>OZ012688.1:5899071-5982813 GCA_963942565.1 Maea johnstoni | reverse complement strand
TGTTATGCTTAGCTATTGGAATTTAGTCCATTTTAACCCATTAATAACGGTTAAACCCTTCCATTGCTGAGGCTACTTTCGTTCAAAGAAGAAGGACAGAAATATTTCTGAAAACCATCTAAACCCTGTCATGGTGGTATTCATTGGATAGCTCTCGCGGAGTACTCTCAGATTCGTACCATATGCCAGGGTTTCAGTCATTTTTCAGAGGTTTTTGCATCACCTTTTACTGGCAAAATTAGCCACCACCACCACATGGGTTGATACTCACAGCAGCCAAAAGCAGCCTGACAATTTTGGTGATATCTCTCTGGCAAAGGCAGAGTTGGGAAAATATTTGAAGGAGAAACGTTTATCAGAACCCTGCCAACAACTCTCCTTCAAATATTTTGTTAAATAATTCTTAATTTCCGAGTTATGGTCAAAAGTATCAAATATCCAGACGACAATTTCATGAGTAACTCTGGAGCATTTATGGGTGGACACTATAGGTTTAGCTCCCCTCAGGTCCTGACTCTAATGGATGTAGGGCTGGAATTGGTACCTGACGTCGCATCAAAATAGATCATATTCAAATGTCGGTTTATGGTTTCTCTCAATGCATGCTGGGAGTGTAGGTCAAATGGCCAAGGGCGGTCACTGGATTTCCGAGCAATTTTTTTTAAAGGTCTGTGGCATTGTAATTCCATGGACCTATAGGAGTCAGGCTTGTCCGGAAAATGGGTATTCTTTTAATTTTTGTGCCTTGGAGCATCAGTTTACCATATCAAATTTCAATTTTTTTTATTATTACTTTTTTTTTATTGTTATTTTTTTTTATTCTTCCATGTGGTTTTGTTTGTACTCTCTCATTGGCTTGTTTTCAAAAAAGAAAAAAAAATGCCAATATGGTGTAAATTTTGATTTATGTAAACATCTCAAGGTGAGTGGAAATTATGTGAAACACTCAGTGTTTGTGTCAACGTAATCTCATTTGTCTTTGCGCTTTTATCTCCACCTGGCTGGCAATCACTCCCTTTGATGTGCACATCAAAACCCTCAGGTGCATTTACGGCTGAAGTTGCCTTGGATATGTTTAACCGCTCACCAAAAAGCAGGGCCGATTTCTATGGAATCTTTGCAACAGGAGGATTTTTCAGGAAATATTGATTGTGGAATGTAGATCAGAACCTGAGTAAAAACTCTCCTTCAAATATTTTGTAAATTAATACTTTATTCAGAAGTTATTTTCAAAAGTTTCATAGTTGCAGACGACACTTGTCAAGGTGATCTTCAGGCCTGAATTGGTTAGTGTGGTTGTGGAGATACTCTGACTAATGAGATTGCAGTAGTAATTCTATTTGTGATGCAGAGGCATCGGAATCATCATCATCATCCTCATCATCCTCTCCCACCTACCTCTACCTGTATATGGGGATTGGCACCATTGAAATTTTCATGATATGATACAATATCGATATACACCAAATGAGTCATGACACAATAGCTTAAGCAATATTTTTAATGATACTGTCTGCCTCCCAGGAATCGACTTTTTTTTAGAGCCATCAGCGTTGGAGATTTAGCCAACAAATAGCAAATTTCAAGAAAAAGGAAGGAAGTCGGCCAAAAGCCTTAGTAGCTTGTGTTTCTTGTAATTAATGTACTGACCGAAAATAAAGATTACTCTTTTTTTTTTTCCTTAAAACATTTTCAGAAATTTCTCACCAAAATAAACTGGGTGTCCTGAGGGGTGATTTTTGAGGGTGTCCAAATGACACCCAGACACCTTGCTGGCTAAGACTATGCCTACCTGTATACCTAAGGGACTGTTGGTATTAATTCTGTATCATCCAGCCTTCTGCCTGCCAGCCAGCCAGCCAGCCAGCCTGGAATTAATGAGAATACTCAGTGTGTTACACCATACAACATTAACACTTGCCTCTTTGCCAAAACACCCAGTAATGTGTCCCTTGTGAAAAAGATTGGGTGTGGTTTATGGCTTTACATGTTTATATGTTATATGAGTATCATTATCTTCGGTACCTTAAACATCCAAGGAAATGAGTGTATTTGAATGGAGAGAGAGAGAGAGAGAGAGAGAGAGAGAGAGAGAGAGAGAGAGAGAGAGAGAGAGAGAGAGAGAGACAGAGAGAGAGAGAGAGAGAGAGAGAGAGACAGAGAGAGACAGAGAGAGAGACAGAGAGAGAGGGGGGGAGGGAGGGAGAGAGAGAGAGAGAGAGAAAAAGCGGGAGGTAGGGATGGAGAGAGGGAGGGGAGGGAGAGACAGACAGACAGACAAATAAAAAGGGGATTATAGAAAGAGGAAGAGAGAGAGATTCAAACAGTATTCATCAATCAGTTCAAATGAAAAAGACAGCAAAGAGCAGGTCTGAATATATTCGAGATATACTCTGGTGTTCTAAACTAGACCTACTGAAGGGAATTGCCACTTTGATATCCCAGCCAGCCCCCATAAATATGAGCACAACTTTATGAAGAAATGATTCATTTGCGATGCATTATCTCATGACCATCAGTGTAAAAACCCAAGGCTAAGTAGAATAGCTTGTTTTCGTCACACCCTATGGTATTTGCCTAATCGCCAAACCACACTTTTATTATTGTGTTAGTATGTTACATAAGGACCAGAGGCTTAGGTGGTCAAGTCTGACATTACTGTCATTGTCAGCCTATTATTTAGTAGTCAGTTATAACGATAATGTCGCCAGCGCAATTTCCCATTACGCTCGATCACCAAAGGCATCTGCGAGAACTGATGTACATTTCCATGTGCATTTCCATTGCTGCATTCATTTATTATGATAAATGGTGGCCGCGTGCAGATATCCACACAGGGAACGAGAAGCCTCCTGGCTGGGATTTGTTTCTAGTACCCAACTAGAGGTCTTATTTCTCAATTAGGCGACTGTCATCTGCATTCATAACAGACGTTGGGGCCCGTGCTGTGAGACCGGGTCACATCCAGTTGTTATTGTCATCTGTGACAGCAATTGTGGTAAACTTTCACCCGACCGCTCACCTCCTGTGTTGTGGTCATCATCATCATCATCATCATCATCATCATCATCACCATCATTGTCATCATCATCATCAGTAGTAGCATTACAACACCACCATCATAGTCTAAGCCAGCAGGACATCTTGACGTCATTTGAGCACCCTAACCGTCAAAGATCACCCTTCAAGACACCTAAAGATTTTTGGGAGGGATTTCTAAAAATGTCAGCATATAATTGAATATTTTTCACCGAAATATAATCCCCATGTCATTGTATATTGACATTATGCTTTATTCCATTAAATAAATACATTTATCGTTGTAATTTGAGTATATTGTGGTCTCTCTTGAAAAATTAGATGCCCAAAATTATTCAATAGCCATTTTTAGGCACCCAGTTTCTGAATTCTGGCTCAGGCCTTGGTCATCATCAATATTAATGGTAGTATTATCATCGTTAGCAGCAACATCTTCATCAATATCATCATTAGCATATTTAACCCAATCAACCCCAACATCTTCATCAATATCATCATTAGCATATTCCTCCCAATCAACCCAAAAATCATAATCATCAGTAGGGGTATCATCATCAATTTCATCAATATCATCATCATCGTTAGCATTAATTTTATCCGGGTACATGAGTATCATTATAATCTGTTTAATCTCAACCACTTAATCCTCTTAAAAGAAAGTATCATTCACATCTTTTTCATTTCTGCATGATATCTAGAGGGGAAGTTAATTACATTTTTTTTTTTTGGACTTGGATTAATTTTCAATTTCACCTGCGAAGATCAGAGGCAGTCTTGACTTCAAGACTTGACATTTGTGAGTGCACTGGTGAACTAATTCAGGGCGTAAGAAGAGCTTTTAGTATCTCCGGATCTCTTTAATCTCAGATCCATTACAGCTGTTGGCTATGCAGATTCGGATACACCTGAAAAAAAACGAGTACCCCCAAAGAGCTTGAATGAAATTAGCTGCGGAAAAATCTCTGGAGCGATCCCTTGATGTGAAGTGAAGTGGAATTTTTCCGTTTCTTCCTTGGGCTTAAGGAGCATCAAGCAAATGTGGCAAGCTGCTTGACATTGCCACTCATCTTTTCCCTGAGCCTGGGCGGAAAACGGCCATTGACGACCAAAAATAAAAGTAATCGCCATGGCAACTGTGATATATGACTCACGCAGCTTAGATTTGTTGAGGTGTTTTTGCCGCGCGCGGACTCGTTAAGATTATTAATGTGCAATATCTTTTCGGGATAAATCCCAGGCTTTGAAGTAGCCTAGGAATACATTAGCGCCGTGTGCAGGCGCGGCTCAGGAGTAGATGAAATAATTGAATTACGGCCATGAGACTGCTGATTGTATATATCACCTGCGACAACGCTGCCGATTCGGAAACCAGGAAATCCATCTCATATCTTGAGGATGTAGGACTTAACCCTTCTGCTGCTATGGCTAACTCTGCCAATACAAAAAGATGCAAAAAATCGGAGAAATGACTGAAACCCTGGCATATGGGTACTCATCTGAGAGTACTCAGCGAGAGGTATCCAATGAATACCAACATGACAGGGTTTAAATGGTTTTCTAAAAACGTTGCGTCCGTCTGCTTTGGATGAAAGTGGCTTCAGCATTGGGAGGGTTAAACCCTTGCAATGCTGGGACTATTTTCATCTAAGGCACAAGACCAGAGAACTTTTTGAAAATCATGTAAATCCTGTCATGTTAGTATTTATTGGAAAACTCTCATTGATTACTAATATATGAGTACCCATGTTCCCGGGTTTGCCAGGTTTTCAGTCATATTTCAGCTGTTTTCATATAATTTTGTGTTGACCAAATCAGCTACCAGCAGCATAAGGGTTTTAAATCAATGATACTCACAGCGGCCAAAAGCAGCCTGCAATTTTGACCAAACATTGCAGGCAAAAGCAAAGTTAGGAAACCATTTGAAGGAGAAATTTCATTCAGAATACAACTAACAACTCTCCTCCAAATATTTTGTAAAATCATTCTTATTTCCAGTTATTATCTAAAATATTAATCTGGACTATAGTACCTAGAGGAACCCTTAAAGAATACAGTGGTAAAATATGTATAGGAGAGATTGAATTCTGATTTACATTTTCTCATACAGTATTTATAGATGCTTTCTTTAGAAATGCATCACCAGAAAAGGACTGATGACTGAAATTGAACCTAAGAGGATTTCATCTCGTGCAGTCATTCTTATCTGGCAGTGTCACTATGACATTCTTGCATGCAATGCATCTAAATAACCCTTCCAATGCTGAGGATACATTTGTCTATTTAAGCACAAGAACGCAAAGATTTCTGAAAATCATCTAAAATCTAGTAGCTGATTTGAAGAAATATTGATCAAAATTCAATCAGCAACACTCCCTCAAATATTTTTTTTCTTAACCCTTCCAATGCTGAGGCTACTTTCATACAGAGCACAAGTACCAAAAGATGTTTGTAAACCATATAAACCCTGTCATGTTGGTATTCATTGGATAGCTCTCACTGAGTTCTCTCCGATGAGTACCCACTTGCTAGGGTTTCAGTCATTTTTCAGCTTTTTGCATCATTATGTATCGGCCAATGTCAACAAATCATTTATTTTTTCAATATTTGGATCAACTCAATATCAATTGAGTCTTTAATAGTGGAAATAAAGGTACACATCCTCCAACTTAGAAACCAGCATCAGGTTTCATCATTGATATTCCTGAATATTGAATCATTAAATAGATGTGATATATTGGCTTGTCATGACTAAGCCTTGATATTGCAGAAAAAGAGTGAATAAATTTAAATCTAGATTTAAGAAATGTACATCATAATATTCTCAGGAACTGTAGGTCTTGACTGTCTTTATGTCTTTTCCTACATGGAGATCAAAAATTGATAAGACATGAACCTTTGTGGAGATGAAGTCCTTGATGCTAATAAATTCCTGATGTATTCAGTGAGGAGAACTGCTGTGGGCCAGTGTCTGCATAAATCTTATATCTCATCTGGGTGATGCGACAGCTGAAATTATTCCCTGTGAAGTTCTCACAATATTACAAGCCATTTTTTTTTTGTGTGCGCCCAATCACCGGCCTTTTATAGAGATGGGCACTGGAAAGAATGACAACAAATAATGGAGGAATATGGAGTTTTGATTATCATCACTTTTCTGCTATATTGAAGCAAAATCATGACAAGTCAGTTGGTTTAAATGTTGGAGGAAACCATAGTACCTAGCAAAATACACCTAACCCCAAGTCTTTGGCAACTTTCCCACATGCCTCTGCTGGGTTTCAAACGTGGGTAGTCCTGAGAGGCAGTGAGCTGTCAATGCCAATGCCTTGAACCATGTGGCTATCAAGGCAGGCCCTCAATGGTGAGAGACATTGAGCATTCAGTGGCAATGCCTTAGACCACACAGCCGTCAGGGCAGGCGCTCAATGGTGAGAGACAGTAAGCAGCCAATGGCAATGTCATAGACCACTCAGTCATCAGGGCAGGCTCTCTCTGGTGAGAGACAGTGAGCAGTTAGTGGCAATGCCTTCAACCACTTGGCTGTCAGGGCAAGCCCACAGTGGTGAAAGACAATAAGAAATCAATGGAAATGCCCTAGACCACTTAATCAGAGTGGTGATCTAGAAAGTGAGCAGTCAGTGACTATGCCTCAGACCACTCAGCTATCAGGGCATGCCCTCAGTTGTGAGAGACAGTGAGCAGTCAATGACAATGCCTCAGACCACTCAGCTATCAGGGCATGCCCTGAGTGGTGAGAGACAGTGAGCAGTCAATGACAATGCCTTAGACCCCTCTGCCTTCAGGACAATCTCTTTTTTATGACATATCAGAATTCCAAATATCAAACATGTCATAATAATAGTAGATTGTCATCCTGCAGCTACCCTGTGGGTTGATGCTGGGTAGGATTTCTGGCAGGGCTGATTGGTCCATTGTGTAGGGAGAAAGGATATGTCTGGAAATCATGCACGACAGAAACATCATATGAAGTCAGCTCTGTGATCAGTTTAACCCTTTCATCCCCAGAGATCTTGACAAGTGACTTCTGAATAAAAAAAGAAAGAAGCAAAAAACATTTGGAAGACCATATTTTAGGAATATCCATTTTTCATGTATTTTTACCATGATCATTCAGCAATTACTTCAAATGATAAGATTTGCTTGTGTTTTTCACAAAAAATCTATAGGCCATTGATAGGTTTAAAAAACAATATTTGCTGTGATCACTATTCATATGATAAATAGGTATATCTTTTTAGAGGTTGTTGTACAACAACCTTTATTCAGTTCGCTTTTGTTGTCTTGCATTCCCGGGGAGGGTCCTGGGAGCTGGTTGATGCATTTTCCCTATGTTGTCTTACATGGCATTTTTGGAAAATTCTAGCCGCATGATCTGGAGAGTGGGGTGTGGTGGGGTCGTTTTGTTTATTGTTTCTGTTAGAATTGGGTGTGTAGTTTATAATGTTTGTTTCATTGTTTCTGTGGGTTGCCTAGTTTTTTTTTGGTGGATTTTTAAGTGTTTATACTTTACGTTTTCTTCACTCCAATACGATTCTGTAGCGCGTCTGGTCTGGTGGGGCGGCCGTTGGATGCGCATGCGTGGGTGGATGCGCATGCGTGGGTTTTCTGCATATTTAATGCGATCGGCTAATCACGTGACAGCACCACGTGGTTTGTCTCTGGTGAATTATCCAATGAGCGGTCTCACTGCCTCACCGTCACACCACGTGGTACTCTTTCCCGCGGTTTATTAACCAATGAGCGGCTATTTGTATCCCTCTTTGTACTATTTTACTTACGTGTTCATTCACGTATTTTTTACATTGGCTAGGTTACCCTCCGCCATTTTGAATATCGGGTTTGACGAAATTTGCACCCCGATTTCAAAGCTTTCGTTTGTGGCCATCTCTAACTCTAAAATTCTGAAACCAAAAGAATTAACAAGCCAAGTATCTATATTATTAAGATTAATTCTTTTGGTTTCGGAAAATCGAAAATATTTTGAGATATTTGTCAACACGCATCGATGGTGGCGTGTTGACCATGGCGATTAGTACATTCTCAATGGTACCTCGCCGATTCCTGTCAATTTCATCAAGCTATCTCCCCCCGATCACAATATGACTACCTACCTGGATAGATGAGATCCTCATCTATCTGATTCAATCATTTTTTTAATTCAACTTCAGGTTGGAAGCGAAAAAATAGCTTTTCGCTACAACCGGAAGTTGATTTTTTTGATATAGTGAATTATCCAATGAGCGGTCTCACTGCCTCACCGTCACACCACGTGGTACTCTTTCCCGCGGTTTATTAACCAATGAGCGGCTATTTGTATCTCTCTTTGTACTATTTTACTTACGTGTTCATTCACGTATTTTTTACATTGGCTAGGTTACCCTCCGCCATTTTGAATATCGGGTTTGACGAAATTTGCACCCCGATTTCAAAGCTTTCGTTTGTGGCCATCTCTAACTCTAAAATTCTGAAACCAAAAGAATTAACAAGCCAAGTATCTATATTATTAAGATTAATTCTTTTGGTTTCGGAAAATCGAAAATATTTTGAGATATTTGTCAACACGCATCGATGGTGGCGTGTTGACCATGGCGATTAGTACATTCTCAATGGTACCTCGCCGATTCCTGTCAATTTCATCAAGCTATCTCCCCCCGATCACAATATGACTACCTACCTGGATAGATGAGATCCTCATCTATCTGATTCAATCATTTTTTTAATTCAACTTCAGGTTGGAAGCGAAAAAATAGCTTTTCGCTACAACCGGAAGTTGATTTTTTTGATATAGCGAGATTAGGGCATTGCTATGCATTGTGTGCATTTCACACAAAAAACATACTTTTTTCAATAAATTGTCACGTCGCCGTTTCTGGGTCAAAATTTACAAATGGCCCATCAAAGTGTTCGCAACAAATAGGGCTTTTACCCTATTATCATAACTTGTTGGTTATATTTGTAATTTTTGAAAAAAAATGGCGACTTCGGAAAAAAAACGGCAAAAACGGCTTTTTGGAATGTTGATTTAGGAACCCTGGCGAAATTCTAAATTTACTTATTAATTTCGCCACTAAAACCGGAAAAAAAGTTTCAACTTCAAGAAAACAGACTCTAAATAATCCATCCTGCCCATTTGTGGATTTTTTTTGATCCCCACAATCGTAAGAAAACAACTTTGAAAAAAACGGAAGTAGTAAATATTTTTATCGCGATTTCAGCAGTCAGTATATATACCCTTCTCACCATGAGTGTAGTATGCAGTCCTGAAGTTAGCAGACCTTTAACCCTGTCATCCCTTCCGTTCTCACTGTTGTTGTATTTTAGATAAAGATATGATTTTAATTGTTTTGGGTGACAGGAAAAGTGTGTACTGTTATAATTTATTGGTCACAAACTTATAAGCCCAAAGAGCATGTAATGCGAATGCATGGGATGGCAGGGTTAATGGTCTGCATACTTCAGGATTGCATTTTCACTCATGGTGAGAAGGGTGTCAAGGGACATAACTGCAGGCAGCACTCATAGAAACTGGCTTCGACATCATACTGCATCTACACCAAAGAGCATCATAGGAACTTGATTCACCTGACAACCCAAAATAGTAAGCATACATTAAATTGAAATAAATACAAAAGTATCAATACAAAACTATCACTCAATATACAATTTTATAAAAACACATCCACAAAATATAGAAACCATGCAAATCTTCACTGTCCCTCAAACAAAACAATTACTGTTTAAAGAAGATATTGTGTCGGTGTGATAATATAAGATTGCATTTGGTGAGATATGTTTTGTGTTGATATTTTTGTGTTGCTTTGATGGTATGTATGATTATTTTTTCAGGTTGCATGGTGTATTGAATTTCTCTGATGTACCTTCAGTCTACCTGATGTTTAGTGCTGCCTGCAGTTCTGTCCCTAGAAACTCTTCTCAACATGAGTGAAGTAGCAGACCTGAAGTATGCAGGCTTCTACCCTTTGATGCCGATGCCGGTCCCATACCCCTTCAACCCAGTGCTCGGGCCCAGGCAGCATCTCCCTGCATTTGTATCGCCCAAGATGCAAAACAAACGAAAATACTGATCAAAATAAAGGGAAAATTACAAAGTTTGTGTTTCTGATGTATTTTTTAACACTATTAGGTATGATAGAAAGATAAAGAAGTTCAAAGAATGGGAATTTTTTTTGAAATTGTTCTAGACTGATATTTAATGTACATTCACAAACTGGCTCTTATAGTTGTATTTCTTGGCACTATTAGGTGTGATAAAAAGATAAAGAAATTCAAAAATAGGGAAGTTTTTTTAAGTGCGGATTTAGATAGAAATCTTATGAAAAGTTTGGAAGATATGTGTTTCAGATGTATTTTTTGGCACTATTAGGTGTGATAAAAAGATAAAGAAGTTCAAATAAAAGGAAATTGTTTTAAATTGCTCCAAACTGATATTAATGTCTATTCACAAACTTGGTTTTTGATTAAAAAGTCTGTAAGTATCATCAGCAGCATTACAAGTGTGTATCAGTCTATTTTAGGTTTAAGTACAAAGTTATTGCATGCATATTGGGTTTCTGGTAGTGCTGGACCTGCTTTAGTGGCGGAAGATCATGGCCAGGGGCATATGTCCCTTAAGGGGCCATATGGTTGATATTTGTGCATGTTTGCATTCAGGCAGTGTTTGGCCATTTTCATGTAAAGGTAAGTCACGGACTAAAGTTCTTCAGGCAGCAGCATGTTAGTTGTGGCAAGCATGCTGCTGGTGGGGTTTTGTTGGCTGTCATTTGCAGTGCTGGTTGTAG
This sequence comes from Maea johnstoni, assembly GCA_963942565.1. Classification (NCBI taxonomy): domain Eukaryota; kingdom Metazoa; phylum Annelida; class Polychaeta; order Spionida; family Magelonidae; genus Maea; species Maea johnstoni. The sequence continues at coordinate 5,971,954 of OZ012688.1, read as the reverse complement.
GCTTTTCCCATTCATGTTTGGTGATCTACTGGATTAGTGGTGGTGAGTTTGCCATAGTTTCTTGGATAGCTAGGAGTGGGTTATAGTTTTCGAAAATATTTGAGGGAGGGTTTTAGATAGAATTCTTTTGAAAAAATTGAGGGATATGTGTTTCAGTTGTATTTTTTGGCACTATTAGGTATGATAAAAAGATAAAGAATTTCAGTGGAAGGGAAATGTTTTAACTGTCCAGGTTTGGGGGTTTTGGAGCATTTTTCCAGGGAAAAAATTGAATAGTTTGTGTTTCTGATGTATTTTTTGGCACTATTAGGTATGATAAAAAGATAAAGAAGTTCAAGAAAGTTGAATTTTTTTTAAAATGTTCTAAGCTGATATTTAATGTCCATTCACAAGCTTGGCTCTTATAGTTCATCATCAGGTAGCAAAATCACATAATCCAGGAACATATGCCCCTTAAGGGACCATAAGGCTGATCCTTGTGCATGTTTGCACTCAGGCAGTGTTTGGTCATTTTCATGTAAAGGTAAGTCACGGACTAATGTTCTTCAGGCAGCAGCAGGTAAGTTGTGGCAAGCATGCTATTGGTGGGGTTTTGTTGACTCTCATTTGCAGTGCAGGATGTGGGCTTTTCCCATTCATGTTTGGTGATCTACTGGATGAGTGATGGTGGGTTTGTCATAGTTTCTTGGATAGCTAGAAGTGGGTTATAATTTTGGGAAATATTTGGGGGAGGGTTTTAGATAGAATTCTTATGAAAAAATTGTAGGATATGTGTTTCAGATGTATTTTTTGGCACTATTAGGTATGATAGAAAGATAAAGAATTTAAGGAAAAAGGAAAATGTTTTAAAATGCTCCAAACATATATTTAATGTCCTTTCACAAAGTTGGCTCGTATATTTTTTCATCTGGTTGCAATATCACATGAACCAGGGGCATATGCCCCTAAAGGGTACATAAGGTTGATCCCTGTTCATGTTTGCTTTTAGGCAGTGTTTGGCCATCTTCATGTAAATGTTTTGTGTTACTTTGATGATATGTCAGATGTCAAATTTTTAACCCCGCCCCCCATCGCTCTCTTTTTCTGAAGTATGTGTGTTAAAATGTTCATGTTTATATTTGGCGGATAGGCTTAGTGATTAGTTTAGTTTGTCAAAAGTTGCATTTTATTTATGCGTGCTGAATTTTAGGTTACGATGAAATTTTTTATTCGCTGTTTAACTGTTGGTCTTTTTTAATATTTGAGAGCCGGCACTTATTTTAATGCATGGGCTTTGTTGTATATACTTAGCTTATGTGTTAACATTTTTTGTTGTGGGGGAGAGTCACAAGCCTCTGTTAAGGGGGAGTGGATTTTTGGCTGTTGGCAACATGTTTGATTTTGATGTGGTGTTATTTGCAGGCAGCCAGTCAGTTTGTTACATGCATCAGTGATTGACTTTAACATTTTCAGACAGGAGCAGATTTGGCTCCCAGGATTTTAAGTTTAGGGGCTATTAAATTCCTGTGCGGCCACCACGATGGTATGGTTTTGCCAGGGGTGCATTGTCCAGGTTTGGGGATCTTGGGGCATGCTCCCAGGGAAAAGTTTGAAAGGTTTGTGTTTCAGCTGTATTTTTTGGCACTATTAGGTATGATGAAAAGATAAAGAATTTCAAAAAAAGGAAAAGTTTTTAAAATGCTTTAAGCTGATATTTAATGTCCGTTCACAAACTTGGCTCCTATAATTCATCATCTGGTAGCAAAATCACATGGTTCAGGGGCATATGCCCTTTAAGGGACCATAAGGTTGATCCCTGTCCATGTTTGCATTCTGGCAGTGTTTGGCCATTTTCATGTAAGGGTAAGTCACGGACTAAAGTTCTTCAGGCAGCATTAAGTAAGTTGTGGCAAGCATGCTATTGGTGGGGTTTTGTTGACTGTCATTTGCAGTGCAGGATGTGGGCTTTTCCCGTTCATGTTTGGTGATCTACTGGATAGGTGATGGTGGGTGGTGAGTTTGTCAAAGTTTCTGGATAGCTAGAAGTGGGTTATAGTTTTGGAAAATATTTGAGGGAGGGTTTTAGATAGAAATCTTATGAAAAATTTGAAAGATATGTGTTTCAGATGTATTTTTTGGCACTATTAGGTATGATAAAAAGATAAAGAATTTCATAAAAAAGGAAAATGTTTTATAGTGCTCCAAACTGATATTAATGTCTATTCACAAACTTGGTTTTTGATTAAAAAGTCTGTAAGTATCATCAGCAGCATTACAAGTGTGTATCAGTCTGTAACCACTAACGAAAAAACACAAAAATCAGAAAAATTTCAAAATAGCAAAATATTAAAAAAACAAAAAATTGCAAATGATTAACTACAAAAAGACATACAAGGAATCAACCTCTTGACGCCACTGGCGTCTATCTTGTTTTCATATATTTTTACCATGATCGTGCTGGAAGTACATCAGACGGTCAGATTTGTTTTGTTTTTCACAAAGACATCTATAAGCCATTGATAGCTTTGACAACTAATATTTGCATCATTATTCAAATGATGGCCTCTTCGAAAATAAATCCACTGCTTCACGTACAGGGTTCGACATAAGTACTTGCCCGCTTGCCCGGGCAAGTGAAATTTTGAAAAAAGGGCTTTCGGGCAAGCTGATTTTCTGAGCACTACATATTTTTAATAGAAAAATGGCACAAATACCCAGAAATATGCTAACAATGCAACACAATTTAAAAGAAATTGTTTTTAAAATTCATTAAATCTATAAAAAAATAATATGTGCCATTTAAACATATGTTACAACTTCTTTCGGGCAAGCCCAAAACCATGTCAGGCAAGTAAGAATCATCAACCACTTGCCCGGCATGGCAAGTTAGTTCTGAAACTTATGTTGGTGCCTGACGTAAACCCATTCATGCCTGGAGATCTCCTTGACAAGTATCATCTGGACCTGTCATACCTTTTGAAATAACTTTTGAGTTAGGCATAGATTAGCAAAATGTTTGAAAGAGAGTTGTAGATAGAGTTCTGAAGAACATATCTCCTTCAAAAACTTTTTGAAAATTGCTTTTGCAAGTGAGATATCACCAAAATAGTCGGACGGTTTAGACTTCTACAGGCATGAATAGGTTAACTCTGTAGACACAATTGGATATCAGAGGGCTTAGATTATAAGTTCATGGTTCGATTTTTTAACCAAAGAACATTGCAAGCATGAATGGGTTACAACTTTAAGTTAACTCTGAAGACACAATTGGATATCAGAGGGTTTAGATAAATGCTTAATCCGATTTCTAACCAAAGAGCATTTGTAAGCTTGAATGAGTTTCATAGATGAACAAACCAGAACCCACAAGCCCTCATGCACTCGCAGGGTTCGACATGCCCAGGGGCATATGCCCCTAAATTTTGCTGTGGGCCCCTAGATTTTTCAGACTAGGGGCCCAAAATGGTATGTATATTAACCAGAAATCCTGTTTTTGACCACTATTTTTCATCAAAAGACCTTTTTGGGCCCCTAGCCTAGAATCTAAGTGTCAGACCCTGGACTTGTGTACTCATGCCAAGTGCAGGCTCTTACACTTAGATTTCAGGCTAGGGCCGGAAAGGAGTCTTTTGATAAAAATTAATAGTCAAAAACAGGATTGCTGGTTACTTACATATTATTTAGTCTGAAAAATGTAGTGCAGCAAAATATAGGGGCATTAAGTGATTCCCCTGCGAAAGTCCAACCCTGCAAGCTAGGTACTTATCCAGGATTTAGAAACTGGGTGCCCAAAAATTGGCAATTGCAAACTTTTGGGGCGTCCTATTATTTAAGGGAGAACACAATATAATTGGATTACAGCCATTCATAATGTATTTACTCAATGAAATAAAGCATGACGTCCATATGCAATGCCATGAGAATTATATATAAGGTGAAAAATATTCAATTATAAGCTTGAAATTGACATTTTTAGAAATTCTTCACAAAAAAATGGGGGTGTCCTCCTCAAGGGTGATTTTTGATGGTTTGGGTGTCTCATAAGCCATTTGTGTCCTAATAACACCCAAATGCCCTGCTGGTAAAGACAATGAGTCTGACTGTGACATATGCCCGTAGGAAAGTCCATCCCTGCAAGTGTGGCTGTGACTAAGTACTTTTTGCTCTCTCTGCGGCAACTTTCTTTCATGATGTAGCTGATTATTTTTGAAGGTTTGGGTCTCCAAATAACACCCAGATGCCCTGCTGGCTAACACTATGAGTGTGGTTGTGACAAAGTACTTTTTGCACTCTCACTGCGACTCTTCTTGTAGCTGATTATGTTAATCCATGCTGTAGGCTGTCGCTGGCCCATCCATCTCAGCCTGACGGAGTAGCATCATTATGCCAGCTTGCAGACAAACTAACGCTTTTTTTCCCTGTTTGTCGATATTCCCCTGATGTGCCCATGACCTTTGCGCGACCTTTTACTCCGGTGAACTGTACATCGGTCGGCATTAGTTGTTACGCTAAAGAAGTAAAGGATGGAATATGTGTGTGTGTGTGTGTGTATGTGTATATATATATATATATATATATATATATATATATATATATATATATATATATATATATATATATATATATATATATATATATATATATATACACACATACATATGGGCAAAAATTTTAAGGAGGGACCACAATATACTCATATTTCAACCGTAAACATGTATTAGTTTATAAAAATAAGACGAGATAAAAATTTCAATTATACGCATGAGATTGACATTTTAAGGAATTCATTACAAAAAAATTTGCCTATCCTTAGGAATGCTTTTTAAGAGTTTGGGTGTCCAAAAGACACCCAAGCGCCCTGCTGGTTAGGACTGATAATGTTCTTATCATTATTGTTCATCATCATCATCATCATCTTCATCATCATCCCCATCTTCACCACCATCGTCATCATTATCATCAATAATGTCGTCATCATTATCGTCATCGTTCTGGCCGAGCCATTTCCTCCTCCGCCCACACACAAGACAGATGGGAAATATACCTTGCTGGGGGTCCAATTAGGTCTTACATGACCTTCCCAGAAACCTGCCCCGTGCTCAGACATGCTTAAGGTGGTCATCAAAATCCAATCATGTTTAACCTTTCTTGCTGGAAATCCCCATGAAATGTGTCGGCTGGCTACTTTTGTCCAAAGCATAAGGATACAAAGAATTTGGAAATCTTCTAAAACCCTGTCATGTTGAGATTCATTGGATATCTCTCCCTCCATATGCCAGGGTTTCTACCAATTTTTTTCTACCTTTTTTGTGTGACTTTTTATTGGCAAAATAAGTCACCAGCAGTATAAGGATTAACCATTGTGCTGCTGATGGCTAATTTAGACAATACAGAATGATGAAAAAAAAACCTGAAAAATGACCGAAACCCTGGCATATGGGGGTACTCATCTGAGAGAGCTCAGTGAGAGCTATCCAATTAATTCCAACATGACATGGTTTGGATGGTTTTCAAATATTGTTGCGTTCTTGTGCTTTGGACAAAAGTAACCTTAGCACTGGTAGGATCAAAATACAGCATACAGGGTTAGACTTTCCCTGGGGCCCGGGGGCATTTGCCCCTAGATTTTGCTGTGGGCCCCTAGATATTTCAGTCTAGGGGCCCGAAATAGTATGAAAAATAACCAGAAATCCTGTTTTTGACCACCAATTTTTATTGAGGGACCTTTTCGGGCCCCTAACCTGAAATCTAAGTGTCAGACCCTGGCATAGGTTCTGTTTTGTTCCTTCTTCACGACTGATGAGCTACTGTATATACACTATGTTATTGGCCCTCACTGATAGGCTCTTATGTTGAACTGGGGCAGTGGCTGCCATGTTTTATTCATCCCTGTAATTGATTTAAAGTCATCCTCCCTGGGAGCGTATCCCCCGTTAATGGTGAGTTGGGGTTGGCCCCTTTTACTGGAGGTGGCAGTGCCTTGCCCTCTTAACCAGCCCTCCCTGTGAAATAATAATGCTATTTGGTTGTGCAGTAATATAGATACAGATGCCTGTCTGTGAGGAATAATATTGCTTCAGCGAGAACTCAGACGCTGGGTCTCTACAGGGACTGAGCCAGGACTGTCTTTCGGACAGGCAGTTTCATGAAAACCTCCTTTTTGGACAAGCAGAAATTTCTATAAAGAATTTTCAGTATTGGGTTTTGGGGGGTAGTAACCAAATATTTTCTTATCAAACCATCTTACAGGATAAAGCCAAAGTGTAATTTGCCCTTTTAGGCTAATAGGCTGTTATATATAGCTGATAAGTAGCTAAATCTGGACCGGCAAAAATATTGGAATTTCTGTATTGGACAGGCATTTTTTTTAAATCTGGCCAAGACCCTGCTGTGAGGCATATTATTGCTTCAGCTAGGACTCCCACACTGGATGTCCTTACGTGCACACTATTTTTATTGCGTTTGCATATTTTAACCTTTATGTTGCTGATGAATAATTTGACCAATACAGAACCTGAAAAATGACTGAAACCCAGGCATCTGAGAGTGCTCAGTGAGAGCTATCCAATGAATACCAACATGACAAGATTTAGTTGGTTTTCAAAAATCTTTGCATTCTTGTGCTTTGGATGAAAGTAGCCTCAGCATTGGGAGGGTTATTTAATGAAAACAGGGTTAGATAGATGAGGACTTTATTATTATTTTCATGGTTTTTAGTTTAATATAATCAACAACTGTGCCTCGAAACCTCACAACCATGCGTGACCCTGAGTGAACCCTATCCTTCCTCATGTCAATACCACAGCATGTAAATAACACAGGAACACTGTCATCGTGACCAGCAGAGCCTCAGATCCCATCTGTGCCTGCATGGGCGCAAAAGAAATACCACCAAATCCTGCTGTGGGTTATAGGTTCCTTTCATAAGTCAAGTTCACCGCATGTGCAGAGGTACTGCATCTCATGATCTGTGGTGCAAGAAGACTGTTTTTTGTGGAAAATTTTCATTTTTCATTTTTTTTTCTCACCATAAAACTCTACTGTGGGTTATATGTTCATTACATAAGTCACATTCACTGCATGTGTAGGGGTACTGCATCTGTGGTGCAACCAAATTTTTTTCTCTTTTTTTTTTTACTTCAATAGCCTATATGTTCCTCTCATAAGTCATGTTCACCTCATGTGCAGAGGTACATATGTGGTGCGACAAGCGCGATTTTTGTCTGGAAATCTTTTTCACCCCAGTTATTTGGGCGGAAATTTCACCTGCGTCTCACCTCTACGGAGGTCATCAAGTGCAGGACAAGATGGCCTTGCCCTATCGTGCACCTACTGCAGGCACAGTACCCTGCCACAAAGAAAATACCACTGCTGCTGCCGGTCATTTCTTCAGAGATTCCGAGAAATAGGGGTGCAATGTCATGTCATGGTGAACACTGTAGGGTGCAGACCGAGGTTATGGCATCTACGAATTGTTGATTATGATGCTTCTACTAATGATAACTAATGAAAATGAATTATGATGATGTTACACGTTAACAAAGGGAGATCATAAGAAAGAGGGGTATATGCAATGTCATGTCATGTCATGATGAACACTGTAGGGTGCAGACCGAGGTTATGGCATCTAGGAATTGTTGATTAAGAGGGTTCTACTAAGATTAGATAAAGAAAATGAATGAATGATGATATTATTTGATAACAAAGGAAAATCAAGTCTTTGATGATAATCAATGATGATAATGGTATTATTGATAATCCTGATTGTAGAGGGTTAGAGTCATGCAGATTATTTTTCAATAATTGCGATGATGATGATGATAATGATAATAATAATAATGAGTATTGATAATCCTGATTGTAGAGGGTTAGAGTCATGCAGATTGTTTTTCAATGATTGTGATGATGATGATGATTATGATAATAATAATGAGTATTGATAATCCTGATTGTAGAGGGTTAGAGTCATGCAGATTATTTTTCAATAATTGCGATGATGATGATGATGATAGTGATAATAATAATGATAGTATTGATAATCTTGAATTCTAGAGGGTAAGAGTCATGCAGATCATTCTATAATGGTGTTGATGATGATGATGATGGTGATGAGGATAATGGTGATGATGATAATGGTGGTGATGATGATGAGGATGATGAGGATGATGATACTTTATGCTGAAGATTTGTTGTCTGGTTCTATGCTACTTTTGGTGATAGCTTCAGAATTGGGAATGATCTCAAAAAATATATTTGAAAGAGAGTTGTTGGTAATGTTCTGAATAACTTTTCAAGGAGATCTCCAGGCATGAGTGGGTTAAATAAAGATATGGAAGAAATATTTCTCCTGTGGAAATTATTTCTGGAATATTTGCGGCGCGCCATACCACCAGGGGCATTCTGAACGTGATCTGAGTCAGGTGGGCTCGGCGCTGTCTGCCATTTTGAAATCTCGTGCCGACTTATCTCGTCCGCGCAGGTGGTCTGTGAGGGATCTCGGCCACGCTCAGGTAGCGTTGGTCGCAGCTTCGCTGGCCCGTGTGGGCCGCTACGTGCCACAGCCATCTTTTATTATGATGAGGTTAGGTGTTAATACAGTGCAAGAGCTGGACTGCCAATAGAAGCCAGACTGCAGGACTTGGGGGGTGGGGGCGAGACTTTGTTGTAACAGCTAAAAATACCTGTTGGAAAGTAATTTAGACAAAATGGATTTTTATTATGATGAGGTTAGGTGATATTATGGAGCAAGAGCAGGAGTGCCAATAGAAGCTAGACTGAAAGTCTTTGAGGGTGGGGGGGGGGGGGGGGGCTTTGTTATAATGGCTAAAAATACCTGTTGACAAGTAATTTAAGGCAAAAAGATTTTATTATGATTATGTTAGGTGATATTATGGAGCAAGAGCAGGAGTGGAAAACTAGACTGAAAGTCTTCGAGGGTGGGGGGGGGGGGGGAGACTTCATTGTAACAGCTAAAAATACCTGTTGACAAGTAATTTAAGACAAAATGATTTTATTATGATGAGGTTAGGTGATATTACGGAGCAAGAGCAGGAGTGGAGGCTAGACTGCAAAACTTGTTGGAGGGGGGGGGGGGGGGGTGGCTTCAGTGTACTAGCTCAAAATACCTGATGACAAGAAAAATAAGTGTAGGCTCAATTGTTTTCAGGGTATCATTGCAATAAGCCAGAGTAGTTAGTTATGTATATCCATTGGGTTAACCAGTTGATACCTGTGGCGCCATGTCATGATTTGACCCTTAAAATTAATGTGAATATTATGGTGATATCACTGATATGACCCATTGTTACCTCCCTCCAGTACCCAAAACTGACCTGAATATTCTCTGACACCTTTTTGGCAGAGATATTGGATCAGAACCCCATATCTGATTATCATTTCAAAAAAATTGTTGGTTTAGAACTAAGGATATTTTGTTTGATTTGCAAGGAAGCCTCATATATTGGGGCAAATATATGTATTAGTACAAGATATGTTATAATATGGACTGAATATCACTAGGCTGGGTATAACTATCCACTGACCTTTACTTTCATCTGAGGTACAGAATCATGAGAGAGAGAGAGAGAGAGAGAGAGAGAGAGAGAGAGAGGAGAGAGAGAGAGAGAGAGAGAGGAGAGAGAGAGGAGAGAGAGAAGGGGAGGGAGATAAAGAGAGAGAGAGAGAGAGAGAGAGAGAGAGAGAGAGAGAGAGAGAGAGAGAGAGAGAGAGAGAGAGAGAGAGAGAGAAGGGGAGGAGAGAGAGCGAGAAGGGGAGGGAGATAGAGAGAGAGAGAGAGAGAGAGGAGAGAGAGAGAGAGAGAGAAGAGAGAGAGAGAGAGAGAGAGAGGAGGAGAGAGAGAGAGAGAGAGAGAGAGAGAGAGAGGAGAGAGAGAGAGAGAGAGAGAGAGAGAGAGAAGGGGAGGGAGAGAGACGGGGGGAGAGAGAGAGATAAAGAGAAGGGGGGATGCATTTTACCTGTCTATTCAATGTACTGTTATAATACCCTGCTAATAATCTTTATTTTCACCTTTCAGGTAAGATGCTTGAGCTGTATAGAAAGTCCAATGAGTGCCTGGTGGTAAGTGAAAGTACCTCATCAAGAGAGCGAGGGGAGAGGGGGGGGGGGGAGTTTAACTCATTCTCTGTCTCTGGTAACTCTTAACATATTTATGCCTGAATATTCTAGACAGGTGTTGTCTGCACCTATGATAATATCAAAATAACGTTGGATTCAAGCATAAATACACAAAATATTTGAAAGAAAGTTTTTTGGGGTTCTGATTAACTATGGATACGGCCAAAAAATATCAGGACAGTTTTGGGCGCTGCAGGCTATGAATGTGTTAAAGGATGAATTTTCTGTGAGAATGTCTCTCTCATGGAATCATATTTGGAAAAGAAATAATCTAAGTCCTACATGAGATTTCAACACATTGAAACCAAGGCAAAAATATAACATGTTTACTTGATATGTGAAAGTGATGTACCCCAATAATTGTGTGATATTTGCCAGTAACATATTCATTTGATATGTTGAGATGAGGGACCCATTAAATGGTGCATGATATTTACAATTCCTGGTTTGTTAACAATTACCCTGTTTATTTGATATGTTGAAGTGAGGAACCCCTGAAATTGTGTGATATTTGTAGTAACATGTTCGTTTGATATTTAAAGATGAGGGATTCCTGAAATTGTGTGATATTTGCAGTAACATGTTCGTTTGATATGTAAAGATCAGGAACCCCTAAAATTGTGTGATATTTGCAGTAACATGTTCGTTGATATTTAAAGATGAGGGATTCCTGAAATTGTGTGATATTTGCAGTAACATGTTCGTTTGATATTTAAAGATGAGGGATTCCTGAAATTGTGTGATATTTGCAGTACATGTTCGTTTGATATGTAAGATCAGGAACCCCTAAAATTGTGTGATATTGCAGTAACATGTTCGTTTGATATTTAAAGATGAGGGATTCCTGAAATTGTGTGATATTTGCAGTAACATGTTCGTTTGATATTTAAAGATGAGGAACCCTAAAATTGTGTGATTATTTGCAGTAACATGTTCGTTTGATATGTAAAGATCAGGAACCCCTAAAATTGTGTGGATATTTGCAGTAACATGTTCGTTTGATATGTTGAAGTGAGGAACCCCTAAAATTGTGTGATATTTGCAGTAACATGTTCGTTTGATATGTAAAGATCAGGAACCCCTGAAATTGTGTGATATTTGCAGTAACATGTTCGTTTGATATGTAAAAGATGAGGACCCCTGAAATTGTGTGATATTTGCAGTAACATGTTCGTTTCATATGTAAAGATCAGGAACCCCTAAAATTGTGTGATATTTGCAGTAACATGTTCGTTTGATATGTTGAAGTGAGGAACCCCTAAAATTGTGTGATATTTGCAGTAACATGTTCGTTTGATATGTAAAGATCAGGAACCCCTAAAATTGTGTGATATTTGCAGTAACATGGTTCGTTTCATATGTAAAGATCAGGACCCCTAAAATTGTGTGATATTTGCAGTAACATGTTCGTTTGATATGTTGAAGTGAGGAACCCCTAAAATTGTGTGATATTTGCAGTAACATGTTCGTTTGATATGTAAAGATCAGGAACCGCTAAAATTGTGTGATATTTGCAGAGTAACATGTTCGTTTGATATGTAAAGATCAGGAACCCCCGAAATTGTGTGATATTTGCAGTAACATGTTCGTTTGATATGTAAAGATGAGGAATTCCTGCAATGGTCACGGGTGTGATAATTTGCCAATTACATGTTTATTAGATATGTTGAGGTGAGAGAACCTGTGAAATGAAGTCGAGGTAAGGTTATTAGGAGGACCAGCCGGGCACGTCTGCACTGGGAGATATTGTATAATGGCTTTTCTATCAGTACATGCAGCTTGGCCCGCTCCCATGCCAATGATGGTCATTTTTTAGGTATCGCCCCCTCTCCCCTCCTCTCTCTCCCCCTTGGTATTGGCATTAGGCAATAAAGATATTGTATAATGGCTTTTTCTATCAGTACCCGCAGCTTGGCCCAGTCCTACACCAGTAGTGGACTTTTCTATGTATCGCTGCCACCCCCCGCCCCCCTTAGTATTGGCGTCAGGCAATAAAGATATTGTATAATGGCTTTTCTATCAGTACCCACAGCTTGGCTCGGTCCTACACCTATGGTCATTCTCCCCCTCTCCGCCAAAGTATTGGCATCAGGCAATAGATGGCTTTTCTATCAGTACCAGCAGCTTGCCCCTACTGCACCAATGGTGGTCAGTTCTAGGTATCCCGGCCACCCCCCCCCCCCCCCCCCCCCCCCCCCCCCCCCCCCCCCCCCCCCCCCCCCCCCCTCTCCCCTTAGTATTGGCGTCAGGCAATAAAGATATTGTATAATGGCTTTTCTATCAGTACCCACAGCTTGGCTCGGTCCTACACCTATGGTCATTCTCCCCCTCTCCGCCAAAGTATTGGCATCAGGCAATAGATGGCTTTTCTATCAGTACCAGCAGCTTGCCCCTACTGCACCAATGGTGGTCAGTTCTAGGTATCCCGGCCACCCCCCCCCCCCCCCCCCCCCCCCCCCCCCCTCTCCCCTTAGTATTGGCGTCAGGCAATAAAGATATTGTATAATGGCTTTTCTATCAGTACCCACAGCTTGGCTCGGTCCTACACCTATGGTCATTCTCCCCCTCTCCGCCAAAGTATTGGCATCAGGCAATAGATGGCTTTTCTATCAGTACCAGCAGCTTGCCCCTACTGCACCAATGGTGGTCAGTTCTAGGTATCCCGGCCACCCCCCCCCCCCCCCCCACCCCCCTCTCCCCTTAGTATTGGCGTCAGGCAATAAAGATATTGTATAATGGCTTTTCTATCAGTACCCACAGCTTGGCTCGTCCTACACCTATGGTCATTCTCCCCCTCTCCGCCAAAGTATTGGCATCAGGCAATAGATGGCTTTTCTATCAGTACCAGCAGCTTGCCCCTACTGCACCAATGGTGGTCAGTTCTAGGTATCCCGGCCACCCCCCCCCCCCCCCCCCTCTCCCCTTAGTATTGGCGTCAGGCAATAAAGATATTGTATAATGGCTTTTCTATCAGTACCCACAGCTTGGCTCGGTCCTACACCTATGGTCATTCTCCCCCTCTCCGCCAAAGTATTGGCATCAGGCAATAGATGGCTTTTCTATCAGTAACCAGCAGCTTGCCCCTACTGCACCAATGGTGGTCATTTCTAGGTATCCCGGCCACCCCCCCCCCCCCCCCCTCTCCCCTTAGTATTGGCATCAGGCAATAAAGATATTGTATAATGGCTTTTCTATCAGTACTAGCAGCTTGCCCCTACTCCACCAATGGTGGTCATTTCTAGGTATCCCGGCCACCCCCCCCCCCCCCTTCTCCCCTTAGAATTGGCATCAGGCAATAAAGGGCTAATTGATTGCAGGAAGGGGGGAATATTGATTGGCCTTCAGAAACCCCCTTGCAGGGCGTCGGCGTCGATTACTCGAGCGGACGCGCATTTCTATGTGAAGGTCACTCCAGCGGAGAACAGGAAATTGAGAATGGCACCTCCTCGCAATGAAGAGATACGAATGTGAACCGCCTCTCGATATTCGCCCGACGCGGCCCGCCACAGTGCCCGAAAGCAACGCCATCAGTAACCGCACTCTCGCCTGTCATTCCGAAGGGAGAAATATGTACATATTAAATAGTTTGCATTCACCTGCTGCTGATTTCATCTGCATGCGTGATATTCGCGTTCCAGTGTAAAGAATAAAATGTCTCTATGATCATATTCTTTTGCGTTCTTCTGCTGCCAACTTGGTCTGCGTGCGTGATATTCGCATTCCAGTGTAAGGAATAAGAACGTCTCCATGCTCATATTTTTTTTTTAGGTATAAAATTATTTCTTCATTGGCTTCCATTTTCAGTCCCAGTTAATAGAATTGGTTACATGGAGAGGCAATATGAGAACTTAGACTTAATGCTGACTTAGTCTGTGTGTTAGATATTTACATTCCAGTGTAAAGAATAAAGATGTCTCCATGCTCATATTTTTGGTTAGCAATTAAACTCTTTTTCGTTGGCTTCCATTTTCAGTTCCATTTGATAGAATTGGTGACATGGAAAGGTAGTATGAGAATTCAGACTTGATGCTGACTTTGTCTGTGTGTGTGATATTCGCATTCCAGTGTAAGAAAAAAAATGTCTCCCTGCTCATATTGTTGGTTAGTGATGAAATTCTTCTTCATTCTGGCTTCCATTTTTCAGTCCCATTTATATAGAATTTTTAATATGGAACGGCAATATGAGAATTAAGACTTGATTAATTTAACCCATTGGTGCTTCTGTTCTGTTTAACGTTGTTTGTCTGGAACTATAATACTAAATTAACTTAACCTTTTCAATGCTGAGGCTACTTTCACACAAAGCACACGGACGCAAAGATTTTTGAAAACCATCTAAACCACATCATGTTGGTATTCATTGGATAGCTCTCGCTGAGTACTCTCAGATGAGTACCCATTTGCCAGGGTTTCAGTTATGTTTCAGTCTCTTCCATCATTTTGTATTGGCCAAATTGGCCACCTAACCAGCAGCATGGGGGTTAACCCATTCGTACCTGTAGATCTTGTGGACAATGGTCATCTCGGCCTATGAGGTCAATGAGAATAACTTGGCAATTGATATTGAATTCACAATATATCTTAAGGAGAGTTATGCATGGGATTTTGATCAATATTTCCTCTTCAAATATTTTTCTTAGAATTGCTTTTGCTAGAGATATATCACCAAAATAGTCAGGCGGTTTCCATTTTCAGTCCCAGTTGATAGAATTTGTAATATGGAAAGGCAATATGAGAATTTAGACTTGATTAAGTTTAACCTGTGTGGGTCTAGAGCTCTTACTTTACATTGGTTGGCTGAATCTATAATACTACTTATGACAATAACTAAACCCTTCTAATGCTGAGGCTACTTTCGTCCAAAGCATAAAGATGCAAAGATTGTTGAAAACCATCTAAACCCTGTCATGTTGATCTTCATTTGATAGCTCTCGCCGAGTACTTTTAGCTGAATACCCATGTGTCAGGGTTTCAGTCATTTTTGAGGTGTTTTGCATCACCTTATTGGCAATATTTGTCACCAGCAGTATAAGGATTGAGTATGAATAGAGTATTAAATATGAATGGAATTAAGGAGGGTACTTTGAGCAAATACAGGTGAACCCAAATGATTTTCAAAAAACCCTCAGTGCAGTCGCCACTTGCAGAGCTCTACGGAAGGGTGTTAGCCAGGGTTTAGAAAATGGCTGCCCTAAATTGGCAAAATTATCAAATTTTGGGGTGTCCTATTTTTCAAGGGAAACCACAATATTAGCTACACAATATACTCAAATTAAAACCAGAAACATATATTTACATATTTAGATAAGGCATAATATCTATGTCATTGGGAATTATATGTGAAAAAAATTCAAGTTTGTGCTTGTTATTGACATTGAAAGAAATTCCTTCCCAAAACTATTGGTTGTCCTTATGGGTGATTTTGAGGATTTGGGTTTCCAAATGATGCCCATGCCCCTGCTGGCTAAGACTGTGGTCTAAGGGTATGAATGGGAGGACTGCCAGAGCCATATTGAGACCTGCTTGGGTTTGTCTGATATGATTTGTATGCTAGTGGTACCGTACACCTGGGTCCGCTGCTTGTGATGCTTCTGCTACTGCTGCTACTTCTGCTACTACTGCTGCTACTACTACTGCTGCTGCTGCTGCTACTGCTGCTAATGCTGCTGCTGCTACTGCTGCTACTACTACTGCTGCTGCTGCTGCATCTACTGCTACTGATGTTGATGCTGATGCTGATGCTGCTTCTAATGCTAGTACTAGCACTAGTAGTAGTAGTAGTAGTAGTAGTACTACTACTACTACTACTGCCACTGCTACTGCTACTGCTACTACTGCTACTGCTACTGCTACTACTACTACTACTACTACTACTACTACTACTACTACTACTGCTGCTGCTGCTGCTGCTGCTGCTACTACTACTACTACTACTACTACTACTACTACCACTACTACTACTACTACTACTGCTACTGCTTCTGCTACTACTACTACTACTACTACTACTACTACTACTACTACTACTACTAAAACTACTACTACTACTACTATTACTACTACTGCTATTAAATACTACTACTACTACTACTACTACTACTACTACTACTACTACTACTACTACTACTACTACTACAATGACAACTACTTATGTTAAGAGAAGAAATCATTAAGCCTTTAACATTAAGAATATTTAATGAAATATATGGTTTTATATAATATTTGCTGAGCTGCTCCTATTGCTGATGCTACCGCTGTTGCTGCAAAGGAAAGCATTAACATTAAAAATATGATATCAACATGTAATATATGGTTTTACATGATATTTGCTGAGCTGCTGCTCCTAATGCTACTGCTTATGTTGCTGCTGTTGCTGCAAAGGAAAGCATTAACATTGAAAATATGACACCAACATGCAATATATGATTTTATGTAATACTTGCTGATCTGCTGCTTCTAATGCTTATACTGTTTATGTTGCTTATGCTGCTGCTGCTGTTGGTAGTCTTAGGAGGGGTTCGTTGCCAACCAAACCTGGTTCCCTGCCAGCCGGCATTAACATGGCAGAGAAAGTTATCAGCGCCCTGATAAACATGCATATAATTCTCCCCATTCTCACATTGCCACCCCCCCCCCCCCCTCTTCCCTGAAGTTCTTGGAGAGGCTTTCATTTTTTCCAAGGACCTATTCCCTGCATATGATGCCATTATGGATGTGTGTGGGTGGGTGGGTGGGTGGGTGGGTGAGAGAAAGAGAGAGAGACAGAGACAGAGACAGAGACAGACAGACAGAGGGAGATAGAGAGGGAGAGACAGACAGGGGGAGAGAGTAAGATTTTGTTTTGCAAGGAGGTTGAACCTCATATTTTGGCGTAAAGCAGATAAAGATGTGACTTTAAAGCAAGAATATGTTTGATGTGAGTAGGCAGAGATAGAAGCGAGACAGTGTTACGTTGTTCGCTTGCGATGCTTGTTTACTGGAGGTATCGATACAACATTTTAGATTAGATTTTACTTGTCTAGTCGCAGCTACAGTATTTCAAAGCAAGTTTTGTTTCTTGAAGAGGGCATAATGTGGTCAATGTCAATGATGACAAAAAGCTGGATATGACTGAAACCTTGGCACTTGGGTACTTCATTGATAGCAGTCAGCGAGAACTTTCCAATGAATACCAACATGATTACACTTCGTTAATTTTCATAGTGTTGTGCTCTTGTGCTTCAGAGGAAAGTAGCGCCAGCATCAGAAGGGCTTAAAGAGAAGGAAGCGTTTGATTCACGTAGGCGTAGTTCTAGGATAGAAGGGGTTAACGTCTCCATGGCGACTGATAATGCCTCGTGATTCCTCTCTCTCTCTCTCTGTGTAATGGACGTGGTTCTCCGCGGCCTTTACATATTTCATCCCGCCGACATTACGCGTCTAGCTCCTGATTTAATGGATGCCGCAGATGCCAGCGATAGCGAACAATAATCACATCGCAACCGCAGAGGGGTCCTCCAATCTCTCACGATGAAGCGGGATTTGGAATTTTGTTTATCATCATTTTTTATGCCATATTGAGTTTTTTTGTTGTGATTTAGTTTATTGTCACTTTTTTGCCATATTGAGGTTAAATCCTTGAATCTTTTGAGCAAGTGCAACTTGTATTTGGGATTTGGAATTTCGTTTATCAACATTTTTGCTACATTTAGTACTACTACTACTACACATTTCTTTGGATTGTCTAAGGAGAGCATTGTTTTCCTTGCTATAGCAAGTTGGTTTGATTTAGTATGCACCAGCTGGGTGGAAGATAATTGGGTTTCCCAGAATCGCTCAAGAGTTGCTGCTATTTGTGGGGATTGGAGAGTTTTCCAGTCCAGCAGACAGCTTGGTCATGACCCTAGCAGAGGAGAAAGTAGCATCTTTACATTCATACTAGCAGTTTCTCAATCTGGTGTACGTTATTAGGAATTCTTGAACTCTCTTTGGTGACAAATGGGATGGTCATGATAAACTGTATGCTTTAAAGAGGTCATAGAATACACTTGATGGATTCTGGTTTTGAGTTACATAGTAAGTTTAGTTTCACACAGCACATGTGTATCATGTCTTAGGGTCTGTCATTAGTCTATGACTGCTACTGCTTTGACTACAACCTCATTTGATACTGTAGCTGCTACTACAACTATCACTGTTGAAAGTGTTGTAAAAACCCTCCCTTCCTTCTTCCTACTGCTATTATTAATACTTCTACTACTACTACTACTGCTGCTGCTGCTACTGCTGCTGCTGCTGCTGCTGCTGCTGCTGCTGCTGCTGCTGCTCCTACTACTACTACTACTACTACTACTACTACTACTACTACTACTACTACTACTACTACTACTACTACTACTACTACTACTACTACTTCTACCACTACTACTACTACTATATACTACTACTACTACTACTACTACTACTACTACTACTACTACTACTACTACTACTACTACTACTACTACTTCTACCACTACTACTACTACTACTACTACTACTACTACTACTGCTACTACTACTACTACTACTACTACTACTACTACTACTACTACTACTACTACTACTACTTCTACTACTACTACTTAGCAGTATGTTGGCATCGTGTTGGCTCTGGCAGTTGCCTGCTCTTGTGAAGCAGTGCCAGGAATGGAGATAGGCTGTCTGCTCGCTATTGGAGAGGGTTAGGCCGACCTTGGCAGCTAGATCATCTTCTACCCTGATCAATGCGTACTCCTGGCAGCAGCCATATCTTATTCCGGCACACGGGCTCTTTGTGACTCAGTATTTGTGTTAGCATGTGCTTTGAGGAAATGTGCTTTTAGGCATGAAAATGGGCTTTTCCTCTGATTTATGTTTGCCTGCCTAGAAGCATCTACGGTTTGATATATTAGTTCACTCTTTTCATTTGTCATCTGCGTTTCATCTCGTTTAATAATAACCCATTCATCCATATTCTGTGAATTTGGAAAAGATTGCGTTAGTTTAATATTTGCGTTTTTTTAGCCTTGTACGCAAAATTAATATTCAGCATATTTCTGAAAATATGTGATGGGGAAATGTCCCCCTGATCTTTGAAATTCTGGCGAAGAACAAGTATTGAACTATTGAATGCTGTTTCTCACCACTCGCATCCAACATTCCCATCATGCAAGTGAAACTCAGAAGTCCTGCGTGCAAATCTGCAATTTTGATTTCAAGGTCTGATTCCATGTGAAATGTCAAGGTGAACACTTACCCCACTAATGCCGACAGTGGCCTAAAGCAGCCTGACAATTCTGATGAAATGGTTTTGTGTATGAACACTTGTAATAACGTTACAAACCAGCTATTCTATGATAGATACCCAGGTTGTATTCCAAGGAAAATAAAAAAAGTTTTAAAAACAAAAAAAGGTTGTATTCCATGAAAAATATATGGAGGAGTACAATATGTTACCTGGATTGAGTGTGCAACTCCATTTTCATTTAAAATTCTTCCCATACATGCACCTAAACAAATAATCAAATGAGTATATGAAATCAAATGAACATTAACGCTGAAAGTACAAATAGTATTTTAGTATCCATCATATCCTATTCCGTGAAAAAAGATTAAGTAGTAAATTATGTTACGCAGATTAAGAGTACACCTCTGATTTCATTTTAGAACCTACTTATATATACTTGCACCTGACAAAAACATAATCAAATGTATATTTTAAAGCTAAAAACTGAAAGTACAAAGCTGTGTTTTTGTATCCAGGGTCCTATTGCTATTGCTGAAAGTACAAATCTGCGTTGCTGTGTCCATGAAAAAACATCAAGGAGTACAATATATCACAGAGATTAAGCGTACACCTCTGATTTCATTTTAGATCCCTCCACTCCTGGCACTGGTTAGGAAATATTTCCCCAAATAAATATTGATGTGAGTGGGGATTAGCGGGAATCAGGGCTGAGCGTGTTTTATTGTATATATCAGCTGGACAGGCTCAGGGGGGATTAAGTGTCTCTGTGGGCCCTAATTCCTCACTAAGACAAATTTATGGCGGGGTTTCTAAAGGAATTACCATGCAGTACTATAGATGCCTTCGGAGGGCAAATGTCTGGGAGGGCAAGGCGGGTCTGGGGCAGAGAATCTATCAATAAGCTTCAGAAATAACTTCTCGTTGATTTCACAGAGGAAGGGCCGAAATACATCCATTAACCCTTTTGTGTCTAGAAATCTGAGTATTATAGTCAGGGTGAAAAGTGGGTTTCTGGATCTGCAGTATTACTACAGAGACATTCAACAGCATAAGCAAAAGTTTTTTTGGTAATTTCATGGCAGAAGGGTAGAAATCCATTGCATAGAATCTTGAATCATTTCAGGCATAGAGGTCCTTTTAAAAAGTGTAATGATGATATCAGCAGTAATAATGATGATAAAAAGAAGAAGGAGATTTGGATGGGAATTTCAAACTTTTGTTATTGTTTTTTTTTTTTTGGGGGGGGGGGGGGGTTCAATATTTTCATGCCAGTATTGCTTAACAGTAATAGTAATGATAGTGATATCAAAAATAAAGATAACTATGATAAGAATAAGAAAAATAAAGATCTTGGTGAATCATATTTCAATTTTGATATTTACACTAATATGGCCTGAATGCATTGAATATTCTTATTGTTTGTAGAAAGGCATTGTGTGTATTTGCTTGCCAAGATCTATAGAAATTCAATTCTGAAGAGCGTCTCTTATTCATAGATTCGAAGCAATGTCTACCTTGCTTCAGCAACAGCTTGGAATAAAAGATGCCCTGTATAAAAGCTCGTCAGCTGATAAAGGAGTATGTTTAGTTAATAAGTAAACAGGAGCTGGCTTTGAAGAAAGGCGCGTAGGAGTTCCCAGAATTCCAGATGGTTGGTTTGCAGCAGGAGGGCCAGCTTAACCCATAAGTGCTTCAAAAATCCTTCAAATATTGTCGTCTGGATCTACAATACTTTTGACAATAACTTCCGGAATAAGAATGATTTTACAAAAAAATTGAAGGAGAGTTGTTGGTTACGTTCAGATAAACATTTCCCGAACAAATATTTTCTTAAAAATACTTTTGCGTACAAGATTTCACCAAACTTGTCAGATATTTGCGTCTGTGGATATTTGTGGGTTAATCACAGAAGAACCGGAGAAAGGGAAATTGAAGTATTGACATGTTTGTTCCCGGGCAATGTTTAGACATTTCTGCTTTAGCGAATCAGAGAATGGATCCGAACTGGGTTATGTAAATAGCCGTGCCGCTGCCTCCGCCAAGTCTTCGGCTATTTGCACAGCTTGAAAGCCTGGGAGAGAGGAAAGGAAATAACAAGATAACATTGATTTGCCAAATGGAAGACGGTTATTTATATTGAGTGCCCGCAATTTTTTGATATGGTCATATCAATTTATTTTTCTATATTTCACCAAAAAAGGGCTGGATGGAACAGGTATTGAGTACCTGCAATTTTGAGATGGTCATATCAATTTATTTTTCAGCATTTCTCTAAAAAGGGTCAAATAGAAAAGGGTTGTTTTTTATTAAGTGCCTGCACTTTTGAAATGGTTTTATGAATTTATCTTTCTTACTGCATTTCTCCAAAAAAGGGTTAAATGGAAGACGGTTATTTATATTGAGTGCCCACAATTTTGAGATGCTCATTCCATTTATATTTCAGCATTTCTAACAAGGAGGGTGTGTAATACTTGAATGATGTGAGCGCTTAACCCTTCCAATGCTGTGGCTACTTTTGCCCAAAGCACAAGGATGCAAAGATTTTTTAAAACCATCAAAACCCTGTCATGTTGGTACTCATTGGAAAGCTCTTGCTGAGCACTCTCATATGAGTACCCATTTGCCAAGGGTTTCAATGATTTTTTAGGATTTTTGCATAGTTTTGTATTGGCCAATTTAGCCGTCAGCAGCATAAGGGTTAAGTCCTATCTTCAAGGTGTTCACATCAGAGACTCCTCCTATGCAGGCAGCATCCCTATGTATTTTCAATGCCTTTGATCATCAATGAATACTTTTGTCCCATTCCCAGCTATTCACATCTCCGAGCTTTTACTATGCATTTGCAGTGCCTTTGAAGATTGAAACACCACTGATAGTAAAATGGTGGTCCCAATCCCATGGTGTTCATACGTTGTAGGTCCCACTGTATATGCATTAGCTTTGATCTGATAACTTCACATACATCTTAGACAGTCAATGTGTATTTGCAATGCATTTAAGCAGAAACTAATGTGTCCCATTCCCAAGGTGTTCACATCTCCAAGGTTTCACTCTGTATTCACAATACCTTTGATCAGTTAACACCCAACTAATGTGAACACCTTTGTTCCAATCCCAAGCTGTTCACTTCTCCAAGGTCTCACTCTGTATTCACAATACCTTTGATCAGTTAACACCCAACTAATGTGAACACCTTTGTTCCAATCCCAAGGTGTTCACATTTTAAAGGTCTCACTATCATGCAATGGCTTTGTTTAGTAAAACGTCTGATGTGTACATTAAACACTTGATACTTGAACACCTAATTGATGTGAACACAATCACAATGTTCCAATCACAATATGTTCACATTTAATAGGTCTCACTATACTTGGATTCAGGCACTTAGCCAGCACCCGTCCTGCCTGTTTTTTGGACAGGCAGTTTCCTGAAAACCTCCTTTTTGGACAGGCAAAACTTTCTATAAAGAATTTTCAACTTTGGCTTTTTGGGAGTGATAACTAAATATTTTCCTAACAAACCATCTTTCAGGACATAGCTGAAATGTAAACTGGCTTTTTTGACACAATAGGCTATTATTTACTACTATTTATTATAGTTAGTATAAGGATTTGAAGTAAACTAGTGGCTATATCTGGACGGGCAGATATTTTGGAATGGCTGTTTTGGACAGGCATTTTTTCAAATTCTGGCTAAGACCCCGCTTGGATTGTTAATTTTTCTGATGTGAACACTTAATACTTACTCTTTTCACCATGCCGTTCATGCATGGCTGAGGTACAGACGTCACAACAATCTTTCGGCCTAAATGGGCCAACTGTAGCACACATTACACTAACATTTATCTTTTTTACAAAATTAGAGGTTGTCGACCTAAAGCATACCACAAACTCTTTCAACACCCAAGTGTGTGGGGTTAACCCTTCCAATGCTAAGTCTACTTTCATTCAAAAAACAAATACGCAAAGATATTGGAATATCACACTATTTTTGTCCAAAGCGCAATGATACAAAGATCCTTGAAAACCATTTAAAGTCTGTCATGTCGGTATTCATTGGAGAGCTCTCGCTGAGTACGTTAAGGTGAGTAGCCATGTGCCAGGGTTTCAGTCATCTTTGAGATTTTTTGCATCATTTTCTATTGGTCAAATTAGCCACCAGCAGCATTGATTGACCCAGCAAGGATTGATGCATTTGGACTCTCTACTACCGTTCTGTGGCTTGTTCTGTATTGAAAGCAGCATATAATGAAGTATAGGGAACTAGCCACCAGCAGCATAAGGGTTAATGCATTTGGAATCTCTACTACCATTCTGTGGCTTGTTCTGAAAGCAGTATGATTAAATATGGGGAATACTAAGTACTGAACATTTGCCAGGCGGATGATTGCTATTCCTGAAAGCTACGCCTGGAATGGACGTGTACGTGTATTCTGAGGAGGCCCTATTGATGGGTTTCTGGAGAGAATCATGTCAAAGCTGTACACAGTTTGCCAGTATCTCCAGACCCACCCACCCGCCGACATTTTGGTCTAATTCAATGGCCACAGATAAGGGGAACCTGTGTACGTTGAACATGCATGTGGAATCCTGACATGTTCAATGTATGCAGGTGCTCAATGTACAGAGAGAGAGGTAGAGAGAGAGAGAGAGAGTGAGAGAGAGACACAGAGAGAGACACAGAGAGAGAGAGAGAGAGAGAGAGAGAGAGAGAGAGAGAGAGAGAGAGAGAGAGAGAGAGAGAGAGAGAGCTCCCAGACCCTCAAGACATTGAGTTATCAAAATGGTGATATCGAATCATAAGTGTTTAGGCAATCTAGCTACTGTCTGAGAATTCGCCCTCTTTACCAACGAGGGGCAGTTTTCCCAGTTGGGCTCCAAACTGGGCGTTTATTGCGGTTCCTTGTATGTTTCCTGCATATCAATTACTCCTGTCAATTTGCATACGTATCGATCGCGCCTGGTATGCTAACATAAAAAGACTATCTTCATCCCCCACTGGCACTGAGGAACCCAGCACTAAGTAGGTTAGTCTACTTACTTAGATGAATGACATTTCATTACTTCAACAATCCCAGACCCCTAATGAAAGGCCTGACTATTCACATCATCCCTGTCGAGGCCTTTATCCTTGCCAGCAGGCATTAAAAGCAATGTTTTCTTCTCTTCGGGGCGATATGAATGTTCCATTCATGGGAGGTCCTTTTTTCAGCGGATTGCTCATAATCAGAGATGGATGTTATGAGTATGATAGCCAGCGCATTCATAAATCAACTTTTATGGAATTTCATTAGCTGTGGGCTGAGTAATCTTTTGTTTTGGATGGGGTGATTTCTTTACTGCAGCTTGTCATCGGAGTTAGGGTACTGACAATAAAGAACGGCCTACATGGGAATGAAATTAAGAAATTAATGAAACCCAAACCAATTGATTGATAACTATGATGACTCTAGAGAGAAAGTGTGTGTGTGAGAGAGAGAGAGAGAGGGGGGGGGGGGGGGGGGAGAGAGAGAGGTAGAGAGGGAAAGACATAGAGAGAGGGGAGCTCAGACAGAGACAGAGGGGGGGGGATGCATTTTACTTGTCTATTTGAAATGTAAAATATTCTATTATATTACGATGCTAATAATCTTTTATTTTTGTTTTTTCAGGTAAGATGCTTGAGCTGTATTGAAAGTCCAATGAGTGTCTTGTGGTAATGGAGGTCCCCCATGAAGCCTGAAGAATTTGTGAGGGGGGATGGGGCATTGTATAGAATAACTAGAACAAAATCAGACATGAACAAAGATTTTTTTCTATGAATCTGTTTGTATTTGCAGTACCTCTTTTTGATCCTTTATATATTTTCCATTGTAATGGAATATTTGTATTTATCAAAAAACTTCATGATATGCTACTTTCCCCTGTAGTACATTACCTATATACAGAAATGTATTATCCTGTATATAAACATTTGTATTTGAATGGAATATTTTTGTACATCAAAATACTACACGGTTTGCTACTTTCCACTATGGAGTAAAACAGTAAACCTACACTACTTCGCTTCCCCAGAATACAGTCAAGGACAATTCCTCTGCATCTCTGCCCTTCTGAAAATCAGGACAGATCAGTGTCAGCTGATTGTTTACAAGAGCAAATGAAATCTATGGTAATTGAGTTCCATTATATTTCTGGGTACAACGCTCAATTTCCCTGACAGTGCCGCTAATTTGTTTTGGGGCGAGTCAGATAGGGAAAGCATGTTGGAAGCAGTAGACTAGCTCTGGACAGGATAATTATCTCTCAGCTTGTTATTCTCTCTGTCTGTGTGTGTGTGTACTCTCTCACTCTTTCCTTTTCTCTCTCTCTCTCTCCTCTCTCTCTCTCTCTCTCTCTCTCTCTCTCTCTCTCTCTCTCTCTCTCTCTCTCACTCTCTCTCTCTCTCTCTTTCTCTCTCTTTCTCTCTCTCTCTCTCACCACTGATGTACTGATGAGAGATATTTTCAATTACCATAAATGGGGTAATGAGCTTGATTATTCAGCTGTCAAAGGTGAATAAGTGTTAATTGTATGCTTTAAATACAAGATGTTTGTTGTGAGTATGACAAAATATCAGTGTATGCAAATTTTCATGAGCTCTCTGCAGTTACATTCATTAACCTATTATTTCTAATCTCTCTCTCTCTCTCTCTCTCTCTCTCTCTCTCTCTCTCTCTCTCTCTCTCTCTCTCTCTCTCTCTCTCTCTCTCTCTCTCTCTCTCTCTCTCTCTCTCTCTCTCTCTCTCTCTCTCTCTCTCTCTCTCTCTCTCACTCTCTCTCTCTCTCTCTCTCTGTTTGTGGGTGGTTTAATGGGTTGGGTTTTAATGATGTGTTTGGCAGGTATCAGCTGTGAGGTACTTAGACTGCTCTGTGCTATGTGTGGATGGCTTGTTGGAGGAGCAGTCGCACTGTGTCAGACCCTCTGTGATAGATAGTGCCACTATTCCCCCTAGCCTGCCCAGTCCCTCTGCAGCAGCAGCACACAGCCATACCAGGCAATATATCAATCATACAAGGAGGGCATCTAATGGGCAACCCATAGCCTAGCTACTATGCCTAACTAGGCCTTCATGTATCTGATGATCATATCAGGGCATTCACCCGAGATCACTCACATTTGTACTGTGTGCAATTGACAAATTCTACAATGGAAGTAGGTTATACTGATGCAGGACACATTGCTGCTACAAGGTTTGTCAAGTTTGGGTAGGAAATGTGAACTTCTTGTGACAGAAACAGAAAAAAACACGGTCTGCCAAGTTTGGCTCAGACTCATACCAAAAGCCATTTTCTTGTTTTATCCTATTATGACTAGCCCTATCTATGCGGTATTTCATAGTCATATTCTGGCTAGACAATAGAGAATCCATTGGCTTATAGGAATAGACTTTAATTTGCTCCTCACCCTACTATTTTATAATATTTGTATTTAGGTAAAAATACAGACCACAGTGCCCACTCAATGCAAACCATGCTTTTTCCTGCATACCTACTGAAGCAATTTTCTTGGTGATTTGCTGCCTTTCACACTAAATTATGACTATTTCAACTTTATTCTCCAAGTTTCCAAAATCTAGATATGGCTAATACATGAGCTTTATTCTCAAACAAGTATGTTTGCCCTCCCTAACAACTTCTGCCGTGCCATTTCAGGGTCTGACTCATAGATATCAGGCTAGGGGGCCTGAAAAGGTCTTTCGATAAAAATTAGTGGTCAAAAACAGGATTTCTGGTAATTTTTCATATTATTTTGGGCCCCATGACTGAAAAATCCAGGGCCCACCGCAAAATCTAGGGGCATATGCCCCCTGGGCCCCCGGGAAAGTCTAACCCTGCATTTATTTACCAGTTAGTACTTAGAACTATTGGATTCTGTACTGTATGCATACATGTATGACTATTGATATTTGCCCACCTGGGTGTTTACGCGGAAAGCCCCCCAAGGCTACAGTACCCTGACACATACCTCTAGAGGTCAAGGTCAGGGGTCAAAGGTCAAGGTCTCAGGTGTGTGTGTTAGGTTCAGTCATTGCTGAATAATTAAAGACCTCACCTTCAACTCGGCGTATTTCTCAGAATTTCCCCCCGGAATCGGGGGCGGATTTCATAGGAATTAGCGGGAATGACAGGTGATGCGTGGAGGTAGTAGCATTACTCATGCCACTCGCGCACTCGGGTAACTAATGACTGCTCCCTCAGCTCAACGTCAGGTGAGAAATTGCTGGCGTTTCATCCTGCAACCGACCTGACCTGATCCGATGACTCAAAACCAGCATTATTAACATAGTCTTAGCCGGCAGGGTGTCATTTGGACACCCAAACCCTCAAAGATCACCCCCTAAGGATACCCAAATGATTCTGTGATGAATTTCTTGAAATGTCGATTTTAAATGTACAATTGAATTTTTTCCACTTCAGTACAATTCCGAAGACATTGCCTTATTTCAATAAATAGATATATATTTACATTTGTAATCTGAGTATATTAGGGCCTCCCTTGAAAACTAGGACGCCCCAAAACAATTTTAAATTTTGAGCATCCAGTTTCTAAATCCTGGCTCAGTCAATCACTGGCACTGGCTGAGAGAGTGCTGGTATTTCATGTCATCTTACCTGACCTGATGACTCAAAACCTGCATATCCTCCTAATTGGTAGACCGAAAGAGTTGTTGTTCCAGCTTTGTTGGTGAAGCAGGGTCTTAGCCGGCAGGGTGTCTTGGTGTCTTCCCGGTTCATGAAAAATACCTGATTTTAGGTTTAAAAAACAACAACCTAGATTTTGATGTGTGTTTTTTATAAATTCCAAGTTAAATTTCTAAAAAGTTTAACTTCAACATAATAACACAGACATTAAAGAATTTAACATATAACTACTTTATTTGTTAATGTACATAATCAGGGTAATGATTTTTACTTTTTCAATCAGAGATATTGTACACCCTTAATTCTTGAAATCCTAAATTGGACACAATTTGGATGAATTGAACTAAGTCCCTGGAGTGAAGCAATGGAAAACTAATGAGTAGAAGAAATCTCATAAGTTTTTTTTGAATAGAAAACCAATGAGGAAAAAAAAGAAAAAATATTCTTTAAGTTGTAATGAATGACTGGAAAAGTCCAAAACAGCTTTATCTGGCTCTGCAATCATATTATGTCTTTGAAATCTTTCACCATTACATATAGCACCATGGCAATATGAAGCACATTCTTCCTTTTATTTTTTTTTTGGGGGGGGGGGGGTTGCTTTTTATTTGTATCACTTTATGGGTCAGAAAGCTGTAATTATTCAATTATTGAAGACACCAAGAGAAAAGAAGATGAAAACAAAAAAAGAAAACACAAGAACCAAAGAAAATACATTATGAAGGAGGATAGGGGCCTATATGAATAATCATGAGTTCTAGGAATTGGCTATTGCTTCTCCATGAACTATTGACCTTAAGCAATTCATCTTCTAACAAAATATGGTAGTGTTTGCACGCGTGATAGATATTGAAGCAGAAATAAATGAGAATGTTTGTTTCGTATATTCTGAAGATGTTAATGATAGCACTTCTCCAACAATCAATATTTCAATCCTGGGTACTAGAGCACTGCATCTAGAGAAGAGAGTTAAACCTTTTTTGTTGGGGTGTTGTGCAACCTTGTATAACCCACATTGGCTTCGAAGTTTTGATTACTTGTAAATTTTCAGCCAGGAGTTCTCATTGTCAAGCAGATACTCATGAAGATAGCTTAATTAGACATGAGTAGGAAATGGGGAAAATGGTCAATATTTTTGCATCAGATATTTTACAAGACTTCCTCTTGTCAAATATTTGTTATTCTAAGATAAGTCTAGCACATAGGACGTAAGCTAACTTTTTCCTCAAGTAAAGTCTCTAAAGGATTCTAACACCCATTAAACTATACATTTTCTGAATGAAAGAAGGCTTTTACAGCTATTCAGGATATTTTTAGTTCATGAAGGGTTAAAATGTGTACCTTAATCATTCCTTAATTCCTATATCTTTGCTATATGTATCATCATCATTTATAATTAATCATGCTGATTTTGTCTGGTTTAAATACTGGCTCTCAGGCTATTGAGACCTAGTGATCCGAAGTTGACTATGATAATAAGATGACATTTAGGACATACAGCATCAGAAGTTCAAGGTTGTGACTTGTGGCATTTTGTTGGGTTTTTTTTTGCGGGTTCAGTGTGCTGTAAAGGAAAGACACTATGATTTTAGTGTTATTTTGTCTGGTATGTCTTTTATAGCTGTGTTTTATTGGGACACTTGAAGTAATCTAACAATAACTACAATAACCAGGGTACCAGCACAACAACAACAACAACAACTTTCTTGATAACAAGGCCATTACGAGGGTACCAGCATCTTTCTTTCTCACCATAATCTAACAACAACAACAACAGTCATAACCAGGGTGCCCATAAGTGCTCATAGTGGCAAAAATCAACCTAATAATAAGGTGAAATCTCACATATAAAAGTATATTTGTGAAATATTTGAAGAAGATGTGTTTAGCAGAAATTTGCAAATAACTCTCCCTCTAATCAAATGTTTTGCAAAATCATTCTGAATTCTGAAGTTCAAAGATGTCATGGATCTGGAATTCCTGGAGGAACTCTTAAGCATAAATGGGTTATCTCCTTTTGCCTGACAATTTTGGTTATATCTCTCTAACAAAAGCAATTTATAGAAAATATTTGGAGAGGCATTGTTCATCTGAAATCTACCTACAACTCTCCTTCAAATATTTTGCAAATTTATGCTTATTTCCGAAGTTATTTTTAAAAGTATGACAGTTCCAGACAACACTGATCAAGTTGATCTCCAGGCATGAGTGACTTAATGTTCAGTCCTTCTTTGTGGCTGTTCTCTTCGGGGATGTGGGCCGGAAAAAAAACTGCATCCCTATCTTCGGTATGGGCCCAATCTTTCAGAGAGTGACAGAGACAAATAGCTTGCTATTCGCAAGTTCGCCAGACCTCCCCGACTTGAAACAGAGTGACCGCTAACGCAATCAGGCAAGAGGGTCCCGTATTGATTCTATTTTCGCCAGAATGAATAGAATCGGCAGAATAAACAGTGCGTTCATCGCATGCTGGCCTGCTAGACTTTCACCTTACGTAGCCTTCTTTATTTGGATGGTGGGGATAAGTAGACAAGGCTAATTGCAATCAATAGGCTATTGTGTGTTCCTCGGCTGGGCTAGTCTACTAAGGTGGCCCGCGACCTTGAGGAGCGAGTGGACGACCTTGGACCGTGGCGCAGGCCACTGACCCCGAGCAGCCAAACATGAGAATTTTTGGCGCAGCAGCTACTTCAGGCTAGGAAGGGGGGGGGGGGAGGAGTGAGAGAGAGAGAGAGAGAGAGAGAGAGAGAGAGAGAGAGAGAGAGAGAGAGAGAGAGAGAGAGAGAGAGAGAGAGAGAGAGAGAGAGAGATACACAACAGCCTTAATGCATACACATCAGTCTTAAAAGAAGATTTGTTAGAAAAAGATTTGGTTATTAAAATCAATCACAAACTCTTAGTAGAATTCTGCATGTCTGAAAAGGAGGTTTTCAGGAAACCTCTCGGTCCTGGCTAAGGCTCTATTCTATGTTCACCTAGACGTCTTGTCTGTATGCATGGAATGAACCCAAGAGTCTTCAAAGTAAATGTACCAAACAGAGTCCTGAGTTCTGAATAGTGGGAATAAAGGTATACCACCATAGAGTAAATAGGGAGATAGATAGGATTGGTACAATTCTGTGGATTGAAATCTGAAAATGCCATTCACCTTAATACTTTTGCCGTTGGTGGCTAATTTTGCCAATACAGAATGATGCAAAAAATGCTAAAATATGACAGAAAACCCTGGCATATGGGTACTCATATGAGAGTACTCAGTGAGAGCTATCTAATGAATACCAATATGACAGGGTTTGGATGGTTTACAAGTCTTTACATCCTTGTGCTTTGGACGAAAGTAGCCTTACCATTGGAAGGGTTTAAGGGAGTGTTTACCAGTATGTGCAAGCATGTTCATTTCAAACAGCATTTCCTTAATTAACATAACAAAATCTCCCTCAAAGCAGTGGACATCATGCGCAACGAACTTGAATTTCAAAAATGTTGGATGATATTTATACGAGTCCTATTTATGTCAAGGGTAGTGGGTAATTGTAAGGCACTAGTCCCACATACCCTAATTTATTATCACGGTATGAGTATGTCGACAGAACTGCTATTCAGTTCAGATAAAAGCAACATCAATCAATTTCATGTGTAGGGTCTGACCTACATATGATATTGTGTGTACTTTCTCTACCAGCTCTTAGGTTGGCCCGGCTATTCTTGAGTTGATTGATGGATATTGAGAAATAGGATATTCTCCTACGCAGGTTGTTTTTTTGCAGGATGTAGGACTTATATGATAGCCTGGGCGTTCTTTGTTGTATTGATTTTTTTACATTGAATTTTCGGGCAGAAATATATCATCCATGGGCTTAGGCCGAATAAAAGGAAAAGTTGTTTTTTCTTAGTTTTCCATTTCAACTTCTGCATTACAACTATAAGCTTTTTTTTCTTGAACTGCGGCGCAATTTTCCTGAATTCTGCATTAGGACTGTAAGCTTCCAGAGAGCCGGACGCTGTGGCATCAGAACATAGAATGTGTTCTAGTTTCCATTAGTGCGGCTCAGCAAGCCATCGTATCGACAGAAGTCCTTAATCCCCCTTCCATGCTGCCTGGAGATCAGGCGACCGTGTTTCTCTCCCCTAGGACATCAAGGCAGCAATTCAGCCGCTCCTACAGTGATCCACTAAAAGCCCCCGCTTCCTGGCCTCTTCTTGCAGCGGTTGCGATTTCCAGATTTCTGTTTTTCCTCCTCTTTCTCCTCATCCTCATCCTTTTCAAGTGATTGTTATCTCAAGTTCTTCTCTTGTGTTTACTTCTCTTCTTTCAATATTAGCTATTTCTGGATGTCCATTTTCTCCTCCTACATTTCCTGCCAACCCCAGTGACTGATTTCCAGATATAGGAAATTTCTAGATATACATGTATTTTTTCCTCCTCCTCCTCCTCCTCCTCCCTCTCCTCTTTTCTTTCGCATCTGGCTCTTTCCCCACCTCCATTTTTGATCTCCAGATTTCCATGCATTTTCTCCTCCTCTTCCTCCTCTCTCTCCCCTCCCGGTCTTTCTTGTCTCCCTCATCTTCTTCCTTTTCAGATTTCCTTCATTTTCTCCTATTTCTTCCTCCCTCTCCCCTCTCCATCTTTCTTGTCTCCCTCTTCTTCATTTTCAGATTTCCTTCATTTTCTCCTCCTCCTTCCCCTCTCCCCTCTCCATCTTTCTTGTCTCCCTCTTCTTCCTAATTCAGATCCCCAGATATCCATGCAGTTTCTCCTCCTCATCTTTCTCGTCTGCCTTTTTCTCCTCCTCGGCTCTGCCAACCTTTGGGATTTCCATATTTCCATGCATTTTCTCCTCTGCCCTTCCCGGTGCTCAGATGTTATATCTTCACAACCATTCGTCATCAAAGAGCTCTGGCACTGCAATATATGCCTTTGTCCGTGTGATGTCCTGTCTGCAACATTTGCTCACTGAGTTGCATTTTTTTCTTCAAACATTTTCCAAAAAGATGCTCTGGCAACCAAGTCATTGGCAAAATGGGCAAAGATTTTTTGTCCTTTGCGGTGAGGAATAATTGGATCAAACATAGGTGGAAAAAGCGCTATGTCAAATGTCAAATAAAATCTAAACAAAGCAGATCCTATCCTGTACCCTGTCTCTATGACACTAACCTCATTATTAACACTTTCATGCTTGCGAATCCTACCCAAAATTGTCGTCTGGATCAAAGATACATTTGTGAAAAACTCGAGAATAAAGCATCAATTCACAAAATATTTGAAGAAGAGTTGTTAGTTTTATTCAGTTGACCATTTCTACTTCAAATATTTTTCAAAATATACATTTATGATTGAGATATCACCTCAATAGTCAGACTATCTTTTTAGGTCGCTACAGGCATAAATGGGTTAATTGCCGAAATATGCAGAGGTCACTGGCCCTAGTGGATTTACACAAAGACCAGGCTTCTCAGAAAAGATATTTCATCTTAATGGCCTTGGCATTACGCCTGACACCCTCCAGTTTTTACAGGGTTTAATTTTTCCTGCTTTGTCTGGAGACCTCTGGCCTGGAGGAAAGTGTTAAAGGCGAAATGATGAATTTGACACTTAAATTGACCTGCTTACCCTGCCATCAAAGTCATGGGGGTATTAAAGCCATCCCAGAACCAGCAGGAAGGGAGATAATGAATACAGAGCTGGTGCACTGATCAGTCACAAATCCATGTTCGGTGGCCACACTCTAACTGATATAAAACAGAACCTGTGTATAGTAACCCCTATGGTTAGGAGACATGTTTTTCTGGGAGACATTTTTTGCATGGTGCCATGGTGCACACTGGGTCTCTGTTCTGGCCATCCCTATTCCTAGCAGGTACAGTATAAGCCATATCTTGTGGTTATGGTCATGGGGAGTTAGTACTAGTGGTCTGGAGAAAACCCAGCCGGTCGCTCTGGTTCTCCCTCTCAGTCTTCTCCGCAAAACAGCAGTTCCCCAGTGCCGCCTTAGATGAATAAAAGAGAGGATATGTAGCGAGAGCGATCTGGCATCAACGTGACATCAAAAGGGGACAAGGACCGATCAGGGCTGTTGTATCGTTAACATTACAGAGAAACATGTGTGCCAGTATACGCAGAACACAACTGTTGGGCTATTAGTTGAGGCTAGCCTGTTCAGGTTTACTGGCTGGTTTCATATCCATTTGTTGTTGTTTTCCTCCTAAGGTACCGCCATCCAACAACAAGTAAAACGCAAAGCTCAGTTGCACCTCGTCCATGTTCACTCATCTCGCCTACTTTAGGTGGCAGCAGTAAAACACGAGTGGACAAATGAAATATTCCCGGGGAAAGCGCTCGAATGCCAAGCCACGCTCTTCATTGTCTACTTGTACAGTCTACTACTTGTACAGTAGGCAGTGGTAGTTTTCAACATCGTCACACTGCAGGCTGCAGTGGCCTCGATCTAGATAGATGTTGGCAGGGGAAGCCGATATTCTACCATGCCAGGTCACTGATGAAGATCTACTGTACAATACACACTAGTGGTATGAGAGTGTTGCTCTGCTTTGGTGGTTCTTATTCTACCAATGTAGGATATGATATTGAACACAAATTTAACCCAGTTAAACATATAGTGAATTAATTATTTTGAAATATCATGAAGACTTCCTTATTTTACGAAAAAAAGAAAAGAAGAAATGTTGATCAGAAAAACAACAACTCTCCTTCAAATATTGTTGAAGGCACCTGGTACTAGGCATGAGGAAAGGCCTATGCATTGCTTTGTCAAGTTGGCACCTTTAGAATATGACACAATACAATATGGTACAATATATTTCATGTTATGAAAGTTATTTCTTAAGCAATTTAATACGATACAATATATTTTATGGTATTAAGTTTATTTCATAAACAATTCAACATTTTGAATATCCTCTAGCCAAAGATAATCATGTTAATGTTTTTTTCTTAACCGCAATGAGG
Organism: Maea johnstoni; assembly: GCA_963942565.1. NCBI lineage: Eukaryota > Metazoa > Annelida > Polychaeta > Spionida > Magelonidae > Maea > Maea johnstoni. The sequence goes on along the minus strand of OZ012688.1, from coordinate 5,936,964 downwards.
CAACAGTTCAAGCTATTTTTGGGCATCGCCGCTATTATCTTACTGGGTAAAAAGTGGGTAAAAAAATGGAGGTATCATCTTACTCTGATATCCTAGAACCATACCAACCTATCTGCCTGATAGCTTTGTCTAATCCAGTGGTATATGAATGTACATAGTGTTGGAAATTAGCTTGAGATAAGAGCCCAGGGCTCCTGTGTCTCCCCACATCTCTGCAGGGAGCCTAAAGATGTACTGGTCTCTATGCACACCACCTTTAGAGTTTAGATATAGCTTTAGAAGATACAATTGGGCTCCCTGGAAGAAATTAAGAATTTTGAGCCTTGTATAGTTAGTGTTGTAGAGATTCTTCATAATGGGTCTCCTTTCAGAGTTATTTTTCTGAAATTTGTTATTTGGATGTTGTAAGCCTATATTGTCATATTTCTTCAAGAATTTTACAATTGATTTGACAAAATGGTTATTTGTCATCCATATGCTTGAAACATGTATGCCCAAATATTCTGCTATGGAATTTCTGAATATGTTAGTTTCAAGCAAGCTCCATATCAATATAAATGTAGAACTTCTTACATGTAATATGTTAGTATCAAGCAAAGCTTCGCATCAATATGAATGTGGAATTTCTGAATATGTTAGTATCAAGCAAAGAATCAAATCGATAAGAATGTGGAATTTCTGAATATGTTAGTATCAAGCAAAGTTCTACATCAATATGAATTCTCGGACATATAGTAAACATAACATGTGTTATCAGTCTAAAATTATACAATCATGTAATCCAATGCCACACATGCATATATGTGTTTGTGGTAACGTAACCTAGAGAACCATGCATGCATATATCTCTACCTTCCTTCTAGTCTCAATACCTGAAAGCAATGTACTGTACTACTAGGTTATTAAACATCTTTGCATCCTTGTGCTTCGGATAAAAGTAGCCTCAGCATTGGAAGGGTTAATGCCATGTTTCGAGACTGAAGACCCACCCTTAATCATAAGTGACAGTAACTGTCTTACTATGATGTTACCGAGAAAGCCTAGAAGTGTAGTATGCCTGACAGTTAAGGACAAAATGGAACAACAACAGTGACGTTAATCTTCCCAAAATACACACTGTTTTGTCCTTGGAAATGACGCAAACACATACAGGAAAATTGGATCATTATAAATAGCATTGAGGTCATGGACAATGAAGTAATTAAGAAAAAAACAAGGCGACCTTGTCATTTCTCTACCCAGCTAATGGATCTCCAGAAAGTGGTATTCATTGGAAACCGGGGACACTTGAGGAGTATTATCAGTACTATCAGAAATAATTTAGGAAACCAGTACAATCATGAATTATTGTGGAAACTAATAGAAAAGACACAAGTGTATTCTGTCTTTAGCTTACTTACACTGAAAAAAATAAATGCATAATAACACTTATACAAAACATGAAACTGGCAAACTAAAACATCGAGGTAAATTGATCTAAAGAAGGAATGAAAAGAAATTAAAGAAAGAATTAAAACTATCAGAAAAAGTATTGATGCTGGTGAGAATAACTAGCAATCAACATGGAACTGTTTTTGACATAACAGGAGAAAATCTTTTCAAACGACATGTTTACGTATTAACTAGATGCACATCACATGTACCTATAGCCTGCCTCCCAGGCCATATTTAAATGCCATCCCTTGTGGACAGATGGCACTGCGATATGCTAGGAGGGTAGTTGGAGGTTCCCATTACAACCCCCTCCTGTGGCAATTGTGTGAACTAAATGGCCAACAGTAGGCCACAAGTCCCTATGTATTATAGGTGTAGGCATATATATATATATATATATATATATATATATATATATATATATATATATATATATATATATATATATATATATATATATAATAAAGTAAAAACAGAGTAGAGCCTTGTAGCTAGGCTAATGTACCTAGCAACGTTCATTTCATTAAGGAGTTTGCATGTTTCCAGCTGGCGCAAATAACGCAATCAGGAGAACCCAATTCCTCATCAATCAGGAATGCTCCATTAATCCATTCACACTCTAAAAAAAAAGCCTGATGTTTTTGCATATATTTTTCTAACAAAAGCATTTTTTGGAAAATATTTGAAGGAGAAATGTTAATCAGAAACCAAATAACAACTCTCCTTCAAATATTTTGTGAATTGTCGTTGTATTCCCAAGTTATTTTTAAAAGTATGGGAGTAGCAGATGATCCTTTTAGAAGAATTGAGTGTGAATTGGTTAACCAGATATCAGATATTATTCATGAATGGAAGCATGTTTCACAGTGCAATATTGGCTCCTTCACCACCTCAAGCAGAAATACTCATTTATTCTGTAATTAAAAACCACCACCAATCATCTCTCAATATCAGATGTTGGAATACTCAGGACAGCACAAGTCATCAACTAGCCTTGTTCAGTTGTTATTCTTCCTGAATAAACCATAAATACTTACAAAAAAGTTCCTCCAGAAATTGTCGTCTGGATTGTAGATACTTTTGACGATAACTTTTGAATTGAGAAATATTTGAAGGATAGTTGTGGGTAATGTTCTGATCAACATTTCTCCTTCAAATATGTTGCCAATTATGCGTTAGCCTGGAAGATTTCATCAACATTGCTGGGCTGGTTTTGGCCGCTGTGTGTACTAAATGGGATAAATCCAGTAACCAAGGCATGTACATATGTAGAAATAAAGGTTTTATTTCCTATCCATCCGTCTCCAAAAAACTCAGTTGGAACACTTTGTTTTACTCAACTAAGCATGTATTTAGCAACCAACCCTTAATCTCGCAAGGTTGTGAAGCAATTTCACCGAAAAAGAAAATACATAAAAAAAACATGAAACCTATGATGACCTTTGACCTCTGACCCTTGACCTTTAACCTCTTGACCCCATCATCCACTAAGGAGGATTAAAGTACAACTTAAACTTTTCCAAGGAAGACTACATCCCCAATATGGAAACCTTGGAAAAACAAACTTTGTGTTGATTTATCTCACCGATATCCCCCCCCCCCCACTTGCCCGTAGCGAGTTCTATTGCTGTATGAATTACTATTCTGCGCATACCCCTCAGGCTAAGTGAAAATGTTATTGTTATCCTTGAATTCATGCCCTAATAATTCTATTGCTACTCCATCAATATTAATGTGGTTACGTTGCAATTGTCGCTGGTGCGTTCAGAAGTATAATTGTGCATAATGATAGGAATTTTTATCAGGCTGGGAGCGCTAATTCGGGGAGCTGACGCATAATCGTATGCTAATGTTAGGATATAAGTTCGGCGGCAAGAAATAAACGACTGCCACCAACACGTACGAGGTCCTCCGTAACTGAGTCGCGTAGATTTCCGCCACACAAATGATATCGTCCATGTAGATTACATTTCCCGGCCGGGTTTTTATTGAATATGTAAATCCTCTTGTGTGTGAACATAACAGTTCCTGATACGAGGCATGGGTATTAATGCATTCATGCCTTTTGTGCAAAAAAACACATCCTGTCCGTTTTGGCAATATTTTTGTGAGCGTTGCATTTTTCTGAAATTATTTGAGAGAGAAATATTGATCAGTACTCAGCACACAACTCTCCTTCAAACGTTTTGTGAATTTACGATCATGTCTTAAGTTATATTCCAAAGTGTCATAAGTCCAGACGACACTTGACAAAAGAGATCTCCAGGCTGTTGTCCCTGTAATGCAGTGGCTATGGATGGATACCGCTAAAAACCAAATAGTACATGGTATGGTACAGTATATGTACCAATGAAACGGTACAGTATTTGAACGGTACTGTCAACGATACGTTATTGCATCATTACCATAAAAAATTTGTTGTGAATAGTCATGTTAAGGATCCTGGATAATTCCTAATAAATGATACTTTTACAGTGGTTAGTATCATTAAGAGTATGTTTAAGGAATGAAATGGTATGATGTAGTACTTTTTGAAACAATATTATAGGTACCAGTACCAATACCCCTTAATTAAATCTTATGCTTCTGGTGGCTAATTTTGCCATTACAAAATGAGGCAAAAAACCCTGAAAAATGACTGAAACCCTGGTATATGGGGACAAAGTAGCTCAGTTGGTTAGGTGTCGGATTGGTAATCAGAGGGTCGCTGGTTCGAATCCCGGCCGCCTCGGGCACTTTGGTCTGTTCTTGGGCAACATAGTTTATCCCATATTGCTTCAGTCTACCCAGCTGTATAATGGGTACCTAGCATAAATAAGGCAGTGCTTAGAGTGTGTGCGCTATATGCTGCCAGTTGCTCTGGAATATCCCCTGGGGGATTGAAATGGTTTCCGTGTGTACAGTGCCTGCTAGGGGAGGAAGGTCGTGTGAGCACTTCGGTGGATACAAGACTCTAAACCGAATACCTATATGGGTACTCATCTGAGAACACTCAGCAAGATCATTCCAATGAATACCAACATGACAGGGTTTCTAACCCTAGCTGTGTTGTACCGGAACGGTTACGCACGTCAGTGGGTAGTGCACTAGCTGGCTCCGTGATTATTGATATTGAATAGTGCTTATTAAACATTTATGGTAATGCTGGTTACAGTTAAGCTGGTGACGATATGGAGAGGGATAACAATAGAATATGGAAAGGGAAAACAATAGATTTGCACACCTGTGAATAGCAGGTGACTGCTGTGGACAAAAGGAAATAATGCGCAAGATTACAACATTACTCAAGAAGTCTCAATAACAACAGGGGAGGTTATCTAAATATGGAATTATTAACAATAGTTATAGGGTAACCCCCCCCCCCCCCCCCTCCCATCATGCTCATACCAAATAGTTTGTGAACTGATGCTTTATTAAGTTACTCACAATAGGTTATAGGGTAGAACTCCCTCCCCCCCCCCCACCTCATCATCATCCTCATTCTAATTTGTAAAATAACTCATATATGGAATAAATATATCTTAATAGTTTATGTATAAGCTTGTTCTGATATATATCTATAACTTCATCTTCAAGTGTTAGTTTCTTAATGTCAACACAGGTGGCGCTACTAGGGATGGTCATCCATATTTGATTAGTTTAGAACCATACAGCTGAAAAGATGTCATGATGTTATCCTGGTAAACGAGCAAAGAACCATATTAAGGTAGACTTATTTGGCATAGCCATACTATAGGTCACCTTGCTTACCTCGGACAAATAGGGACCAAGAAGAAGTGTCTGTGGTAACCAAAATCTGTGTTTCGTATAACTCATTGAAGTAGATAGGAATGGTTTGGGACAAGAGCTTTTGTCCAGGCTGTGTAAAAATATCAGGTAGGCAAGGTTTCCTAAATTCATAATAGGTATAAAAGAATTGAAAAAATACTTTGCCAAAGGCTAGGCTAACCTATTTCAATATACAATGGCCTGTTACTGCAGTTGAGACAAGCAGTACTGAATTTCAAAAGAAAACAACAGAGATCGAAACTTTTTACATCGATTTTCAGCCGCAACTTCAAAGAAAATATCAGAGATCGAAACTATTGCATTGATTTTCCGTCATAATTTCAAAGAAATTATCAGGGAACGAAATGATTGCATTGATTTTTTTCATAGTTTTTTTTTTCCCGGCCCTACATTTTCACTGTATTCGCTACATGCTTGTTGTGCGTTAGTGGGTCCGTCGTCCTAGTTATTGATTGTATGTTAGAATAGCAGAGAGCCTGGGTCAATATTGTCTACCGTCTCTCTCGGAAACAATGGAGGAGGAGGAGAAACCTTGTTCTAATGTATTTACACAGTTAAAAGCTGCTTGCCGGCTCATTATCCCGCTTGCCAACTATCAGGGCTAGTGTTTTTGACGTTGTGGGAAAATGATTTTTTTTTTTTTTTTTGAAGTTGTAAAACAGGAAATGAAATTAAGCCACAATATTCTCTCACACATGTACACATCTCGCTTGCCAACTTTCATGGGTAGAGTGTTTTTGACGTTGTGGGAATTTTTTTTTTTTTTTAAGGCGTAAAACAGGAAGTGAAGTTAAGCCACAATATTCTCTCACACATGTACACATCTCGCTTGCCAACTTTCATGGGTAAAGTGTTTTTGGCGTTGTGGGAAAATTTTTTAAAAATTTTTTTCAAGTTGTCAAACAGGAAATGAAGTTAAGCCACAATATTCTCTCACATATGTACACATCTCGCTTGCCAACTTTCTTGGGTAGAGTGTTTTTAACGTTTTTGGAAAATGATTTTTTTTTTGAAATCGTAAAACAGGAAATGAAGTTAAGCCACAATATTCTCTCACACACGTACACATCTCGCTTGCCAACTTTCATGGGTAGAGTGTTGCTGACAATATGGGAAAATGATTTTGTTTTTGAATATTAAAAACAGGAATCAGGTGAAATTAAGTTGAACCACAGGCATTTCTCTCATGTAGTGGTCATAATATATACATCAGACTGAACTTTATGAAAGTTCAGTGTGGCTTCTCTGCTTGAAGCCAGAGCTATTGGCTGACTACAAAATAATAACAATTTGAGTATAGCATGCAGGGTGTAACAGCAATATGAATGAAAAGTATAGCAATAGCATTTCCCTGCACCCCCCCCCCCCCCCCCCCCCTCCAATCCTATGTATGTATCCTGTCATCTGCTCCTGTTTATGATGCACAGTGCCCATTTTCTGGAGTAGTAAATGGTCTCTGGAAGCAAAGTGTCTGCCCCTAGTGACCCCTCCCTCCCTCCGTCATCCAATCTGCGGTTAGGTCCAGATACAAGCTACCAGCAGGGTCACCACAATACCTATCTCTGGGTCAGAGCCAAGTCTGCTAACCCTTATACACTGCTGCTGCCTATTTTACACTAGCATAAACATGTATATTATAGTCTCTAATGGTTTTCTATCCACATTCATTATGTTATGTTCAGTAAGGAAATTTGAATTGGCAATGGTGAAATATTTCCTACCCTTATGCTGCTGGTGGCTGATTTGGCCATTGCAAAATGATGCAAAAAAACCTGAAAAATGAAACTGAAACCTTGGCAAAGGGATACTCATCTGAGAGTGCTCCATGAGAGCTATCTTATGAATACAAACAAGGCAGGGTTTAGATGGTTAACAAAAATCTTTGCATCCTTGTGCTTTGGACGAAATTAGCCTCAGCATTGGAAGGGTTTAACAGAGTAGAGGTAATCCACTGGCAGCTCTCTACTCTCTAGTCAATATGGCTGCTGCAAAATCTCCATGGCATCGCAGAGCTCCTTCGCATAGTAACATTCATCCTCAGTAATTTGCTGTCATTTGTAAGGATCTTTTTGTATCGATCAAGATGTTTTTCAATGCCTCGTGGACAGACCTCAATTGTGATGACAAGGTCCGCAATGTGCTTTTTGTATTCAACTATTTATTTCATGTATTTTGTTGTTGTTGTTTTTTGTTGTTGTTGTTGTTGTTGTAGTAGCAGTAGCAGTAGTAGTAGTGGTGATGGTGGTAGTAGTGGTGGTGGTGGTAGTAGCAGTAGTCATAGTAGGATAGATAGATAGATAATCTTTTTAAGTCGGTAGGAGTAGTAGTAGTAGTAGTAGTAGTAGTAGTAGTAGTTATAGTAGTAGTTGTAAAATCAGTTAGAATTGTAAAGTTATTATTATTATTATTATTATTATTATTATTATTACCATCATCATCATCATCATCATCATCATTTTGTAGTTGTGCTAGATTTATCGTCCTCACACAGCTGAGGGTCGTGAATTTCTATAGATACCTCCACCGCTGAATGCCTCCGTGCCAGGATGCAGGCTTCCAGTAGCCATCACCCCGGTAGCAGCCGCCGCCGCCGCCGCCGCACACACGGTGCATTTTTTATGACCCGCCACCCTCCTACGGCCATTTGCCTGAAAAGTAAATTTGTTTATTTGGCTGGCGATGGTGATTTGTTCCTCTGCCGGGGATTGAGGTCAGGCGAAGGTCTCGGCAGCTCTGAGATTGGCCAGAACTCCCGAATCTTTTTATACTCCCTCCTCCTACATGTTGAGAGGATTCTGATGGGAATCTTCAGTGCCTGTGTCTGCAATGCAGATTTCTTGCTAGTTAGTTTGCTCTTTTTAGTTGATTAACCGTAGACAGGTATTTCGATGTGGTTTCAATTACAAGAATATTGTATATTCTAGAGAAGGGAATCTTAAGGGATGTTACCATAACTGAAATGTTGTCAGATACTGAGAGGGAGAGCGTAAATATGTATACATGTATGTATTTTTTCAACAAAAAAAAGTATTTTATTTTCTGATAATGGTTAGTTGTATGCTTTTATCAGCAACTCTTCTTATTTCTAGGAGAATAAGTATTCAAGTAAGGAAGACAGTTTGAAAGTAATCTTAGCTATTCTTCCAGTATTGAGATGACCTTTTCTTCTCCAAGATGTTCTCAGTTGGATTTAATGTATATTTATAAATGGATGTACATTTTGGTATTGATTTTTACTTTTCAAGACTGTCTGTGATTTACTTCCAAGTATATATTATAGAAACAAACATGGTATACATTCAAAGATCGTCTGAGATTTATGTAGTGCATTTTACGACATTGAAGTGATATCCAGTGTGCGTGACTTTTTCCTTCACGATATTCTCAATTGATTTTAATGTGTGAAAATTTGTATATGAACAGACATTATTGAATTTTCCTTTTCAAGACCGTCTATGATTTACTTGAATAAGTATACCCTATTATAGAAACAAACAAGGTATACGTAACAAGTTGTCTGAGATTTATGTGGTATATTGTACAATGTTGAAGTGACTTCCGGTGTGAGAGGCCTAAACCTGTTAATCAGGCTAATTTTCTTCCTATAAACGACTAAATGACCTTCACCTTGCCAGCTTGCACCCCTTTTTTATCCCTTTTTTAGCAGTGTCGCTTATTTGGAGGTAGTAGACCGTGCAAGAATAATGAGACCTGTTTCGGTGTGCTGGTGTGTGATTTGTAAACCTGGCATTGTGTTAGGGTAAGGGTGGGTGTGTGTGCATTCATTAAGGGGGGGGGGGGGGGGGTAGTGAGGAAGGAGAGAAAGGCTAGAAATAGGTACAGTGGAATAGAGTGACCTATTCACGCCTGTTGCGCCCAAACACAAAACACCCTGACTGCTCGGGATGTATAATTTTTTTGAAAGTATTTGAAGGAAAAATGTTGATCTGAACCCCGAGTGGAGTTATTTATTCTGTTCATGTGTTTCGTGTCCAAAAACACCCTGACTATTTTTTCTTTTCCCAAATTGTGGAGAATGATGCAGAAATCCTTATAGATGACTGAAACCCTGGCATTTGGGTACTCATCTGATAGTACTCAGTGAGAGCTATCTAATGAGTACCAACATGACAGGGTTAAGATGTTTTTCGAAAATCTTTGCGTCCATGTACTTCGCATTGGAAGGGTTATGTAGTATAGATCCAGACAGCAATTTTCAAGGCAACTCCAAGTATGATATGGGTCAAGGGAGCGTTCCCAGAAGGCTCATTTATGAATTTTCTTTTGTGAAGCAATTTTGATAATTATGGCGATGGCTATTAAAAAAGGCGTAAACAACCATTTTGTAAATAGCTTTTGGGTATATTTCATACCAGGATGAACTGATCTGTGTTGAGTTTGATGTAAATTTGTCCATATCTTATCGCGTCCCATGAAAAATGTATGTTTTGCCAAGCTCACTAATATAGGCTAGATATCCATAACAGAGCGACGGCAAGGGACCGGGAAGGTAACGATTGAATATTTCATCAACCGAGGGAAGTGTGCGAGAGACAGATCTGCGTAGGGCTATGGAAAACCTGAGTGCAGCCAGACTGATTCTATTTCGGCAAAAAAAGCATCCATCTAGAAAGGAAGGAACTTGGATCAGCATCACTCATGCGGTTGAAATTGATCCTGATATGGACCAGTTGAGTTGGGTTCAAAGGCAACCATTTCTCCTTTGAAATGCGAAGATGGTTAGCAGTGCGTTAGACCAACTCACCATGGCTCATTATTATTCATATCATCTTCAATTGTTATATAAAACTTATCAATCTTATCATCTCCCTATGTGATTTCATCTTATCTCCCATTGTGATAGCTTCTTATCTCCCATGGTGACTACAGCACATTGGGGCACATTTTGGCACACCCAACTGTATTAGGTTTATTTTTCACTTTCATAATACAGAAAAATATTGTTTTCTATCATCTTAGAAGTGGTTTCATAATTTATTTGTTTTTCAATGAAATTTTATGTTTTCATGGCGATCACATACCATCAGGTTCAACTGGTACGTAATAAATATTACAAACTAGATCATCACTTCATATATGTTGAGAATGTATGCCCTATTCTCAAATTATTACTAGATTTGCATGATCCATACTATACCTCATGATGTAATGACACTTCTCAGAGGGAACACACAGTATAGATGGTTGGGTTTAATGATGAAACGTTTCATTCTCTCTGGATTCAAAGAGGGCTGATCTGAAAGTAACTTAGATTCATCGATATGTTTCATATCAGAGAGTTAGAGTAAGGAGATAGTAGCCTCCATATATTTAATTTATTAAGAGGGGTTAGGAGATAGTAGTAAATGAAAAGTAGCCCCTGTTTATTTCATATATCAGAGGGTTTAGGAGATACTGTAGTAGTAAATGAAACTTATCGGCCTATCTGTATTTTGGTTGGTTGAATCTGAAACTGCCTGGCTGGCAGCCATGTTTCACATCAGCAGGGAGTGTGGGTCATGAGATAACAGTTGGTGAATGAGGTGGTCAGTGTGGCCATCTTGCCCTCTTTGACCACCACCAGGCTTACTTACATAAAGCTGGGGATGAATGAATGACCAACAGGGATGTTGAATAATCTATTGACCGAAATAGCCGAGCATTTGTGTTGGGTTAATGGTCGGGAAGGAGGCTTGTGTTGAGGGCTGCAGGCGCTTGGTAAACGTTAATGCACCACTTTGCAGATATCTTAACTCTCTCCCATGCTCCAGTATTCTCTCTCTCTCTCGAGTATTCTCTCTCTCTCTCTACTTGTCAGTATCAATTCTGGTTCTTTATTCATTCATAACACATGACCAACTGAAGGCCTTTAATGAATATATCCTATCTTTTAGCATGCTAAAATGTACATATTAGTTTCTCCCTCTCTCTCTCTCTCTCTCTCTCTCTCTCTCTCTCTCTCTCTCTCTCTCTCTCTCTCTCTCTCTCTCTCTCTCTCTCTCTCTCTCTCTCTCTCTCTCTCTCTCTCTCTCTCTCTCTCTCTCTCTCTCTCTCTCTCTCTCTCTCTCTCTCTCTCTCTCTCTCTCTCTCTCTCTCTCTCTCTCTCTCTCTCTCTCTCTCTCTGCCTCCCTATCTCAGTCTCCACAAAGGTCACATGATTGCCTCCATGTCACCTCTGTCTGCCCTGGTGTTTCCTCTCTGCTGCAGCGACGACCAGCCATGCACAAGTTCAAATAAATTAGATTTGCTTTTTCTCGCAGAGCAGAAGAGTCCATGGTTCTCCTGTTCCTGTGGCCCAGTGTTGAAGCAGCAATCAGGCCGGAGGAGGACCGTGAGGCATCGCCCATTTGGATTGCTTTGTGTGTCTGTCCATGTGGGTGATTCATACCCCCCTTTGTTATCGCTTTGCAATTACATTGTACTATATAGATCAGGCCATACACCCGAGGTCAATAACTGGAAGTCTGAAATTCCCCCAGCTTGTGATTGGTGGATTGATTAGTAGCTACTATGATACACTTAGGTTCTCGGAAAGGGGGTACCGCAAAACGTCAGAGGAAAAACCACAGGAGCGTGGTTATTATTTCTTAAAGGTGAAAGGGTGTAATTTGAGAAACTCTCCTTCAGGGAGGTGAATCTTTTATACCTTTGAACTTCCATCTTATTACTCAAATGTTTTAACTCTTTCATGCATTAGTTTGTTGTTTCCCTTCATCTCATATTCTGCGTATGCCTCTGGTCATGCGATTCATCTACTAGTCTCATGAGTTATTCTTAAAGGTATCGATTTTGTACTACAATGGATTATATGGGTTTCACTACAAGTACTTCAAATGTGATTAGAAAAGAATGTGTGTGGGTTTGGGGAAGGGGGGGATGTTTAATTTTTAACACACTCATGCCTGGTGATCTAGACGGCTCATGTGGACCTTTGATACTTTGGAATATGACGAGTATAACTTGGTGAAATCTTTTTTTTTTGTGTGTGTGAGTAGTGTTTCTCGAATATTTTCCAAACACTAGTCAGCCAATTCTTGTGTGCTGCAGACATAGTGGCCAAAACAGCCTTACTAATTAGATTAAGTATCATATATCCAGACGACAATTTCAAGAGAAACTCTTCTGCATTAATGGGTTAAGCTACTGTGTGATACACCTACATATTCGAGAGTGATCACGAGACCTTCTCACGGTCTCTCTCACGGCAGGCTCTATCTACTTATAGACACATCGGAAGATTCACCCTCAATCAAGAATGCGGTCTGTTTCACCCGATTGAGCATGTACAGTGGGTTAAAGGCAGCTCCACATAAACTTATTTCAGCTCTAAACAAAACTTGGTCGTGCCCTGGAAACAAGCCAAGGAATTCACAACTGTGCCACGTATGCGGTTTCCCAGGCGAAAAAAATAACAACAGTACATTGTACATATACTTGTTCATTTCCTAATAGCATTGCTTGGGGTTAGGGTTCACCCTGAGAACTATAGTGCCAATTGTGGATGCAGAGGGGTTCAAGGAGTTCATTGATGAGCCTCCCCCACCCCCTTTTTAAAATACAAAATAAGCATTTTCTTGCTAAGAAATGTTGCTTTTCTTTAGTTTTGCTAAACCCATACATGTATGGGTTTTCCTGATTGCACTGCTTGAGGTTAACATTATGTTGTGTTCAATGTGTCCACCCCCCCCCTCTCCTTTTGTAATATAAAATGATGATTGATAAAATGATGTTTGTCTCCTAGTCGTGCTAGCTGAGAACTATTATTGCAATATCAGTCTTACTCTGTGACCGAAAGACGAAATCATGTGTGGGCGTCCAGGAAATGTTTGGCTACCTAGCAACTGCGGGTTGGCATGAGTAGTTCGCTTAATACCTGATAGAAGCCTTGTGGTGATTAGCTGTTCCGTATTCATAGTGCAGCACGCTGAAATTCTCCAAGGAATTTCGTAGCTTACACAAGTTCGCATGTACAGGTATATTATAGTTTGCAATGGAAATGAGTGTTTCATATAGAGTTTGTTATTCAGTTGAAAATGTTTATTGGTAATGGTAAAACGTTAAAATAATGTACATGGTTAACCACAAACTTATTGAATTGGGAGCAGACTACTGAACTCGGCTAAGTATAGGAGACCAGAGCAGTTAGTAGTGGCAAAAAACATCTCTCTTGAAGCTAAAAGCCCCAAAACAGCGTTATTCTAGATATGTAGGTAAGCTACAATAGATTCATATTAGAATCTGCCTTGCATATTTCGAAAAATGTATCATAGAGTCTTTATTTTTAGAAAATGTGTACTTGCACGCGGAAAGTATCCATGTAAGCCACACAAACAAAACATGCTTAAATCTTCTTTGCTACTCTGTAATTAAGCACTCAGCGGAGAGAATGCCCTCGGAGATTATTTTAAGATTATTTTTGGATCAGGGATAAACAGTAGACAGCTGGTCTCCTGAGTGAGATCTTACAGCTAGCTCTGGATTAGAGAACAGTGTGGTCATTTACGAGGAGAAGGGATTTTATTTAGCCAGGATTTGAGAGTATTAAGTGCATTTATAGGAGAAGGGGTTCTGTTCAGCTGGAATCAAAGAGTATTTGGTGTGTTTATTAGGAGGAGGGGTTTTGTTTAGCTGAACTTAGTGAGTATTAGGTGCATTCATAGGAGAAGGGTTTTTGTTCAGCTGGTATTTAAAAGTATTTGGTTTGTTTAAAGAAGGAGGGATTTTATTCATTTGAAGTTAAGAGTATTTGGTTCCTTTGTAGGAGTTTGGGTTTTATTCAGCCAGCATTTGAGAGTATTTGGTTTGTTTATAGGAGGTGGTGTTTTGTTTGGGTGGAATTTAGGAGTATGTGGTTCGGTTGTAAGGAGGAGAGATTTTGACCAGTTAGAATTTAGGGTATTTGGGTACACACACACACACACACACACACACACACACACACACACACACACACACACACACACACACACACACACTACATAGTCAAATCGCTTTCAATCCAATTGACCTCTTTCATATATGGTGGGCCTTGATAAACCAGCAAGAAATGTTTATCAAAAATTGTATCTCTTTATTAGAGAATAAGAACTGTTTCTGGTTCTCAGGCAAACAAATAAAGAGGGCAGCACCGTCATTTATAGTGGGTTCAAAAAAAAAAAAGTGTTTTCCTCTAACCTCGCTCATGTGACTCCACCTAGAGGATGGCAATAGAACTATAAAGTCAATATGAAGTTATCCTCAGTATTTATTAGATAATCATGTACATGAACATACAAACTGGCTGGTCTCTCGTCTCCTGATGAGAACTAAGATTAAACTTAAGATGTTCTGGCACAAGGCCTATGTATGCCAGATACTATCAAAATTACCAAACCACCTAGCTGCACTAAGCATGAATAGATGAAACTAGGATCTTAGCCAGGATTTAGAAACTGGGTACCCAAAATTGGCAATTGTAAATTTTTGGGGCATCCTATTGTTCAAGGGAGAACACACGTATCTATTATAACCATGAACATGTATTTACTTATTAGAATATACCATAATATCTTTATGCAATGAATGGAATGGGAATATATTGAGGGCAAAAAAAAATTGGTTATGTGCTTGAAATTGACATTTTGAGCAATTCCTCACAAAATGTTTTGGGTGTCCTGAGGGTTGATTTCTGAGGGTTTGGGTGTCCATATGACGTCCAGACGCCCTTCTGACTAAGACTATGTATTAGTGTAGAAAGTGCAGACTCAGACGAGATTAAGAGGTTTAATTCATAGGGATTCATATTATTAATGTCTGTAAGCAAATTCCTCACTTAATATTCTGTGTGTCCTGAGGGTTGATTTCTGAGGGGTTGGGTGTCCATATGATGCCCAGGCACCCTGCTGGCTAAGACTATGGCTGAAACTAAATGTCTTTGTAGCCTTACATGTAAAGAATTCTTGTCACGAGGCCCTGCGACAAAAATACTACAGCAAAAATACTGAATAGAGGAATGAATATTAGGTACTAAAACACCTGGCGCCGTATTTCTAGGCCCCTGTAGTTCATTGATTCCCTGTGAAAAACATGTATAGATTAGATGCAAACTGGCTGGCTGAGAGAATCAGCTAGCAGGAAGTTAATACAATGTATTTTGTTGTCGGTGGGATTCCGGTGGAAATTATGGAGTGCCTGGATCGTTGCCACATGGGGGTCCGCTCCTCCGAATAAATTGTCTCTCCTGCACAAAACATTCGCCAATTTTAGATCCGACGATACAGTTTCCTGCATGAAAACAATCCAAATTGGCCACAGTGAAAAGCTCACTGGTTTCATTCAATGGTATTTATTCAAATACATTTCTAAATATATTCGCACACCATTGAATCGTCTCTCCCGCACAAAACATTTGTCAATTTAGCGATCAGATGATACAGTTTCCTGCATGAAAACAATCCAAATTTGTGACAGCGAAAAGCTCACTGGTTTCAGTATATGTAATTTTTTTGAATGCATTTCTAAAAATATCCGCGCACCATTGAAGTATTGGGTTGATAGAAGTGACCTTTGTGAGAAGTCGTTGAGGTTTCGTGTTACATTACATGCTGCACATACCTTGATGGAATACTTCATATCATTGGTTATTCATCGCTTTTGGGGGTGAGACTTTATTCCCAGGGTTGACGATGAAAATGGTAAAATTTACCGTGGGCCTCTGAAACAATTTGGATGTTGGTGTGTCTGGTAGGTTAGCAGAAGTGATCAGGGTCTGAGCCAGGATTTAGGAACTAGGTGCCCAAAATTGACAATTGTAACATTTTCGAGCATCCTGTTTTTTAAGGAAGATCATAACATGTTGCATGCTTATTATCATGATTAAAACTTGGTTATGCATCGCTTCTGGGGTTGAGACTGTATTCCCAGGGACGACAATGAAAATGTTGAAATTTGCCCTGGGCCTCCGAAAAGTTTGATGTTTAATTAATGGTGCCTGGCAAGCTATCACATGTGTTACTGACACGTGTCGTTATTTCCTCTCTTAAGGTCATAAATAATTCTGTCTTATCCATACTGTACTATGATATCAACATTTTTACAAGAAAATAATATCTGTAAATTAGAAAGATAGAAAATACTTTCTTGGCCTCTCACATATTTCTTTTATTTGGTTTCCTGTGTTGGTGCCCCAAACTCAGCTAGTTATAGACGAGCGGCCAAAGGCCCATTTCTGGAAATTTAATGTCCCATAGAGCCATACAGCCACAACATACCTCATTTTAAAGCTTATAATCTCTTCATTAAGAAAAACCATGTTGTGGAATTCGGGCGTGGTCAGGTTTTTCTGTAAACGCCCTTCCGTGACATAACATTGACAAAATGGGAAAAATATCAATAAAACACATAAATATCAATAACAGTTGTATTCCTGTTAACACACATATTATATTTTGCTACGCTGGTCAACTGATCAACAGGTTCAATAACCAAATATCTTTCAGAAGCACTGTATTCCTATACTTGGGAAAAAGTTAAAAAAACTTCTTGAAAAATGCCATTTTTTGCTATTTTTTTGAAAGTTTTCACAAACTTTAAATTTTTAGTAGTCAAATGAGTTCAAAAGCACCCCATATTATATACCTAAATTACAAGCAACCTCTTATCTGCTTAATAAAACAAAAATGAGCACCATTGGTTGTTCGAGCGTGACGATATGGGACTTTCTTTTCCCCTACCCCTATCTTGAAAAAATAGCAAAAAATAGCGTAAAATGCTAAACAATATTTTTAAAAACCTGAGATGTTCATTTAACCCATATTTGGTACCAGAAATAGTTTGAACATGACAAAAACTGATTGGGCTGAAAAAAATTGATTGCCCAGTTGCCCGGGACAACCAAATTTTAGTAAATTTGCTAAAAATCCAGTTTTAGGGTAGAAATCAGAGTTTTGACTAACATTATGACTACTGAAAATGTATGTAGGTATTCTACAATATACATTAAGTCTTATCTGGATACATATCAATTGTTTTAGTTCAGTTCACCCCTATTCAGAAGGTAATCTAGGAGGCTGAAGGTCAATTAATGTAGTTTTTGATACAATATATGTAGTAAATCAATGCCAGTGTTAGCCTGGTTCTCAGGCTGTGTTAGGTATAATGCCCCCACCACTATCCATACTAAGTGGGTTTGATGTTTCTCTCAAGCTATAGATGGAAGCACTGTTTGCGATGGAAGCACTGATTTGCGGGTTGATTACACAGCCTGGTAAAAGAGTTTGGGTTATAAATAGATTCCCTCTACAGGGCGTCCCCAAAAAAATGCAATCCTCCCCTTTTCCAAATATTTCTTCAAAACAGCTTTAGTAACATCAACAATGACTTCATGGTTGAAGAGAATAATATCTTAGAGATAACCTGTTGTAGTTTCAAGCAAATCTGATCATACATAACAAAGCTGTGAAGCAAAGTTTGACCCCTCTATCATTTCACTCCAACACAGGGTAAATTTTCTGCATACTGACCAAGCAGTATAGCCTGGTTCTCAGGCTGTATTAGGTATAGTGCCCCACCAACTCAGGTCAGATCAGTGAAACAGCCAGATATCACAGACTTGTAGCAAGTCTAAACAAGCAGGTGAAGCTGCTATTTTTAGCATAGGGCTCTGGGTGCTAAGGCATGCTGACTCCAAAACCAGTCTTCACCATTGGTTTTACATTGCGTTTGAGTGAAATGATATAGGTGTCAAACTTTGCCTCACAACTTTGACATGAATAATCGGATTTGGTTGAAACCATAACAGTTTATCTCTAAGATATCATTCTCTTTAACCATGAAGTCATTTTTGAAGTTACTTAAGCTATTTTGAAGAAATAATGAGAAAAGGGGAGGATTGCATTTTTTTGGGGACGCCCTGTATTACAAGGTTTGGGGCATCCTACAAATTCTTAGGTGTGATTCTGAAAGTTTCTATTAATAGGGGCCAATCACAGAGGCAAAGAGCCCTACCGTACCTTCCCCAAGGAGATGATGGGCATATTTATTGCCCTCTTGGAGTACTGCTACTCCCCAGCTTATCTCCCTAATGGCCCTTGTCGAATCAAGCAAACCTTTGTCCTAGGTTCATATAGGTCACTGAGGCTCAGAATACAGCCTATAACTAACAAAGACTGGTAGACAGTACTCTAACTTAGGAATGGGTTTTGGGTATATCTTGAAAATGGATATAACTCACATTCATCATATTGAAGCTGCTAAACTATGGCTAAGATACGCAAATATAAAGGGTTTCCAACTTCAGGTTGTGGATGCCTTGTTGAAAGGAAAACGTGTTTTTTCCCAGCAGAATGGAATGGGCAAATCAACTGTTCACCAGCTACTATCACTGGACGTGGATTGAAAACTACAGAGTTTTGAGAATAGGGTAAACTCTGGTAAATAGGGTAGGGTGTTTAGTTATTGACAGTTACTTTTGCGTCAGTGAATATATATATATATATATAATATAGATTTAGATAGATAGATATAGATGGATAAATACAGAAAAACTCACCTTCTTTAGATTTTTACGCATATTTTGTCATACCTCGCATACCTCTGGCTTTAGAGCTAGTTATTTCTCTATCCTTTAGTTTTAATAACCATGTTTACCTTGGACAAGTGCTTGTTGGGTTGCAGAACATCTTGTATCCAAGCCAACTTACACCCAAGCCGATACAAGTATGCAGTATCAGTAGAATTTTGCACTATTCTTCTTAATTTTGATAATACGCCACAGCAAGCATTGATATAGAAGGACACTTCAGCAGAATCAGGGTAAAGATTGATGGTCAGTGTGATTGAGGTTATTCCCCGATATACCGACTGTCTGTGCTTGCTACTTAAATGTTAAAAACCCAGTTGAAACAAGTGGTTTTCCAGACCTGGATAAACAACAGAGATTAAAACATCTTTAATAGTAGAAGGAGATGTGATAGGGACGTGAGTGAAATACATTCTTTTTAGTTAGGGTGCAAATCCGCCTTGGTATGAGTAAAACTGTTTGGTGGGTGCAAGTTGACTTGGGTACGAGTTGACTTGGATATTAAATTTTCATTTGTATAGTGGTCCAGCGGATAAGTGATAAAATCTCTTCTAACAGGGCTTTAAGCATTGTAATAACAAATGTCAATTATGAAGCTGACTAGCCTTCTATACAGATGTGGTGTGGACATCTGAGTAGACTTTTGTACCCCAATAGTGTTGCTTTGAGATAAAGCGTCAGCTAGTAAAAAAGCATAGCTATTGAAAGATATATCAGGTCAGGGCGCAAATCACTCCTATCTGCAGTGAGTACTATTGGTCAAAAATGTGATGGATGGACACCCTGCCATCACTTTAGACATAAAAGACTGATTCTGACCAAGACGATACTATTAGATGTTACGTCAGAAGGAAAACTTAAAGTCAAACATGTTGTGAGAGAATTTCGCCAGGGGTTATGACTGAAGAGTATTTTTCAAAATAGGGTAAACTCTGGTAAATAGGGTAGGATTCTCATAGCGACTTAAGTGTCAATGAAGTCTTTACTAGCCTTACTATTCCAGCATGCCATTTAGCTACTGTTACTAATCGTTGACTTAGAAAGAAAATATGTTTTGAACATGTTTTAAAGTGACGTTCATGTCAATGAAGTTCCCATTTAAATGGCTTATTCACACTTGAAAAGTTATACCCTACTGGTTTACTAGGCCTTAAGGGCTTAATACACAAAAATATTGCCAGCCCTGTACAAAGTATATACAAAGGTCCTCTGAGTTGGGTGATATATTTAGTATTACAAGGTTGTCGGAATGTACTAACCGCATATGAAGGTGTAGATGAAGATGATGATTGAGTTTTGTGCTCTGACCACCGGATATCCGGATATCCAAGAGCCCTGTGAATTTTCAGGTATGTCTATGTAGAAAAAGGTATTATGGTTTGAATGTTCTCTCTCAACAATGTGTGGCGGCATTGATTTACTACATATATTATAGCAAAAACTACATTTATGGACCTTCAGCCTCCTAGATTACCTTCTGAATAGGGGTGAACTGAACTAAAACAATTGATATGTATCCAGATAAGACTTAATGTATATTGTAGAATACCTACATACATTTTCAGTAGTCATATTGTTAGTCAAAACTCTGATTTCTACCCTAAAACTGGATTTTTAGCAAATTTAGTTTGGTTGTCCCGGGCATCTGGGCAATCAATTTTTTTCAGCCCAATCAGTTTTTGTCATGTTCAAACTATTTCTGGTACCAAATATGGGTTAAATGAACATCTCAGGTTTTTAGAAATATTGTTTAGCATTTTACGCTATTTTTTGCTATTTTTTCAAGATAGGGGTAGGGGAAAAGAAAGTCCCATATCGTCACGCTCGAACAACCAATGGTGCTCATTTTTGTTTTATTAAGCAGATAAGAGGTTGCTTGTAATTTAGGTATATAATATGGGGTGCTTTTGAACTCATTTGACTACTAAAAATTTAAAGTTTGTGAAAACTTTCAAAAAAATAGCAAAAAATGGCATTTTTCAAGAAGTTTTTTTAACTTTTTCCCAAGTATAGGAATACAGTGCTTCTGAAAGATATTTGGTTATTGAACCTGTTGATCAGTTGACCAGCAAAGCAAAAAATGATATATGTGTTAACAGGAATAAAACTTTTATTGATATCTTTATGTTTTATTGATGTTTTTCCCATTTTGTCAACGTTATGTCACGGAAGGGCGTTTACAGAAAAACCTGACCACGCCGGAATTCCACAACATGGTTTTTCTTAATGAAGAGATTATAAGCTTTAAAATGAGGTATGTTGTGGCTGTATGGCTCTATGGGACATTAAACTCCTGATTTAGAGCCCTTTTTCTGGATATGCCGCTAGTCTATTATGTGTGTGTATGTGTGTACGTGTTTGTATATGGTCATTTATTCATTCATAACACATGTCCAGTAATATCCAACCCCTGCTCATTCTAATATTTTCATGAATGCATTTAAGAATTTTACTTTGCCACTGATAATCAATCCATCTCAGGTGCATTAACGAGAGAGAGAGAGGGAGATGAGATATTCATGCCCTGCTTTAGGTTGCCAGGATATAATTTATGAAGGCCACACATTAAGCAGGAAATCATAACGTTTCAGGTATCTCTGACGTAGGTAGAGGTGCCGTCATCTTATGTAAGAACTCTCACGAAATGAGCGCATGTAGGATATCATAACTGCAAGTGGGTGTGGAAATTTCTTCATTATCTAAGTATTTTGGAGAAGAGTTGAAGAGAAGATTGTTAATCAGAATTACACTACTAACTCTTCAGATTTCTTAAGTTCCTAAAATTACTCTTCCGATTTTGTAACTTAAGATATTTTGGAAAAGAGTTAAAAAGGAAAATTTTAATCAGAATTTCACTACTAACTTAGATCTCTTTAGTTCTTAAATAACTTTTCAGACTTTGTAGCTTAATCACATATCAAGATATTTTAAAGATTAGTTTGGAAGATAACCTATCAGAACACCTGCACACTGGTGATGAGTTGAGTAATCTTTCCAATGCGGAGGTTACGTTCATCCAAAGCACGAGGATGGAAAGATTTTTTAGCTTAAACCCTGTCATGTTGGTATTCATTGAACAGCCCTGACAAAGTACTCTAAGATGAATACCCATGTGCCAGGGTTTCAGACATTTATCGTTTTTTTTTTTTTTGCATCCTTTTGTATTGGCAAAATTAGCCACCAGCAGAATAAGGGTTAACTTATTGTTGTTATAATTATCAGGCATGAATGGGTTAAGCTTTGAAAGCTCAGTACTGGGTGCACAATGGAGTATTCTGGGCATGGCTCTGTTTACAGCTGGGGTCTGCCATGGCAACCTTTGTCCAGCACTAATTAGCACACTAAGACCTCAAGCTAATTAGCTGAGGGCCAGCTGAGCTGACCTATAAAAAGCTGAGTCAATAAAACAATGCTGACCAGTGTCCCCCTCAAAGCTCCCCCCCCCTTTACCCCTCTGAGTCTATCATTATTACATATTCATGAGTACCCCCCCCCCCCCCCTGTGGGTCAGCTGACCTATAAAAAAATGCTGAGACAATCAAACATAATCAACTAGTGTCCCCCTTCAAAGCTTCCCCCCCCCCCCCTTCCACACACACACACACACTCACCCCTCTGAGTCTCCCCCTAATTACATATCCATGAGTATCCCCTTGTGGGTCAGCTGACCTATAAAAAAAAGCTGATTCAATCAAACAAAAACAACCAGTGCCCCCCTCAAAGCTCCACCCACTCACCCCCCTGAGTCTCCCCCTAATTAAATATTCATGAGTATTCCCCTGTGGGTTGTGGGTTGTGGGTTGTGTGTCCAGCCAGTGTGGCCTGGTTATCACAGTTTAATGCTGTAATTTATTTGATGCACACTGATTGCCTAGTAGATCTTAGATACAGCCTGCTTGCTGCTATCTGTGCAGCCACAGTGTACTTGTTAAGTAATAAGCAAGCCTCCACATCTACATCTCTCCTATATAGGATATACTGCCAGCAGCTAGCAGTCTTCTCTGAGGCAAAATAAGCCTTTACTGTATGTGTGTGAGCCTGCTGCCTGTTTCTATACAGCACTCACTGCACAAGGAATTCAGCAGGAAAGACGGCATCACATGGAGATCATAGCAGTAGTGAGGAATACATAAACAGATCTACCTGGATCCACTCTAAAGAGGAGAAGAAAGAATTTCCTCTAGAGGAGCGGAGAAAATTTCCTTCCTGCAGACCGCAGTATTAACCAGCAATCTGTTCACATACGAAATACACAACGTTTCAATACAGTACAGCATCAGTATTGGACTGGTGATGGACTAAGGAATACTGAGGGACTTATCCATTGTTCTACAGTTAACCACACAAGGTTCTATAGTAATAGTAGTAATAATAGAAGAAGGAGAGAGAGAATCTCCTACCTCCAGTTTTAACCAGCACTACTCTCATACACAATACTTCAATATAGTACAGTGCTCAGCAGTATTGGACTGATAATGGACTAAGGAAGAATGAGGGACATATCCATCACTCAATATCTACAGTGATCCACACACAAGCTACTATAGTAATAGTAGTAACAAAAGTACCAGGAGATCTTTGTGGAGTCGACATTGAGGATCTCGGAAGCCCGACCAACCTCCTTTATTGTTCTAGTTCTCTCGTAGTGGCGGTCACACATGTATGTATGAAGCAGCGTGCTAACTGCCAATGATACATTCAGCTGAGGGGTGCATTCCGCACACTGCTATCCAATCCCGCTCTACATGAGCTATTATAGTAGGGGAAGCCTGTATACATGTTCATTGATCTGCGAGGTGCCGTCGTTGATTTCGAACACTGCCAGTTCAAACAGAGCCACCGGTGAGCTACGCTACGGCAATTCTAGTGTTTTGGAGGTTAGCAGCACAGGTTGAGTTTTTAGGTGCCGGTCATGAGAAGAACGATGAAGGCAGGGAAAGGGATCTTGTTGTGAGCAGGAGGCACCATGTTAATGTTGGATGGAGGTGTGCCTATGCGAACTGGCCTCCCTGACAGCACAGAAAATGAGCACGGATGTAGCCGAGAGAATTTGTATACCGCGGGAGCATGGATTTATACTCACCATCAGTTATAACAATGAGGTTAGTACTTGTATTATTGTCTATGATTCACTATTTATTCCATATTGATGTCCCTACCCTCCCCTCATTATTATTGCACAGATATCACCATCATAATACAACCAAAAATTCACGAAATTCAACCTTACTTTATATGACCTAGTCATCATTCCATAAAACAGATATTGGCTAATATCAATATACCCTTATGGCCCCCAGTCATAGTATGAAATCCACATGAATGTAATGGATAGGGACAGGGTTAAGATGACCATTCTGGTCTCAATATGGCCTGACCACCATAATCTCTTGAGCCAGCCAACGTCCATAATCATTGGGCTTGACACAAATACCCTACTGTGTCACTCACATCAAGTCAGCTTATTCTAATGCTCTTTAAGAACAACACATTGGCTCCTATTATGTGGCATCTTGTGGTATAATTGGTCTACCAAATATACCTGGTTGACTTTGTATTATGGACTCGCTAACGGTTGTGGAAATCGTTGGTTGAACAGGCCTTGTATCATGGTGGATATGTCACTCATATGAAATTGGCTTGATTCAAATGCTCTCTCGCTAAGAACAGCAAATTGGCTCATATTATGTAGTATCTTGTGGTATAATCTGTGCCCAAGGTCTACCTGGTTTATTTTGTATATGGACATGCTAACGGTCGTGGATATTGTTGGTTGGACAAGCCATGTACCATGGTGGCTAGCCGCTAGCTTGCTATTATCAGCAGCAGCAATATGGCTTACCATGCATGCTACTACTACGAGGAGGGAGCCTGTGAACCCATTCCTGTCCTATGTACTGTGTGGCTAGCCGTGCAGCTAAGCCGACGAAACCGCTCTCCGTTCTCCTCCAGCGAGGCGGTCATTCTCAATCATTTCATAACCAACAACCCTAGATATATGTTCTAGTACAAATAGACACAGATTTGGAGGTCTATAGTTGGATTTCAAAATATTTCTCAGATTCTCTGCCTATCAGTTGAGAATATCATTGATGCTCAAAAGTCACTCCTGCTCCAAAATCATCATTTCTTGAATGATTTTCTATTTCATGATATGTACATGAAACTGATCGAGCATTTCATTCATTACAGATGTATGTAGATTTCAAGGATTCCTTTGTTGAGATGAGCCGAGTATGGGTTGATGAAATCACGTTCAAGCTGTGACAAAAATAGAGTGTAATTTCAATCCCCCTATCTCGTACCTTGCAGTTTTACCTTTGTTAATTGAAAATACCTGATATTAAGCCCATTTTCTATTTAATTGATTAGGTCTAGATATTGGAAATGACTCAGAGAATACCATTCAGTAATAGTACTGGCCAGTAGGTGGTTAACTTATCGTTACGATTTTGATCTCCAGGCATTTTGGCTTAGTCAGCTGAGGCCTTTTGTACTGAGCACTCCTTTGTCAAATCTACATTGAAACATAATGGATGTATCTCGAAAGTCGAGTTTTCAATTAGAATTTCTGCGGACCTAGAATAAATGAAATATTTTAATTAGTAAAATCTTAACATATTGGTGGAAATATTTAGGTTACCATCTTATTAACATCAATAATGGTTAGTTGTATTTGTGAGGGGAATCAAATCCATGGTAATTTTTTCCCTTGCTATCCTGCATAAGCGTAGTACTATGAAGACTCGGTACAGATGTCTGTTCAGAAGTAGGGTAGGGTTGCTATTGTAACGTACTGGTGGAAATATTTAGAATACACATCTAAAGTTATATTAGTAATGGTCAGTTGAAACTTGTGAATTTGAAATAAAGGGTTATTTTTTCCCCATGATATCCTGCATAAGGGTAGTACCATGTAGACTCGGTACAGATCATGTGTGTTGAGAAGTAGGGTAGGGTTGCTATTTTGACCTAGAGATATGAGCGACACATCTGGTCTTCATTAGCGTCATCAATCCTCGGGCTTGTCGTGCCTGTTTCCATTTAGGCACATTTCAAACCGCTGGGCAGCATGCAGGAAGGATAACTACATCTGTTCTGCTCTTGTCTCCCGACCATACGTTGGTTGGCCGTTAGTTTTCCTACCTTCCTTCTTTGTCCTTGTTTTGATATCAATGTTCACTCGCACCCAATGGGTCAAAATATTTAATCAATTCTGTACTCATCTTCTCTGATTGCAATCTTATTTTGATGTTTTAGTGTTGATATCTTATGGGGCACAAGGGTGAAGTACATGTTATATATAGTTTTACCTCTTGCCTTAGATGTATTGATCATAAAGCCTTTAATGAATGCTACACTATCTTCTATCATGCTTATATATTTGTTTTCCTAACAAAGTATTCTCTCTCTCTCTCTCTCTCTCTCTCTCTCTCTCTCTCTCTCTCTCTCTCTCTCTCTCTCTCTCTCTCTCTCTCTCTCTCTCTCTCTCTCTCTCTCTCTCTCTCTCTCTCTCTCTCTCTCTCTCTCTCTCATAGAAAATTTTCACTCACATACATTATCATAACATCAATTGTGAATGCTATCTCGTGTGAACTACACTACTCCTAACATCCCTGATATACTGATATATACATAAATCTATTGCACACAGTACCCATATGAAATGCATATCATTCCTGATCCATTTAAATCTCTCTCATTTCTCATTTCCATTATAATGAATGTGGATCGCGTCAGGCACATCCTATAGTCCCCAGAACCCTCCTGTGAGGGCTGTCCCTTTGTCCTAGTTAAATAATTAAGGGGAGGATGAACGTGAAATAGGATAGAGACGGAAGCGAGCACCTGCATCACAATGAAAAACCTATCTGGCTATAAATCCAACTTTATGAAACGCTGCTAGCGGTTGTCACCAGTGTTGCTCACGTAAATCTGCTCTGTAGGCCTCGGCTATCTGGTTCGACCAAGAGATCGTTTTATGGCCATATGTTACCATGACTGGGTTTCATAACGTGTTGTTATTTATTAGAGATCTCGAAATTTGAGGCCTTGTCATATATAGGACTAGCATGGAGCTATATTGTGTTCATCACTGGCTTTCAATATCTCTCGAAATTTTAACCATATCTGAAAGCACATAAAAACACAAACCCCTGCAGTAAACACATATTTGAATGAGGTAGATCTCATCACTTGAGTATGCGGAAATTTGATATTGGGCTAAAGAATTAACTTGTTGCTGGCCTGTAGTACTTATATGTTGATCAAATTGGGGGAAACTGGTTTAGTCTGGTGTATATAGTGAAAAATATTTATTTCTTATAAATATTATACATTTTAGTGCTATGTGTAGGGATTGATTGGATGATATCCAGAAGATTTGTGAATGTGGCAAAATAAAAGGGCTGGTTGTAAATACACTCTTTGAAAGAGTGTGATGATTAAGAGAGAGGGAGAGAGAGACAGAGAGAGAGAACCTTTATAATTTTTGGTGGTTTGAATGTTTGTCATTCCCATCATGTTTGTCAAGGAGTGATTGGATTCACTGAGGCAGCCGTGAGAATCCCCTGTAAACCTGAAACATACGTTTATTGGAATGGCTGTCATAGCGTGTCTATTTCCTGCTACTTGGGCACTCCTTTAAGTTCAGGAAGCACACGGCTTCCAGACTGAACTGTGACATTTGTAAGGATCATCATCTTATACAGAGATGGTGAGAGTGAGTTGTGGTTACTAAATAGGGCCGTAAATATAGAATAAAGTACCCAAGGATGGGCCTGAGAGGTATGCGTCTTTCAGTCAGTAAACCGCACTATCCTTAAAAACTATATATATATATATATATATATATATATATATATATATATATATATATATATATATATATATATATATATATATATATAAAGATTTAACTGACAGATTGGAAGACTGGTTTTTGCTAAGACCAAGATAGCAAATTTACTATGTGAGGATTCTCCCCTTCCCTCTCCCCTTTATATCTTGTCTGTATACCCATCAATCAGTCTTTTTGCTGACTGTCAAGTAATGAGGGTAGCACGTGTAGTCGGGGTATTCACCATTGTACCGGTTTTGAATTGGCAGCCAAATATAGCACAGGGTGGCATTTCTGGTCCTTCGAGATCACGACCATCATCACAATCAATATCATCATCGTCTATGTCATCATCATCATCATCTACTTTTTCAGTGTCCTTATCATTGCTTCTTAGCTTGCTTTTCCTCTCACGATCTCGTCCCTCTGCACTCGGTGTCTGTGCCAACGTGGCAGTTCCTTTATTTATCTCCTCTCAGCACATGCAAACACGGCCTCCATTAATCATGCAGATCAAACTCCTCGGCGGCCTCCTGCCTGCAAGACGGAGATGCGAGATATCGTGGCAGCACGGCTCCTCAGCCTCCTCCTCGGTCCTCCTCCATTATAGCACACATCAGATACGTCCAACGTCCAGCTCCCGATGTTCACCTAGTTGTCTAGTGTTCAATCCCTCTGGTTTAGAAATTGGCACCTATAGAAGTTTCTAACTAGTGTACAATCCCTCTCCTCTTGTTACAAAATTTTCGTGATATGACACAATATCGATACCTCTTTAACGATACAGCAGATTTTTTCAGCTTTTAATACCTAGTTTTCCAGCTTCCATTCAATCTGGTTAAGGAATTGGCACATGGATTTAACTCATTTAAGATACATGGATTTCTCTCCATATAGAATTTTTGTGATGATACAATGTAGATGTACATGTATTACCTAAGTATGTACATACAATATCTTTACAATATTTTTCTTGATACTACCTGCCTTCATAGAAGCTAATTTTTGTTATGTTTAGCACTGCCATCTTCAGAAATCTTTGAAAATAGATAGCTGCGTTCATGTGGAGAAGATATCGGTATTTCCTCGTTATTTAATGAGAGTAATTCTGCTGTAGCTTCCATGACTGAATCCTCATGACTGAATAAGTGAATGACACCCACTCTTATTTCAACTTTTAAAAATCTCGTAACCAAATGGAGGAAATTTTCTTCAATTATATTGATCTCTGTTATAGGCTTATTTCAGGTCCAGTCACTATTTTATATAAATGATTGGTGAGGTTCTTCTGACTGAGAAAATGCAGAGTGAGAACAATACTCATGTATCATGCATTCAATTATTTTGAAAAAAGCGTATGTTCCAAAGCTATAGGGTCAATTAATTAATTCCTCTCTTGAGGTTACTGATGGTCTGTCAGCCGATTTTCCACGTTTGTGAAATGAGATATTCGAGGAGAGGAGAATGAAGGTCGTCTACGACATATCCGTCAAATTATGCTCCAAAACCCGCTCTCCTCTCGTGTGTGTGTCTCTCTCCCTCGCTCTCTCGCTCCGCGCTTGAACTTTCCCGAAGCCAGCAGGTCAGGCTGGGTTATAAATAAAGCCTGGTGACTCATACGCACTAAGTGGTCTGGCAGCTAGTGGATACCAAAAATTTCCTGTCAAAATACTGGAGCAAACTTGAGGGGTTTTTTCTCCCCCGTCGAGAGATTTCCCAACGATAAGTCTTGTGGTGACATTGTTTCAGTGTTCATGTTTGGAAACAAACGTGAAGTTAAGGATCCGAAGGAAGGAAGGGAGTTTTCTCTTTCGTTTTTAACTCACTGGTCTTATCTGTGAGACTGAGGTGAAACCTAACACATTCTTCAGTTGTGGCATGAATAATTAAAATGTATTTTTTCATTTTGCTGGTCTAGGTTCGCTTTTTAAAAAGAGATAAAGCTAGACTTGATCCTTTCATGGTATATTTGCTGGTTTCTCTGAGGATCTTTTGTGTGATGAATGTAGTTACAACTTTCAGTTGCTATTGACACAGTTTCAACTCTGAGATATGGGTTTAAAACTATACGCTCTCAATAGAAAGTAAACACCTACAACTAAACAGATTTTATGCCCTTAGTCTATTGGTTATGAAGTTTACATACATGTATCTATTTACGTTTTAATGTAAAGAGAACATTGAAATGGCTGAATTTTCTACATTTCCATCTTTTGAAGAAACAATTTCAATGCACTTATTGACTAGTTTACAGAATGATTCCCCTTTATAGAAATACTCTGTAAACTTCATGGCACATTTCTTTAATATAGGATCTTAATGAATTGCCTTTCCTTGAATTAAGATCCCCAAAGTACTCCGAAATTCTGTATCCGTCTTCCTCCAAAGTGGAGGAGTATTAAACACTTAAGATTACTTAACCTTCCCCACTTAGACCTGAGACTCAGAGTAACCAGTTACTCTTTGGATACATCTAGGAAATGTATGTATTTTCTGGGAAGTCTCAGCTACATTTTGTTATAGAGGTCACCTACTGAATCCAGCTGTAGTACTAAAAGCTACTGACATGTTTTGTATTGTCTTGTATGAGGGATTTGCTATAGTTGCCTGTGCTAATAGTGAAGCCTTTGTTTCCTAGATCCATTGTTCTCTTTGTCTGAATCAAATCCTCTTGTTACACATGGTGATGCGAAGTTCGCTAATGCTGGCTAACGGATGATGCCAGAAACGGGTTGTTTATTTTCACTCTAATTTTAGAAAATGTTACTTTTAGCCCAGGAATTATCTAATCTTAGATCATTGCTATTAGGGGGAGGGGGGTCTGTTGGATCCCTCAGCGATTATCTTGATTTATTTTCTTATCCCGTTTATATTGCTGCATCTATGTTTTGGTCTGCTGGTGTGAGATTTGTATTTGCAATATTGCTGGAAATAATTTGAACCATCTTGAACTCAGCTGGCTTTGTCTGAAGCATATTTTGTCTGTGCTCTGTTTTCTAGTC
Organism: Maea johnstoni; assembly: GCA_963942565.1. Lineage (NCBI taxonomy): Eukaryota > Metazoa > Annelida > Polychaeta > Spionida > Magelonidae > Maea > Maea johnstoni. The sequence goes on along the minus strand of OZ012688.1, from coordinate 5,906,342 downwards.
AGTTAGGTTTAAGGATTGGTTATTGAGGCAGAAATGTGATGACTTAAAACCAACTTCGCTCTTTATCACATGGAATACGGTAGTATTCATAGGCAGTCACAACATCATTCTAAGTCTGTTTTTTTCTGATCATGATATGTTATATATTTATAATTCATCAATGTATTTATTTCTCGATTTGCCCGAAATAGATAAAGCTGTCATTGTCCCTGTGCACTGGTGTAGTCAGCCCCTTAATTATTCATGGAATGGGTACATTAGTAGTCTAGCCATGCCAAGGGATCACAATTGTTTCCCCTCCCTCAGTGCAACACTCCGTATTTGCCAGCACTTGTTATTGGCTGTGTCACAACTAGTTTATTTGCCACTCTAATGAGAGAGAGAGAGAGAGAGAGAGAGAGAGAGAGAGAGAGAGAGAGAGAGAGAGAGAGAGAATGAGAGAGAGAGGGAGGGAGAGAGAGAGAGAGAGAGAGAGAATGACAGAGGGAGAGAGAGAAAGAGGGTGAGATGGGGAGGGAGACAGTGAGACAAACAGAGAGAGAGAGAGGATGAGAGAGTGGGGTAGAGAGAGACTGAGACATCAGCTTTCCTCCTCGTAGGTTTCGCTCGTTGATTTCGCTGTTGTTTTCGCCTGCACATGTATGGCAGCTGCCCATCCCTGTGGGACCTGGCAAGGAGGCGGTATTTCATAGCAAATTTAGGTCAAGGTCCTGCAACCGACATAGCACAGTCATGCTGTTCATAAATAAAGAGTTTGTTATTTAGCACACCACATCTCTTACATAAATTATTATAAAACACCCACTTGATATATAGGCCATGTTTAACCATATGTTCCTTTTTGATTGATTTCCGTTTCATAGCTTGAAGGCTAGTTGTCCAACCGTTCGTTATAAACCCTTGCCTCCATCTTTGGCTATGGAAGCAGAGGTCTACCTGAATTCCTAGTATACTCACTATACTGTTCCCTGTTGGAGGGTTGTATAGAATTGTATATTCATGAATCCTGTGCTCTGTACCATGATATTCTATTAGCAATCATTCAAAAGTGTTGGCTATACCATGTTTTGTAATGTGATCTCCAATTAACCAGAATGTTTTTGAACCACTACTGAATCTAAGGGACCTCATCAGTCAACGTCCACAGCTCGCCATTTTCTGTAACAATCTGGCCTCCTGTAGATTCTCTTCATTATGCAGTGTGCTGAAAACTGAAGTAATTGGGCTGTGGTAGGTATACACTATATACACTGAGTAGTCACATTGGATCTTGTTAGTTAATATTGATATCTAAGATATTTTGTAATGAATTATTTGTGATCCTGTATCCCTACCTGTTCAGGATATCATTTTGGTATGATAGGAGCAGAGTTGTGGGTGTGCTTTGTGTGTGTATCCTACTTGGAATAGAAGGGGCATTACATGTTTACATGAGAACCAAACAAAGTCTTATTCCTAAATAAAGAAACACAGCTTTCAATAAATATGTTTATTGCTGGCTTATCAACCCCCCCCCCCCTCCCACACACACACACACACACACACACACACACACACACACAAAATATATGAAAGTATCGTAAAGCAAATTTAAAGGTGTTTTATTACGAGGTGTGTGTGTGTTTCAGTTTCTAGAAAAGAAGAGCGATTTTGAGGTTAAAGACAGCTGTGGTCTTAACATAACTACTGCAGGCAGGAGGGATCCTAATAAACCAGTGAGTGGTTTGTCCATGCAACTTCCCCTTCTCAGCACGCCAGTGCTATGTAAAGATAAACTTAACTATATATAAACACACTACACAAATAGCCAGAAAAAACCATCACTCCCAAGGCAAATTGATGTACATCCCCATACATACATAGCTTGTGTTGCTTATATAACCCATATTTAACCCCTACCCCTCCGTGATTAGTTAGATTATATAGATAGATAATCTTTATTTCAAGTTGACAATAATTTTGCTTTAATAGTAAACACAAGCTGCCAGGGCTCTTGGCTGACTACAAAATAACAAGTAAAATATAACATACAGGAAGTAACAGCAATTTAATTGATAAATAGAGCTAAAGCAGTGGAATTTTGCTAATGGACTAAATCTGTATTACATACATTATCTTATTACCAATTTGCTTTTACTTAATTAGTCTTATCATAATAACACACCAAAATATTAAAACTGGACAGATATCACCCCCTGATATCATTACGATAAGGACTGTTGTGATGATTTTGATTAGTTAGATGATATTTATGGGTTGGAAGGATGGATTAGCGAGGAATGAGTGTTCTGTTTCCCGTCCGTGGAGCTAGCCTGCTTGTTTGGCTAGCACAGCAGCGAGAGAAGGCAGCAGCCAACATGGCTGACGCACGAATCAGGCGAGAGACGGTGACCTACTTTCGATTCCGTGCTCTCCTGGTCAGATTGTCTCGGCAAAAACAATGCTCTCCACTCGTACAGGCCACGGTTTTGCCCTATGGGAACAAGAAACACCACCTTTAGTTTCAGGGGGTTCATTTTAGCCTGATATTTTTGGACGGTGATTGATTATTTTTGCACCCACACGTGAGCAAAGGTCCTCATCTTCACGTTGCGCAGTTCTACTTGTGGGAGAAGACTATCATGACATCAACGACGGAGGGTCTTTTCCCCAGAAGGGCGAGAGCAATATCTCGGGCCGCCTGCTTACTCACATAGCCTGCAGCCTACCTCATCAAGTCTCCGTAACCTATTCATGACGAGAGTCGTCTGGACCTGTCATACTTTCGTAAATAATTTCCAAATGAAGCATTAATTCATAAACAATTTGAGGGAGAGTTGTAGATTCAGTCGTAATGAACAACTCCCCTTCAAATATTTCCCAACAAATGCTTGCTTTCTTGAGATATCGCCAAAATAGTCGGGCGGTTTTGGGTCTACGTCAGGACAGAATGGGTTAAGACTTGGTAGCTCAATATTGGAAGGCGGAGGAGAAAGAGGCTGTGTTTTCACAATATGTGGTCCCTGGACTTGCAGCTGATCCATTAGCTGCGTAGGCGCTCTGGCTAACAATGCCGTCCCGTTCGCCATCGATCCTATAGATTAATAGTACATGTAACCTACAGCAGGGGAAATATTTCGAGGGAAACGATTGTTGTTATTCACTGAGAGCAACCAAACAGTGTAAACTATAGCTATGAATTATAATATATTCTGAGGGAAAAGATGGCGAAAACTATCTCATAACATGATTTAATCAAGATTTGAGTCTCAATGTGTAAGAAAAAGGGAAATGTTCCCAAGAAATCAGATTTTCTATTATTAATCCGCTAAATAAAGTGTATGAGATTTCATCGGTGAATATGAATGTATTTTATATTATCTTCATCTTGCCTTGAGTAGATTTTCCAGAATAGAATTTGTCTGAAATTGATTTTATTCATGCAGATGAATCTATTCATGCCTAGTTTTGTCTCAATCCATGACACTTTTACTACTAAATTCTGAATTAAGCTTATTTTCATAAAATATTTGTAGGGAATTCATGGGTAAGGTTCTGATCAACTTAACTCTTTAAAATATTTTCCCAATAATGCCCTGGGCTGATAAGATATCATTAAAAATCGTCAGGTTGTTTTTAGGCACTAATGGTATTTGTACATTAATGGGTTAACGGAGATTTATCATATTTGTGTATGAAGATCTTTCATTTTGGCTCCTAAATCTAATCTCAAGCTGTGGCATCTCTTCCAATGAATGAGCTTTTGCTGGAATTGAATTGGTCGAGGGTTATTTTTAACATCAGCAAGAATAGCTACACAGTAATTACAATTCTTATCCAGCAGCACCCAGGGGCGCCTGGGCTGGTGCTCTAAATTGCAGTTATTTAATTACATTTTCAGGCAAACATCTAATCACCTTCTCTATAGATTGGTCACTTAATGAGAGGGCTTCTGCCACTAATTGCACTCGGCACGGTAATTAGTTGCATTGGACCTCTTTTTGGGGAAGTGGGGTTAAGCTGGGTTGAGGGTCCCAAGGGTTAACCCACCAAACACAGCTGCAACTAATCATGAAGCTTATAAATCTGCCTGTCAGCAGCGAAAATATAGTGCAAGATAGAAGGAAATGGATGTCAAAGCGAAATATCATTCAGAGGATTTCTGAATTTACAGTTGGTCATTGGATCATTTTGGAGGTTTGTTTATTTATCAACTGTGGCTCCTTCTGTTTGTAAATACTGAAAGTATAGGGTCTTATTAATCTTTGATAGAACTCTAAAAGGAGTATTTGTGGAAAGTATAGATTGTATGCAAAACTGGTATATGAGGATATGATATATGTGTTTGCATAAGATTCATATCAAATTGAGGTATATTTCCCCTCATAAGAGATATATTCTGTCTCTCTCTCTCTGTCTCTGTCTCTGTGTGTCTCTCTCTCTCTCTCTCTCCCTCTCTCTCTCTCTCTCTCTCTCTCTCTCTCTCTCTCTCTCCTCTCTCTCTCTCTCTCTCTCTCTCTCTCTCTCTCTCTCTCTCTCTCTCTCTCTCTCTCTCTCTCTCTCTCTCTCTCTCTCTCTCTCACTCTCTCTCACTCTCACTGTTTGTGGGTGGTTTAATGGGTTGGGTTTTGGCTTGATGATGTGTTTGGCAGGTATCAGCTGTGAGGTACTTAGACTGCTCTGTGCTTTGTCAGCTTGAAGGGAAGCAAGGAGGCAAAACCAATGTGTGCGTCTCAAATATCACCAGCCTGACCTAGTTCATGGCTCTTTATTTTCCTTGGCAGGCCGCTTGATGTGCGAGAACCAAGCAGTTTGACCTCTGGGCCTTACATTTCAATGTTCGGAATTTTATTTCCTTTTTTGAGCATCTTTTCCCATGCTCTCGTCAGCACAATAGCGGGCCACTCGATCAGTGTCAAGGGTAGATTGGGGAGAAATGGCTACGCCTTCTCAGCAGAGATTGATTGCACTTTTCCTTCTTCGCCAGACGCCGAGCCGCATCTTAATCTTAACACATCCATACTTGTAGCTGCCGAAAAAAGACCTGACATTCTTAATCATATCTCCCTAACGAAGGCATTTTTCAGGAAAGATTTTTCAAGGAGAAATTTTGACTGAAAACTAACATATACAATATCCTTTTGTTGTGTTGTGATCAAAAATGAAGGATTTCTTTCTGTGAGAATTATTTCTGAATCCTGAAATCTCATCCATCACAGGAAGGTCAGGATCTGATCCAGGATTCAAATTTTCCTGCTACACATCCTTCTTCTAAAGAGTTCCTGTGAAAACGTGTGTATTCTACATGACATAGAAATGACATGGAATGTAAGCCTAAATTTCAGAAAATGATTGAATGTGAGATTGAGTCCATATTTAGCTCTGCTACACATCCTTCTTAGAGTTCCTGTGAAAACATGTTTTTGTGTATTCTACATGACGTAGAAATAACATGAAAAATAAGCCTAAATTTCAAATAATGATTACGGGTGAGATTGAGTTAAGATTTAGCTACTGAGTTATTTCAAATCCTTTTATCTATTACATTTAACAGCCTATTTATTGTATCAAAAAGGCAAATTAAACTTTGAACATCCATGTCTAAGAATATGATGTGTTAGGAAGAAAATTGATTATCACCCCAAAAGATAGATAGACCAGAACAGAGAAAAGCAATACATGTATTTAAGTAAATCGTAGACTAGGAGCTAGTCTAGAGATGCACTGGTAGCCAGAGTCATTAACCCAATTGGTCTGCATTCAAAAATCCACATAACTTGAAACCAGTGGGCTCTACAAGTAGGGCCCCATATGAATGAGCAGTTGGCAGGGGTGGTTGTAAGGATGGTTTTAGCCAAACAGTTAGTACCCATACTGAATCTGTATACTGGTGGTGGCTAATTGGCCGATACAAAATGATGCAAAAAAAACACACCTGAAAAATGATTGAAACCCTGGCACATGGGTACTCATCTGAGAGTACTCATCAAGATCTATCTACCTGTCAAACCTGGGTATCTATTAGTATTTGAATTCCAATGGGAAAAAATGAATTTATCCTTGAAATTGAAATTTGAAGAAATTCCTCACAAAAATGGGTGTTTTAAGGGTTGGGTGTCCAAAAGATGCCCAGACGCCTTGCTGGCTTAGAATATGTCTGTATCTATACCTGTCTAATCCTGGCTAACTCTAGGTATTGACATTCCTCCCAAAATTTTTGGATGTCTTTACTGTCTTAAGGGATGATTTTGAGGGTTTGGGTATAGGTGTCCAAATGATACCCAGACACCCCTACTGGCCATGACTAGTAAGACTATAATGTCTGTATCCAAACTATCTATACCTGTCTATTCCTAGCAAACCATAGGTATTGAGTTTCGCTCCGCGATCTCCCCACACTGTTGTCGGCCTTCACCTGCCTGGTGGAAAAGAATGAGGAAGTCGTTATTCTGCCTCAGGTGTGACCAAGATTTATTATGTAAGTTTCATGGAGATGAGACCCACATCACAATTTTCCCAGGGCTGCATCTTCCCTTGAGCTATATCTATGGAAGAAATAGGATGCATAAAGGCATCTACTTCGTATACTTGTAGGACAGAGACAGTACCTGAAATATATATATATATATATATATATATATATATATATATATATATATATATATATATATATATATATATATATATATATATATATATATATATATATATCAGGGCACGACGTTAACTTTTCCAGCGACTTGCCCCGTAGGGCAAGTGAGATTCAATTTTCATTTGCCCTACTCAAACTTTCACTTGCCCTTGAAAAATTGTATATAATAATGGTTCTGGCATGTGAAAGCATATTTTCTAGGACAAGCTTGGATGGCAGATCAACAAAACTTGCACACATTCTCAAAAGTAAACTTGAAATATACAAAATGTTCTTTCCCAGTGGGGCAAGCAAGATGCAGTTTTCACTTGCCCCACAGTTATAATTTACAAATTCTACTTGCCCGGGGCAATGGGGCAAGCACCAATGTCGAGCCCTGTATATATATATATATATATATATGCTATGCCCTTTGAAAATCACAATACCTTATTGTATTATACTACATCATCTCATGTTGTATTGTTTGGTAGATCTACCTCTATCTAGATTCTTCCCATTCATTCAGCATTTTCCATCGAGGTGAGACCCATATCATGTTTTTCCCAGGCCTGCTTCTTTCCCCAAGCTATATTTGTAAGGAATTGGATGCAGGAAGGCATCTCCTTTGTCACAATAGACAGACTAGGCCTGAGGGGTT
>OZ012688.1:5872393-5898871 GCA_963942565.1 Maea johnstoni | reverse complement strand
TATGGGGGAATTCTTCAGGTGCACTATGGGATGAATGGCCTTTGTTATCTACCTGAAAGGTAGGGCTAATCCCAGGGTTTCCTTGACAATGCACCCTGCCTCCACTTCTCCCAAGCCTCATAAAGCCACACACTGCCAACTCAGGTAATTGGAATTATCAAGGGGCTCTTCTAGGAATCCAAATCCCTCCCCCTGAATATCAAACTCTTTTCCCCTCCCCACTCATCAAATGTGAATGCGTGTATGTATATATACACACACACACACATATATATATATCTATATCTATATGTACATATCTATCTATCTATCTAACTATCTATATATATATATATATATATATATATATATATATATATATATATATATATATATATATATATATATATATATATATATATATATATATATATATGTATGTATATATATATGTGTATATATATATATATATATATATATATATTTATATATATATGTATATATATATACATATGTATATATATATATTTATATATATATATATATATATAAATATATATATAGAGAGAGAGAGAGAGAGAGAGAGAGAGAGAGAGAGAGAGAGAGAGAGAGAGAGAGAGAGAGAGAGAGAGAGAGAGAGAGAGAGAGAGATATGTTGTGCATATAAAAGGTGAAGATAATATGAAGAGAGAGAAAAACAGTTGATATTTGAGACCACAATAACTATGTGGCAATTTCAGCTTTCTGTGAATGTTTTTTTCAGTCAATTAACTACCTGTATATAAAACCAGCAGACTGATCACTTAAAAAGACATGAAGAGGAAAGCAGTTGATATTTGAGATCAGAATACCTATTAACTTTGTGGCAATTTAATCTTTCATAAACATTTTTTTCAGCCCAATTAACTACCTGTATATAAAACAATGCTGAATCAATTTGATAGAAATTATAAAACTATGCTAGGGCAGGAAGGTTGTGTCAACATTTCGGTGGATACAAGACTATAAACCGAATACCTTTACCTTTACAAAAACAGTCGATATTTGAGACCACAATACCTATTTGGGTATACTAGGTATATCTAGGGAGGGATGCCGACTAGTTGAACACCTAGACGTCTTCAGGTACTGTCAGTATCCATGGTAACTGCAAGAAGGAATTGTTGACCTATAGGGGAAGTGAGTAAATTCAGTTGGATTGAGCTGGAGAGTCCGGGCAGATTCTAATGAACCTTTTCAAGGAGTCAGACTTGAGGCCCTAGATGTTGAATGGGGGCTGCATCTTTTTGTGTTTTTTCTAGAGGAATGGTATTTTCTCAAGCATTCTGAATGGGCCTCAGGGAAAGGTTAAAGGAATATGGATGATAATGCCACAACCGGTTACGAGCCTTGGAGGAGTCTTGCACATAATATCAATCAAAACACGCATAGTTTGTGGAAATTGTTGAGAAATTGTTGAGAAAGTCGAGATTTTGTTGCCTCTGTTGTGCACTCTACTCAAAATCCTAGGTTTATTGTTACTTGATGTTTGTATGGGCAAGGCCTGAGTAAATCGCTGAAAATTTGCAGCACGTTGACCAACTTGAAGAATACTCAGTGTTGCATTTCTTTACGTTATGCATGTTTTAATGAAAGAATCCTTTAAAATATACTTGTAGGAGAACTTCTTATCAGAACAAAGAAAACTTGCATTATGATTATTTTAAGTTCTCACTTTATTCTCGGATTCTTCTCTCCAGTGATGAAATGTAGGAGCTCAAGAAAGTGTTCCTGTGTGTGTTTGTATGTACATGTAATAAGCATATATGGTTATGAATTCATTAAGTTATTTACTTTGTTTATTTTTTCATTTCTTTATAAATATTATTCTCCGGAGTTTGAGGTAACATTTCATAATGAGATTTCTTCTGCGCACGTCTCATCATTATTATTCTGGCAGAGTATCTAAAACTAGGAATATTTAATCAAAAATCAATTAAATAATCTGCCTGCTGGAACGCATTTATTCTTAAGAGGTCCTTTTGAAAAGTATCACTTGATGATATACATTCGACAGTAACTTAGGAATTAAGCATTTATTTATAGAATATTTGTTGTAGAGGTTTTGGTGTGGTTCTGAGAAGCATTTTTCTGTGAAAGTAAAATCAAAAAGAAAGATTCTACGGTACCATTAGTGCCCAGCTGTTTAGGATGCTGCAGGCTGGTCGTGAATGGGTTAATCGCGAATCCAGTCTGGGGAGGATGAGAGAAGTATCTTATATAACGAGGAAGCCTCATGAAAATAAACCATCTGACGGACCATAAGCTGTTAACCCTTATGCTGGTGGTGGCTAATTTTGCCATTACAAAATGATGCAATAACCTGAAAAAATTATCGAAACCCTGGCAAATCGATACTCATCTGAGAGTACTCAGTGAGAGCTTTCCAATGAATACCAACATGACAGGGTTTAGATGCTTTTCAAAAATCCTTGCCTCCTTGTGCTTTGGACAAAAGTAGTCTCAGCATTGGCAGGGATAGGTGCCAAGCTATTTAGTATACTGCAGGCGGGCATGAATGGGTTAATCAAAAATCCAATCTGGGAAGGATGAAAGAAGTATCTTATATAACGAGGAAACCTCAAGAAGAACCTCTAATGAAAATAAACCATCTGACGGTGGACCATAAGCTGTAACTTTTAAGATCATGTCATGGCGACATAGTTCACAATTAGGTCAGGTTGACCTCATGACGATATGTGCACATGTGGTTCTTGCTAAAGCAGATATTCCGCCGAAGATAGATTTCAAAGGAGATGCATATAACTTATTTATTGTATTGATTATCATCAATGCATGTCAAATATTTCATGAGCTATTTCTATTATAGGCTCTGCTCCTACGGTTTTAGCTCTACCAAGAGAAACATAGTAACAATAACCAGAACACAATAAATACAAGCTGGATAGGGCTAGTAGCACCTGGAATCTACTAGCCCTACTTCAACCTGTACTTGCCCTGCCTCACAATCAAAACAATTGTAATTTAACACAGTTTATCACCTTTAAATTTGCATTTAAGATTTTATCATAAAAATCTATCAAGATGTCATCATGTCAACTTATCTATCTGACTGTGACTGGTAAATTTATACTGGTCTTGAATTTACTAGCCCTACTGGCACCTTTTCACATTTTTACTAGCCCAGACTAGGCTACCGTGTATGTTGGACGCTGTATGTGCGTTTTTCATGTCTTGTGATTAAGAGGAACGGTTTTGTGTAATAGCTTGCAGGCACACACAGGACTTTGATACCTGAAGCCATAGGTTAGATGTCCCTATCTTCACCGGGCCAAAGTCTGTAACCACAAACCAGAAAGAGAAACAAACAAGCCCTCATATCTAACTCCAAGGAGATGAAGATGCTTTCACAACACGAGTACGAGAATAGCACTGAAAGCAGGTTGTCTGGGCATCATTTTTTTCAAGCATATTACGGTTTTTTTTTACCCCAATGTAACTCAAGACAAATTATCACATGTATGATTTCATAGCTAAATACATGTTTATGGTTGTGATCTGGGTATATTTTGGTCTCCTTTTGAATAGAGGATGGCTTTACAATTCACTATCCTAGAGCTCTCTTACATGCTGACTCACTTTGTGTCACTAGTAAATAAATGCCCCTTCAGGACGGGAAAATTGTTGCCTTGACTGGATCTTAGACAGTATGTGTATATGACAATAAAACATTGTCTAACACTGGTGGATCAATGATTTCAATGTTGTTGTTTTTCAGTACTGTTGGGAGGGGGGGGGGGGGGGTCGGTTCCACAGAGAGGTAGTCCTGCATCATAGATTCTAATGAAACAATTCTTATGATGGAAATAAGCACTTCAGATTGTTATACTTGTGTGTATATATATATATATATATATATATATATATATATATATGGCCAAATTTTTCTTATGGAGTGTTTGTTATTTAGATATGTTTCATTGAACCCTTCAACCCCCCTCTCTGTACTAGATCCTGCTGTTCACACTGCTCTACATATGTATGGAAGATATACGAGAGGGGAGGAGACAGTTAATAGATATATAGCTCAGCTGACCCAGTTACCCAGCACAAACCGCATGGATGAACCTTGATAACATGAAAATAGCACTGAATCCCACGACAGGTGTTTCATCAAGTAATAGAAATATCAGACAAAAGCAGCATAGCTTTGAATGATTTAAGTAGTTTTGCCCCAGGATGAATAAATTCATGACAGGAAAATTTAGAAATACTGCAGTTAGAAATGTTAAAGGTGGAGTATATATATATATATATATATATATATATATATATATATATATATATATATATATATATATATATATATATATATATATATATATATATAAATATATATATATATATATTTATATTTATATATATTTATATATGCTGTTATCGGGATAGTTACATTTCTTGCAGAGGAGCTTACTCAGTGGTCATATTAATAACTTCCTGTACTTGATGATCTGCCTTGAAATAATCTTCATTTTGTAAAGTATGAGAGAAATGATATTCAGTCTCAAACAAGAACTTTCTCCCAAATATTCTTCTCATTTCGTAGGTTGGCAAATGCTGGGGTCTGTAGTCAGATATTCTTCTGTTGAGCTACCAACATATGTGATTTACAGTTTTATTGCTGGCAATATTTCTTATTGTAGTATTTGTTTTGGATACTTTATCAGAAATTTATGACCACAGCATATGTAGGCACTTGGGTAGGATCATGTGAAATTTATGTCCAACCATAAGTGTTAGGATACTGTTAGCATATGCAAACAATGCAGGCAATAGTAATTCATTTTTGTGCCACCAGGGTGCATAACAACATGATTTTACTACATCAACTGGAGTAAAGTGTGAAAAATATAAAAGATGTATTGATGAATCCAAGAGAAACAATAACTTTCAGTCTAATGTCCCCTCAAAATTGCTAATTTACCCAGATATTTTCATACATGTTAGACTATGTGCACATGCCAGATCTCAATAGGTTGATAATAGTAAGAAGGTATCCACCAGAGATGGTATCTCATGGTAATGGTCTCCACATTTTATACCATAATTATAGGCTCACTCAAACACTGTAGATACCACTGAATGGGATTATGTCATGTAGGTGAGAGAGACCCTCCCAGTATGACCTAATACCCCTAAATGAATAGGTGCAGGCCCAGTCAACGGAAACTGTTGCATTTTAATGAATGGCCCTCTGGTGATTTGAAAGGAGATCAGAACCACAAAACAATGTTGCTATTGAGTGCCATGGTTTGAAACAGTGTTTTCATTGAGTACCATGGTTTGAAACAGTGTTTTCATTGAGTACCATGGTTTTGAAACAGTGTTTTCATTGGTGTTCCATGTTTGAAACATTGTTTGCATGGAGTTCCATGGTTTGAAATAATGTTGCCATTGAGAACCATGGTTTGAAACAATGTTGCCATTGAATACTGTGGTTTGAAACAATGTTGCTATTGAGTACCATGGTTTGAAACAATGTTGCTATTGAGTGCCATGGTTTGAAACAATGTTGCTATTGAGTGCCGTGGTTTGAAACAATGTTGCTATTGAGTGCCATGGTTTGAAACAATGTTGCTATTGAATACCATGGTTTGAACAGTGTTCCCATTTAGGTCTACAATGTTTCTATTGTGTACCATGGTTTGAAACAATGTTTCCAGCAGCTAACATGGTTTAAAATGTCAATGTTTCCATTGAGTTCCATGCTTTGACATGATGCATTCATGGAGTTCTGTAGTTGGAAAGGAGTGTCTTTGCTGTAAATTTAGCAGGAATCCTTTCCCTTTCCAAACCTGCATGCACTTATTTTTGTTGCTCATTTTTTCAGCACTGATGTTTTATCACCTGTGAGATGTCCATTCAGCCTGTCCCTTGTTTACTAGGGTACTGCGCTCAGCCTGTTGTGGTCCATTATGAAATCATCTATTGTGATCGATATTATTTTGACAGTGTGCCGAAGGGTGTTTATCATTCGGAACTTGGCAGCGGGCGCGGATCAGGGTTTTCCGCTGAAGGTCTTATCTAACACCCCACCTGTCAGGGTGTGGTCTAATCAACCCATACACCTGGTGGATTACAGCACACCTATTGTGTAACCACAACAATAGCCATGACTCATACGCACATTCTAAAGTTAAGCTAACCTCGATAAATCATCATCTGCCGATAACATTATGAAGTATTTAACCCTGATGCCGCTGGTGGCTAATTTCGCTATTACAAAATGACTGAAACACCTGAAAAATGACTGAAACACTCATATGGGCACTCATCTTACAGTGCTCAGTGAGAGCTATCCAATGAATACCAACATGACAGGGTTTAGATGTTTTTCAAAAATCTCTGCATCCTTGTGCTTAGGACCAAAGTAGCCTCAGCATTGGAAGGGTTAATCAGTTTACATGTACTTCAGTCTACTTTACCCTTTCATGTCTGTAGCGCCCATAACCCCCTGACTATGTCGGTGATATATCCTTCAAGAACTCAATGAATTCTCTGAGAAATATTCATCAGAAAAGAGTTCAAAAAGAGTTTAAAACTCTCCTTGAAATATTTTTCCAATTTTTTGATAATTTTTGAGTTATTTTCAAAAGTAGGCCCAGGCAACATTTGTCATAGAAATCTCCAGGTTGATATGTACAAGATCAGTTCTAGGCCAATTTACAAACATTCACCACATCTATGAAACCTCTGAAAAGAACAACTTTGGAATCGATCTTGAATTCTCAAATATATGTAGGGTAAATGTAGGTTGAATTGAGATCAACAATTCTGCTTCACATATTATTCAAAAATTCAATTGTTATTCGGATCAACAATACATATTGTGGTGTCAGTTTTTCCCCTCATTTTAACTCAGCAGTATTGACTTGAATAGTTTCACAAGATGAACATGAGACACAAAGAACAGGGACCTGATTCTTCTACAGTTACCATATTTGGTGTGGTACGACTGGTAAACAGTACAAACAACATATGTGCCGTGGTTATATGCTGAATTGCTGTTTCCCCTAAAAGCAGATGTTTCTCAGTGTATTCTGCATATGTATAGCAGTCACAGCTTTACACATCATTGGTGTAGTACTATTAGTGCTTCCTCCTTGTCTTCATGATTGGGGTAGGTACATACAGTTTTCCCCTACAGGGTGGGGGGGGGGGGGTAGAGTTAAACCATGTGGTAGTTAAACCATAATCATGATGGAGATTGAGAGAGAGAGAGGGGGGGAGAGAGAGAGGGGAGAATGAGAGAGGGAGAGAGAGAGAGAGAGAGAGAGAGAGAGAGAGAGAGAGAGAGGGGGGGGAGAGAGAGAGAGGGGGGAGAATGAGAGAGGGAGGGGGAGAGAGAGAGAGAGAGAGAGGGGGGGGATCAGAGAGAGAGAGAGAGAGAGAGAGAGGGGGGAGAATGAGAGATACGTTGGGCATCTACTTCTATCAGTTTATCCAGTAGGAGATGACATTTCCATGCTGATAGTACCAATTATGAACTGATTAATTATTACTGAGGATTGAGATGATGAGATAGAAATATTTTTAGAGTAATATCGCCTAATTATTCTTTCTAGTAATATCACCAGTACCTTCCCAGCGTTATTACCCATTTAAACTGATTGATGGGGAAAAGTCTTCTCAGTAATGGATGGATTTTTTGTTCCATGTTATTAGGAGTAGATATATTTAGTTCCTGCCTTGGGCGGCCATATCAGATAAGTCGAATATCCTATTATAATTGTCAAATCATATTTAGCGTCTAGAAATATGGATCGTGGAGACAATATTCCTCTCAGTAATTGAGGTAGGAATTTGCTTACTTCAGCAACCAGAGCCAGATTTTGGAATTTTGATTATTATCATTACTTTTTCTACCACATATTGGCTAAATAGCGACCTACCAGTTATATAGTGGGGGAAACCAATGCACCCAACAAAAACAACCGTCTAACCCCAGCAACCAGAGCCAGAATTTGAAATTTTGATTATTATTACTTTTTTTTACCACATTATGGCTACATAATGACTTCGCAGTTGTATGGTGGAGGAAACTGGACCACCCAGCGAAAACAACCGACTTACCCTATGTCTCTGGTAACTTTCTCACTTACCCATGCTGGGAGTCTTAACTAAAGCTGTGCAGTGTGTAGCAAAAGGTAGCCTAGAACACAAGATCATTGAAAAGGAAATGATACAATACCATTTTTTATCAAATACTTAAAAGCAGCTTTATTCTGATTAGATGTGGTTTTAAGCTTGGAAGTTATTGAACTAGAAATTGATGGTTTGTATTTCTTAGGGGACAAGATACATTGTTTCTTTGGTGAGCTTCTTACTTTTTTTTTAGAAACTAAGAAATGAGATTTTCTTTTCAATATTTGAACATCAATAGGTTTGGCTAAGTGTCCCTTTTTTTGGCTGAGTAATCATGAAGTGACGAAAGATTGGAGAACTCATTCTAGATTTCGATCTGAATAGAGGACAGGAGATAGCAGTGACCTTAGAGTGACCCCTGGAGGTGTTTGCCTGAGATAAGAAGACTACATGTTGATAAACATATCTACAGCAGCTGTATCTCATTAACCCATTAGTGCCCAATGCACTAAGATGACCTGAAAACTACCCTGAAAATACAATCTCTTTTTGAAAAATATTTCTCTAAAGTTTCCGCCCCTCAGAATTTAATTAACTTTTTTTGTAGTTAGAAATATATTGTTTAAGTTGTGCTGACTTCCAAAGAAAATAAAGGGATAACATCAAAAGATATGAAAGATGGCCTGAAAATTACCCTGAAAATAGAATCACTATTTGAAAATATTCCTCTGAAGTTTGCCCTTTAACTATTTAATAATATAGTGTTGCTGATTTTCAAAAATAAATGAAGGGATTTATCATTATAGATACATCAAAAGATATGAAAGTTAGGTAACTAGTTTCTCCTTGGGTATGAAAGGGTTAAGTATATTATGGGATGGGCTGCCACTCCTGCTGTTTGATTGATTTCTAAAGCCATGTGCATCACATGTGGCGGCACATTTTCTGGCTTATTGCTGATGCAACAATTTCCACTGAACTTCTCGGAAATGATATTTGTGAAAATATTTGAACTAACTTTGTTCTGGTATCCAACATCAGTTTTCTGCATTTTTTCTGGCAACCTACCATTTACTCTGTGATATCCCCCCATGTTACATGTGTTATGTGCAAGTATATAACTATTGATAGATAAGATGGGGGGAGAGAGAGAGAGAAGATATATTTATGATTATATATATATATATATATATATATATATATATATATATATATATATATATATATATATATATATATATATATATATATATATATATATATATATATATATATATATACATACGTACATATATACATTACAAAAACAGAAAATACCCAGGAAGGTTGAACTCTCAAATTTTGTATCTAGAACACTATTATTGGGCTGTACTTACAAGGCACAATTGTTGCTTTTTGTTAGTGCCACTCAGACCATAGAAATTTCCTCTAATTAGGGCTAGATTACAGGAAATATGTAATTTCATCTATTTACTTATATCCAAGGACAGCTTATTCATATGGTTATTCTTGGACACTTGCCAAAACAGCGTGGGTCATTTGTGCAGTAAAGGATTAATGTTCAATTTAGACAGGAAATAGCAACTAAACATGGCTGATTGTTATGATTATGAATCAAAATGAAAAGCTCTTGTGCCAGATAGAAGATACAGAAGTTTTGTACCATTTCTTCGCTTCTCAAAAGAAAACTCTCTCTCTCTCTCTCTCTCTCTCTCTCTCTCTCTCTCTCTCACTCTCTCTCTCTCTCTCTCTCTCTCTCTCTCTCTCTCTCTCTCTCTCTCTCTCTCTCTCTCTCTCTCTCTCTCTCTCTCTCTCTCTCTCTCTCCTCTCTCTCTCTCTCTCTCTCTCTCTCTCTCTCTCTCTCTCTCTCTCTCTCTCTCTCTCTCTCTCTCTCTCTCTCTCTCTCTCTCTCTCTCTCTCTCTCTCTCTCTCTCTCTCCCCCCCTCTCCCTCTTCCTATGTATGTATGTGTGTATTTAAGCATTGAAAATCTTGGAGGCAGGCATTTTGAACATGTTGATGAACATACTGACATGTCTTGATATTTACCATAGGGTAAAAGGTTGGGAGATAAAAATGGGGACAAGCCACCTCACTGTGTAATCTCATCTGATTTGTGTGGCGACTTTGGACTGTTTATAAGATAAAAACACCATCTAGTATGTAAGTTATCTCGCTGAATGCTGAAGGCCTGTTTGGAGGTGATTTGTCAGGGCGCGAAAGTAGGCCACCTTGACGCTTTGCTTGCCACTGCATGGTCTGACAACGTGGCTCCCATCCCCCATCCGTCAACCAAAAATGTCCCTACCATATTTGTGATATCTAGCCACGAAAGCAACTAGCTGAAAATATTTGCTGTATTAATAATAACTCTTGTGCTGCTGGTGGCTACTTTTGCCAATACAAGATGATGCAAAAGAAAATCTGAAAAATGACAAACCATGGCACATGGGTACCCATCTGAGAGTACTCATCAAGAGTTATCCGATGAATACCAACATGACAGGGTTTAGATGGTTTCAAAAATATTTGCATCCCTGTGCTTTGGACAAAAGTAGCCTCAGCATTTGAAGGGTTAATGTTGAATAGAAATTCCTTCAACTTTCCTCCAATGTTTTCAGTTTAATGCCAAATTCTTCAGATGTTTTCAAAAGTAGTCCACATGGCCCATACAGAGATCCCCGGGCATCAATCTGTCGGGGAGAAATGAAGATCCATGAAGTGCACAAATATTTCCAGCGCCTGACACAGTGAACTTTACGAGGGTTAATTTCATCTTTTCTCCTGCCACGTCTTTCATAAAAAGGCGCTGGGGTGAAAATTTGTTTAATCACCATATTTAAACAGGCGCGTTTGTCGTAACCTTGGGGTACGAGCTGGGGAAATTAGCCATTCGTCAAAGCTGCCTCGCTCCCCTTGCGATGCCAACGGCTAAACATGGCCTACTAATTCTTTCGCACACTGTTTGGGAATTGCGTTTTATTCTGGGAACTGAATGGGTGACCTAAAATGATTGATTGCAAATGGTTCCTCGAAGGTATTTGTTATACAGGGTTTTCTGGAAGAACGGCCGTTAGGGTGTGTGTCTTCTCCCTTGAAGAAATATACAGGGATTGGCTACCTCACACAAATTGACAATCAGTCGCTTTGTCTTAGATATTGTGATGTATTGGAAAGTGTGATAGTATGTTCATATCGTATTAACACAGAGTTGAAGGTTCAATTCTTGAAAATGCATGTTGTAATTGTATCACAATCAGGGATTAGAACGAAAAATTAAAGAAAAAAAAAGAAAAACATCTTGTAAATTTATGTTCCATTCCCGATATGATAGGGTCTGACAAGATGGCTGGCTTGCACCTGTTGGACTTGATAGGACCAGAGCCAGTGTCCAGCCAATGGGATGTAGGCAACCAAGTTACTTTGTGTTTGCACTCTTAGATGTGTAGCATTCATGATGTAGCTAGTTTTCAAGGGGAAAGGCAAATTTTTATCTCAATGGTTATGGGGTGAACTTTATAAAGACTAACATATGCAGCTGTTGTCTGTCTTGTTCTTGGTTGCTTATCTAGGTTTAAAAAAAAGAAACAATTTATTCTCTAACAGTCATTCCACTTTCAACTTATTGTACTCACATGCATTTTTAGTTCAAGTCTGGTACTGTATTATTGATGAGTCTTTATTTTCAGTGCTTTTTTCAGTCATCAGAGATGGAGAGATAGCGCATGTGCATGTTTATTTCAAGTCTGGTACTAAATTATTGATGAGTCTTTAGTTCAATGCTTTTTACATTAATTAGAGAGAGATACCTATCTCTGTGATATTCATATATTGACATGATTTTTTAGTCTGAATTGGGTTGGAATAGTATGATGGTGAAAACCATATAGGTGAATGTACTCATCTCAAGTAATTGGTCTCAAAATAGTTCTTCTGAATAGATATTTACAACGACCCTTTTCAACATTATGATTACGTGTACATATTCAGAGAGAGAGAGAGAGAAAGAGAAAGACAGAGAGAGCGAGATTGAGAAAGACAGAGAGAGAGAGAGAGAGAGAGAGAGAGAGAGTATTGAGGCTGGGTGTGGATTATGAATATAGGCACGGCAACCACAATTCAGGCCTAAAGGTTAGTAGCCTGAAATTCTGAATACACATTTCAACATGTAAGTGTGCGTGTTTATATTCTAAACCTGAACTGGAGTGGAAAACTAATGGGGTAAAGTAAGGTTAATTGTATTCATGTATTAGGTCCGAGTTTGAATGAGAGGGGAAGAGCAAGTGCATTAGGAAAATTGTATACAAATACTTTTCAATATGTACATACTCGGAAGTTTTCAGAGTCTGAATTGGAGTGGAAGAATAATGAAGCCGTGTTAGTGGGATATTTGTGAGCACGTACATATCCCGAGCTTTTGTGGAGCTGGAAGGGTTAGGAAGGATAATTGGCGCGGTGCCAAGACGATATTGACATTCGTGGCCTAAAATAGCGTGGTTAGGAGGATGCAGTACAAGGAGGCCCGCTTGGTTATGTGGTAGTGGAGAACCATATGTCAGAGGACGTCACTCTCGGGAATGCGTCCATTTCGCTTCATTCCACACATGTTCATTTCCTACATTTATTTCCATTTGCCCTCCAACAGGATCAAAGCCTGCCAGCAAATACTATTCTCAATGATGTGTAAATTACTGAAAGAAAGTAATATGTTTTGCTATAATTTTACTATAACCCCCATTTTGCTTCATTCCACACATGTTTATTTCCGACATTTATTTCCATTTGCCCTCCAACAGATTTGTATGTTGGCATCGTCAAATGTTCAGTATTTTGGTTAAAGACTGATTTCATTTCATCTTAACCGTCCTTTTCCATCTGTACAAAAAACAATTCTAACCAGGCTGACATCTGTTTCAGTACTTCATCCTTTTGCAAAAAAAAATGTACAAAAGCCAATTCTAAACCAGGCTGTCATCGGTTTAAGCACCCCATCCAACCTGGATAAAAGAGGTTAACCCATTCATGTCTGGAGATCTACTTGATGAGCGTCTTCTGTCATACTTTTTTCTGTCCTGTTTTTTGTGTTAGCAGGCATCAAATTGTCGATGTGGGCATAGTGGTCAACTTATCTCACCAGGGGAATAGAGGATTCAGTTTGAGTACGACCTAAAACCTGTAGAGATAGGAAGACCAGGTGGTGCCATCTATCTAACATACCTGGTACTGCAACACACTGCTTGGTCACACAGAAGGGAAAGTCAACTTGTAGGGACTGGGACACTAGTCTAACCAGAAACATGTTATACAAGAGGAAGAAGATTCATTTTCGTATTGGATTTGAGAATTCTATCCTGGGGTGATTGCGAGAAAGCAGGAACAGAATCAATGTTTCCCCGATACACATCTGTTGAGAACCTAGATAGCTATAGACATATTAATTTCCTTTGAAACAGATCTACCTCTAAAAGCAGATGTTGACTTATTTATAGGATTCTCTGAACTAAATACATTGATCTCTCTTCCAGTTATTCTCACTGTAATATGTATAATATTTTTTTTCTCTCGAATGAACCAGATATTAAGAACTCGAAGGCAATAACCTTATCATCTACCTTTAGTCGTGTTGTAGTGTTTGATTGAAACAGATGGTAAAATGAGCATGGAATTTTTGTAGGACTCTTAAAAGCAGATGCTGACTTATTTATAGGATTCTCTGAACTACATACATTGATCTCTCTTCCAGCTATTCACATTGTAATATTTATTTTAAAAAATCCCCGAATGAACCAGATAAGAACTGGAAGGCAAAACCTTATCAATTACCTTTAGTAGTGGTGTGACATTGAAACAGATGCTGTCATGAACATGGAATTTTTGTAGGACTCCTAAAACACACTTTGAACTTATAACCAGCTGTGAGAATGTTATGCAAAAAGATACTTTTTTGTTCAAATGAGCTAGAAGTCATTGTGTACTTGAATGCTTGTACATGGTGTGAATTTGCCCTTGTTTTGCTGTGAATTGTCAAAATGAGAACTAGAATATTATTAGCTCGAGATCCTAGGCTTTTTAGACCTATTAGTTTGATGTTGACCCTTACCCTAGTTATTTTTTCTAGTTTCTTTGGAGGTGATTATTCTTGAAATTCCAGCACATGCTATTTGGGTATTAAGCCCATTTCATTGTGGTTTAATTTAGAACATAGAGCGAGTCCATTTCCGTTGCCAAATAGCTTTCGCTGTGTTACGTAGCAATTGGATGTAGCAAAAGCGTATTACTTCCTGTCACGTCTAAGTGAAATTTCTTCCCACACGATTTGTGAGAAAATTGACTGAGGGTTCAATGAAAATATCCTGTCTGTTCGAGAGAGGTGGAGGCTCGCTAAATGTAGCCCGTTATTCCTCACAGGGAACCCTTTGATAAAAAGCCGAAGGAAGTAGGTTTTTTCGGGTGATGTTTTCAGATTTCTCGTTCCTTACGTGTCATTCGAGATTCCTAAACCTGAATTGCACCTTTCATTCGGTAGGCTATTTACAAGATAGCACTGTGTAGTCCTTTTTCAATTCACGAAAGCTGACTAGCTCATACTTTGTCCCCACATATTAACCCTGCATATGCATGTGGCACCCAAATACATTCTGAGTAGTTCATTGATTTCATTGTGAATAAGGCAATTTGGGGGAAAAACTTAAAAGATTTTTTTTAAATCAAATCAAATATCTGTAGGAGAATGCTAAGCAGTTTCATAGCACAACTCTCCCTCAAAAATTCTTGTAAATTTCATGTTGAATTCCAAAGTTATCCTTTAAAATGTCTTAGGTCCAGATGATACCTGTCAATATCTGTAGGCCAGAACGGGTTAAGACTATGATATATCATATTAGCCAAGTTTCCACATGTCAAACCTGTTTGACAACCGAAACATAGACAACAAAAAACAAAAGTGAGTGGTAGAATTAACCCTTTGAGAAGGGCCATCTTGTATTAGAAATTAGCATCTTTTAAGGTTTTTGTAATTAAATGTAATATCAATATTTCCTTTAAGATGTGATGTTTTAGCAATATTTGCCTCCCAGCCTTCCTGGTAATAAATTTGTTATTACATCTCATGGACCACCCTTAGAATAGTTATGAAAATGATGATAGATATTTATACAATCTGAGAAACAAAGCAAACAAATTACATCCACTAGATAAATATGTAGCGGACCTCATTTATAATGTTAGGATGTAATGAAGATTGATAACAACATTTATATTGATAATATTATATATAGTTATCATGTGTTATGCAATATGTATTATAAATATTTAGATTAAATTATATTACATCCATATTGTATTTATAAATATTGATCATTGATAACAACATTCATATCTAACAATTTATCCCTGGCTTAACCCTTATGCTCCTGGTGGCCAATACAATATGATGCAAAACAAAAACCTGAAAAATGACTGAAATCCTGGCATATGGGTACTCATCTGAGAGTACTCAGTGACAGCTATCCAATGGATACCAACATGACAGGGTTTTCAAAAATGTTTGCGTCATTGTTCTTAAGATGATGATTGCCAAGAGCCTTGGCAGCTCGTGTTTACTATGTAGAATTATTACCGACTTGAAAGAAAGATTATCTATCTATATCTATCTATATGAAAGAAGCCTCAGCATTGGAAGGGTTAAACCAAGCATTAAGTATTAGTTAACACACACAATTAGACCTGGTCCCTGGTACATATGATACATCATAGCACACATCTATGAGTAATGGAAATGTGTGTGCTGAATATATTAGATAGTATCAGATATCCCTTTCATGTACATTGAATGAAACAGGCACTGGCTGGGATAATAATACTACCAAGCTGATGGAGGGGTTGCATAATACACCGTCATAACTTACATTTGTGTACCCAGGGGCTAAGAGTATTGATTTTTCCATCAGCTGCCCCCCCCCCCCCCCCCCCCCCCTCTATTCATTTCATTTTATAAAGGAATGAGTCAGGCATAGTGTGTGGTGGAAACTGCACTCCTACTGTAGAATAGGAAATTAATACAAACGGTTTATATTGCTGACCCTTTCCATGTGGGTTCAGTTGGGTATAATGAAAGTCAGACGTATTATTCCTGTCGTTAGAATATTAACCTCTAATATTGGCTTTTTGGAATAAAAAATCTTGAAAAAATCTAAAATCACAAATTTGGTTAATTTGCACTTCTGATTATTTTCCTATTCTACAGTAATACTTTAATGGATTCACACTGGCAGTGTCCGTGTACCTGAGTTAGTAGTGCTAAGTAAGGTATTGTCATCTCGCCCCACCCTCCTGGCCTCGCTGACAGGTGCTAATTGGGTCACTGACTAAATTGGACCTCTAATTAGAGGGTATGGAACTGTCAATCAAATAATTCACAGAAATCTAGCCGGGAACTGTTAGGAAGGAGAGATGGGGGTCACAGAGTTCATTGCCAACTCTCAAAGCTCATTTTTGTACAGTTTTTTACTTTTAACCCATTCATACTTATAACACCCTAAGTGGATTTCAAGTATGTGATTTTCATATTAGAAAGCCATTTTTCTATACCTTTTTACTTATAACTCATTTAATGTTTATGCTTCTGACGCCCAACATTCATGACTATTTTGGTGATACCTCTAAAACAACAGCAATTCTCAGAAAATATTTGAACGAAAAATGTAGATCAGAAACTCCCCTTCAAATATCTTTGGTCGACTCAGAAGGGAATGTCAACTCTTTCGGGACTAGGAGCCTGGTTCTCAGGCTGACTTGTGTGTCCCCCTTCAGGATTTATTCAGAACTAAACCTGGTGTGAAATCAACTCAGGTTAGATCAGTGAAGGAGCCAGATATCATGGACTTGTAGCAAGTCGGAGTAGGATTCTAGTCTACCCTCTGCCCTTATCTGCTGGAGGCTTGTGGTAATGAGCGTTGTGTAAGATGTTTTGAGGGCATGGCTGTACCTGTCACCTCCTTGGCAGAATAGGCCCAAGGTGACATGTCTTATGAGCTGAACTACAGTGAGGAGGAGGGTAATGATGACAATAAACAACATGATGATGGTGAGGAGGAGGATGAGGAGGAAAATAATGATTGTCTTGATGGCCATGAAAACATCAGTGGTAGTGATGATGTTTATAAAAATAAAAACAGATATGATGATAATGATGATAAAAACAATGATTGTTGTCTTGGTGATGGTGGCAATGATGAAGGGTTATGATGACAATAATGAAGTTGATTGTGATGATGATGATGATGATGATGACAACAATGTTGTTGAAGTTGGTTAGAACAATGGTGGTTGTAATGGTTCTGATGACGATGATGATGATGGGGATGATGTAGTTGTAGGCTGCATAGATTATTGATTATGATTTTAGTGATGTGGTGTTTTGGGGATGATGATGATTACATTCATAAGGAATTAGTAGCTGATAATGATGTTATAGATGTAGGCAATGTGTGTGATTGTGATAGTGATAATTATGTCAATTTTACTGGTCCATTTTAGTGACAGAAGATACCTGTGTTTCTGGTGATGATGATGATGATGATGATGATAGCAAATAAGTAGGTGGTAATGATGTAAAGATGTAGGCAGTATGTGTGATTGGGATGGTGATAATTATGTCATTTTAACGGGTCCAATTTAGTAACAGAGAAGATAACTGTGGCTTTGATGATGATGATGGTGATGATGATGATGATGATGATGATGATGATGGTGATGATGATGGTGATGATGATGATGGTGATGATAGTTTATGACCATGACAGGTATGATAATTACGCCAATACGGGGATGATGACAATGAAAATGTTGATGACGGTTGATAAGGTTGTAGGAGAGCTTGGTTGCAACCTTTTGTCCTTTGCCTGTTATGGGTGTCTGTATGTAATATGAGTCTTATGTAACATGTGTTGGAGGGCCGTACCTGTCAACTCCCTGAGATGGTCGCCCAAGGTAAGATATCTGTGAACACCAGGCATCTGTTAGTTGGTGACACGTCTGTGACAGTTGTGAGACTACACACAATATATCTCAGCAGATGGCTAGACAAACCTGTGACAGAAAAAAACCCAAGAAACTTTGAAAGATGGCACTGAGGAAATTTCATCTTTCTTTTTCTCTTTAAAAAAAAAAAAAAAAGGAAACTGTAGCAGCATGGACCTCCAATAGATGACAGCAGCTGTCTCGTCAACCTTTGTTGGGTAAAACTCTAATCTACACCCCCTGGTTGTGTAAAGATCACCCTTAGTAACTGGTCTGCACCAGGAAAAAACTTTTAAAGATATTATATATATATATATATATATATATATATATATATATATATATATATATATATATATATATATATATATATATATATATATATATATATATATATATTTATATATATATATATTACAGGGACAAAGTCGGTTTTGATTAATGTCAATTGTTTTGTAATTCTAATATAATGCCGTATGGACATACTGTGTAATGTTTACACCACTCATAACCACAATCATTGTGTGCCACCAGAGGCAATCAGTAATTCAGAGCACAGTGGTATTTGTGTGTCATGTTCATGTAATTGCAATTGGCCTGTATTATGTAGAGGTATATATCCATGTATATATCCATATAACACAGACCACAGACTTGCAGCAAGTCTAAAGCACCACAATAGGAGGAGAGGAAGGAGGGGTATTTCCAAGGTAATTTTGGTCCCTGTTTTTCCAGGCCAGTTGAGGGGGGATTAGACATAGAAGCACCACCAGCAGGCTCACAGCCATGTGGTGCTTATCAGAGATAAGAACCACAGATGGGGGGGGGGTTAGATGTAGGATTAGGTAGGATTAGATTAACCCTTCCCTTACCAAACTCTAGAATACCCTTTCCCAAGATTTTAGAATTATATTAACCCTTATGTCTCCATTTTGAATACCTCAAATGTTTTGCTGGAATACTTTTACATGGATACCAGCATGCATTCATTATATCACACACTGACACACTGGACAGTGAGCTATGTAATTTGTTTAGTTCTTACTAGTCATTCTCCTCAGAATGATGAACTGCAATACTGGTACAAGAAATTGTAAACCTTTTATTTAGAAACATTGCACAACCTCTCTACCAAGAATGTTGCTGTAACAGTGTTGACATCTAGTATTCCATTTATAACCAAAGTCCCAATGTCCACCAAATTTTGTACTCTGAATGTAATTGTGATTCAAAATCTAGGTTAACCTAGATCAATGTCTAACAAAGACACATTCATGATATATTCTGTAACATTGGGTCATATCCTAAGCTTACCCCTCATTGACCCATGTCCAACAAACATAGACTGTGACATCATACTGCAAAACTGGTTCAAGATCTGGGTTTACCTATCAGTGCCCTAAGTCCAACATGAAATATATATATATATATATATATATATATATATATGTATTATACAAATATGCCATGCCAGTGGGGGTAACATGATGGAATGTTTCCCCGAGGGAGGATGGTTTTCCCGAGGGCGGAGCCCGAGGGAAAACCATCCTCCCGAGGGGAGACATTCCATCATGTTACCCCCACTGGCATGGCATATTTGTTTTATCATACTGAACAAACCCCATTTGTAATTTAAACAAAGCAAGGTCACAGATGACTGGTGATTCACACATTCCCCGCTAGGTGTCGCTAGTGGCAACGGGCAACATGAAGCCCTCACTGATGGCATCAGGCAACATGATGATTGTTAACTGTTAAGTCAGCCAATCACGGCTTACGATCTTCAAGTGAGGTATGATAAATATATATATATATATATATATATATATATATATGATTCTGTAACACTGGTTCATGATCTACAATAACCCTTCATTGACCGACGTCAAATATATCCACTGTGATAAATTCCGCAAAATTGGTTCAAGATCTGAGTGTATCTCTTGTAACCTTTCATTCTCTTGGTCCAGAAAACCAGAAGGTTTGGAAGTCTCCAGGATCCTAGTATTCTTAAAGCTTAGGTTTAAGCCTAGTTTGGTCTGATATCTTCAAACATCTCTTTAATTCTGTAACCTTTCATTTCTAGAGGATAGGAGGACCAATGGACTTGAAAGTGCCTCTTGGCTAATGTCTAAGCCTAATTTTTCCTCTGACCTCTTTAGTGGTGTCTTTAATACAGAGGTAGTTCAAGTGTTTATCTACTTTAAGCAGCTGGCCTGCTTAAGCCTTGAACCCAAATGCAAACATCACTTGTGTACCCTTTACACCAGGTAATCTAATCAACTTGCAGGCTGATTCATATCCTCCCCCCTTTCTCCCATTATGTAGGTTAATGTATTCATGTACTTTCTTGTTAGTACTTATCCTGCTTCGCTCAAGTTTACCCTGTAACATAGTTTTCAATTCTCTTAAGTGGAAGCATTGCTAATAGATAGAAAAGGGATACCCAAATTCCGATGCTGTACAAGTACTTTTTAAGTGTATCGCTTCATAATGTATTCAGGGGGAGATTGATTTTAATCTCCCTGAGTGCCCTGTACTATTAGGTAATGCACCATAGTATTGAACCAGTGGTAACTGTGGAGTACTACACAGAGAGAAGGTCTAATCATTACTGGGCAATTGTGATCACTAGAGACCCCTGGAGGAGAGATGGGTAACTAAACTCACAGCTCCAGAGGAATGTGTTAAGTTTCAGCAGCCAATGTTCATTTCCATGCAGTTGGTCTATGGACCTGTGGGGGTTATTGGTATTAATCAGGGGGACCGGAAATAACCCTTTTATTTTGAAAGCCCTTGAACCCTTCTTTAAGTAGCATTTCCAGTAGTTTTGCAAGGATTGTAACTTTCATGTGAATACATGAGAGCTTTTACCTTAGTCATATCTTATATTACTTATCTGTAGCGTTGATATTCATGATAATCTTGATCTTTTGATTTCAATTGCAATCATCAGTCCTGACATGTATTACTTGATTGTAAGGGCAAGTAGATCAGAAATATCACTTGCTAGATGAAATTTCAACTTGCCAGAAAAAAGAAAAAAAATTCAGGGAAATTGTAATGTGTGAATACCCAATAAAATCATAGGTATAAATCAAAGGATGTTCATGAATACAGAATGTATCTTTGATCATATGTGATAAATTTATTTCTTGAAAAATTTGTCTAGGATGTGATTGTAGATAGTCAGGGCCTGTTTTTCTTATCTTTTATAATATTTTTATAGTTCATTCAGTGCCAATTTTACAGCATTTGTAATACCATCCTCGTTTTCTCTTCTTCAGGAGAAGCCGAGCTCCTCTTCAAAAACACCGCAATCGGTCAAGACAGAACCGAAGACGCTGAAGAGGAAACTCTTCTCCACGGGAGGAGGAGGAGGAGGTGCCCCACCACACGCGCACGCGACCGCCGGCCACGCCCACGACCACGATGAAGAGAAAAAAGTAGCGCCGACGACGCCCAAACGTCGGAAATCCGCGCTGAACACGGACGGTGGCGGCGGTCCTCAGCTAGGCTCGGTGACGCCCAAGACGCCCGGATCGGTCCCGCGACTGACGGTTCCGTTATCGGAGCGCCAACAGATGGCGCTGCTGATGCAGATGACGGCGGAGGAGCAGCAGGGGGGTGCCCCAGGTGGGTGGCCTGAATGTGCGTCAAGTATACCTTTTACTTTCCTTATTATCGCTTTTTCTTCTATGGGGAAATACACACATATGTGTGTGTGTGTGTGCATGTATATATATAATATATATATATATATATATATATATATATATATATATATATATATATATATATATATATATATATATATTGTACATAATATATACATACATACATTCATACATACATACACAAACAAATACGCAAGATAATTGATATTTGTTACCTTTATTTAGCTAATTGTCGGAGTAACAGTTGCCTTGTAATAATGTTACATGTCTGTTGTGTTTTTTTTTTGGGGGGGGGGGGGGGGTTGTCATTTGAAAAAGATGTCACATTCCAATTATTGCTTGGAGCCATGAATGGATTTTGATCCAACTTCAACTATTTTCATCATTCGCTCATGAAATTAGCAAATAATTTTGTCCTTGCCAGCACTCGACCATTTACGCTTAGATATGGTTGTTTCTGATTCATTTACTTGTTTATCAGATTTGCCTCACATTTCACTTTAGATATGTCACTGTGGAGCTATGAATCCATTTTGATACAACTTCAACTTATGTCACTTATGAATTTCGCAACTGATTTTAGTGTCCTCGCCAGCAACAATTTTTTATGTTCTTGTCCTTAACCTTTTACATTTGATTATTAACCCTTATGCTGCTGGTATCTAATATGGCCAATACAAAATGATGCAAAAAAATTGAAAAAATGCCTGAAACCCTAGCACATAGGTACTCATCTTAGAGTACTCTGGGAGACCCAATGAATTCCAACATATCAGAGTTAAGAAGGTTTTCAAAAATCATTTTTGTGCATTGGAAGGGTAAATGTTTCTGATTCGTTTACTCACGCATGCCGTACATTTCACTCTTCAGATATGTCTCCTCGCCCGTCGTCGCCCGCGACGCCTGCGTCCGCCACGAAGAGAACGCCGGCCGACAAGAAAGTCAACAAACAGAACAAGCGCGGGGAGACGCCGCTTCACCTGGCCGCTATCAGGGGCGACGGCAAGCAGGCCAAGAAACTCATAAAAGCTGGTGCTGATGTCAACCTGCGAGACTTCGCTGGTAAGTTAGCCAGCCATATGAATACCGATACTATGTTAGTTTTTGCGAACATGAAGTAGTGTGGCCGGCTTGGAATATATATTTGGATTGGCACCTTTAAAAATTTTCTGATACAATACCATATTGATGTTTCCTTATTGATACATTTATACTTTGTTTTTGATATCAATTATTTCAATACAATGCATTGATATATCCATAAAAAACAGTCAGTGCCATGCGGGAAAATCACACAGCATTGATCAATGTTTTTCACCATATTATAAGGGTCTTCCCTCACTTAATTACTTCCTACTGCAATGCCACAAGAAAAGTGAGGTATGATAATGTAGAGATCCATCGCTAAGTTTCTTTGATAAGTCTCTGTTTTCATTTTTTCGATATTTCGATGCATCAATGTGTATTGCTAAATGAAAGTAGGCTTATTTGTTATAGGAAAGTTATTGATGTATCGATATAAGCCATATCGATGACACCCCTAGTCATCTGTGTATGATTTGCTGTATTCCAGGTTGGACGCCGTTACACGAAGCTTGTAATCACGGCTGGTTTGAGGTGGCCAAACAGTTGATGAAGGCAGGCGCAAACGTCAACGTTCAGGGATTAGACAACGACACACCGCTGCATGACGCTTCCATCAACGGACACCACAAGGTAAACAAATAAACAGGACAATGATGATGATGATAATAGTAATATCAATGATAATAATAATAATTATAATAATGATGATGATGATAATAATAATTATAATAATAATAGTAATATTGATAATAATGATGATGATAATAATGATGATAATAATAATAATGATAATAATAATAATAATAATAGTAATATTGATAATAATAATGACGATAATAATAATAATGATAATAATAATAAAAATAATAGTGATACTACTACTACTAATAATAATGATAATAGTAATGATAACAATAATAATAGTTATGATAATGATGATGATAATGATAATGAAAATAATAATAATAGAAACAATAATAATGATTATGATGGTAATAATGATAATGTTAACAATGATAATAGTAATAGTAATAATAATGATAATAATTGAAACAATAATAATGATAATAATATTTATAATAATGCTTTTAATAGTTTTGATATTTATACTTGAATGTATCCTTTGAGTTATATCGAAAATATCATGTCAAGTTCAAACAATATTTGTCAAGGTGACCTCCAAACATAGATATGTTAAACAATCTTGAATATTGAAATGTTTCTAACTTATCCCCTTCATTTCAGCTTGTTGAGTTGTTGGTGCGGCACGGGGCCAATCCGCTTCAAGCGAACACGCACGGCAAGACGCCGCTTGACGTGGCGGCGGCGCCGGACATCATGCGCTTGCTGAAGAAGGAGATCATCACCTCCAGCAGCGATAGTTCGGGTCCTGACGAGGCCCGATCTCCAACCTCGCCCGAAAGTAACCTATCGGATAATCACGACGATAAACTCGATCCTCATGGTTTGTATTATTTTAGTATTTTCAGACAGGATTTTTTTTCTTCTAAAAGCATATAAATGCAAAAATACTATCTGCATTGTATTATTTTAGCATTTTCCAGTCAGTATTTTTGCACTTAAACTTTCAGATGTTCTATCCCAATCAATATTTTCTACAATTCTAAATTTAGTAATTTCATTCCAATCTGCATTTTGTTTTACATTACTTTAGGAGGGTACATCAAATTAACATTGTTTAATTTTGTTTATGTTCTACTTTATATGAATTTATCTATACATCATTTACTTGCAAATTATTCATTCATTTCTCAAAGATTCTGATGTTTTCTTGATTCAGTTATTTATCATGGTTTGTAGTATTCAAACAATTGGATTCTCTTTACAAATTTAGTTATCTAACAAGTAACCCCAGCATCTTGAATATTTCTATCATTTAGCAGGGAGAATTGATAACAAAAGGAATGTATGTCCATGGTTAAAGATCTTAAACATGAACTTTTCAACCAAATAAAGCACATTTTTATGGGAACTCTGAGTATGAATGAGTTTAAGACTTCAAAGAAAGAAAGAAATATTCTTAATTTCTATTGTAATTTTTTGCGTTATTTTTGCAGATCTTGGAGCTTCTTCACCCGGATCGGAGGCCCACGCTCCAGTGTCTACCTCGTTGATAAAACGACCTTCTGTCGGACATCTCAAATCTCTCGACAAAACTTCCCCCGGCTTACGGCTTAAGTTCCAACCCATAAAGACCAAAGATGAAAAGTCTGGCGAATCCATACAGAAAATTAAGGACGCCAGAGATTTGAAGTACAAATCGTATAGTGTGACTGTGGCAACGAGCGACGGTTTCCGAAAATCGTGCACGGACGGAAGTGTTCCGTCGCCAACAGGAAGTTCCACGTCGAGTCAGGAGAGTGATTTGTACGACCCACACTTGGATTCTGTGAACTCGAAACACGTTGATCCCATTAGCCAATCAGATTCGAATAAACTAGTCAATTCTGGATTACGTAAGGATCACCTTAGTTGCGTCACTGTCGATCCCCTCATCATGTCTTCGGTGTGTGCGCCTTTCACAAACTCAGGAGTGAAATCCTCGCCGTTCGCTTTGTTGCCAAAGGGGACTGGGGGATTCAGTCCGCACTTTGAGGACATAAGCGACGTCGAGGACGATCGGACAGAACTTGAGAAAATGGAGGTGGACATGAAAATGGATATTACGCCGACAGGGCAGTCCAACATTCCAGACGCTTTCAGCAGCCAATTGAATCACACCGCTGAGCTAACGACTGTGTGCCCCCTTGTGAACTCCACGCACCACGGACCTAGCCCCCACAATACATTCTCGGAAAATACACTGTCATCTAGAACTTCAGGGAAGATTACTTCGGAAACGGCGCCCAATCGGACTGAGCCACTTAAAACGGAGCCGCCACCGGCTCCCGTTGCGAAGATTGAGCGCCACAAACCTGTGCTTTCTACCACGCGAGTGGACAAGCACAGGAATGTACTGGATACCAGTATAAGTGGGAAAAACGAAAAAATTAAAATTGACGATACCTTCAAAGCGGAAAAACACCCCTCGGAATCTGTGGTGTACAATGTTCGGGAGAAGCAGCAGCAGCACAAGGACGTTGTGAGTAACAGCGGGAAAGTGGAGAAACATAAGGAGGGTAACGCAGTGCTTAAAGAAAAACATAAACAGGACCTCTTATTAGGGCCGGGCAAGGAGAAACATCACAAGCCCGAGCCCAGTTTACCGACTATGACTGCGACGGCGGCCATGGCCAGCAAGGACAAAAATAAAGAGGTGGCATTAGCGCAAAAAGATAAACATAAAGTGGACTCGATTCTTAGCAGTAAAGAAAAGCATCGACAAGATGTGAATCTAAATCTTAAGGATAAGCATAAGCAGGACTTGAATGTAAGTAGTAGCAGTAGTAGTGGTAGTAATAACAATAAAGAAAAACAGCGAGCCGATTCCTCATCGAGTAACAAGTCAGAAAAACATTTGCGTTCGGATCCCGGGGGAAACGGCAATGGCAAGAATGAGAAGGCCAAGGACGTTGTGGGCAGCGGAAAGGCGGAAAAACACAAGGTATCCG
>OZ012688.1:5749893-5867393 GCA_963942565.1 Maea johnstoni | reverse complement strand
AGACTCTTGCTGAACTGGACGCGATGTCAAGTCTCATTCACACATGGGAAAAAAGGGTCGCAGTCCCTAGACGAAGAAGCTGATGTCGATGATGATGTCAACGATGATGATGATGACGGGTTGAAATGATCGCTGCAGATCTCTATGTAGCACATTTGAAGTTTTTTTTTCTCTTTATTTCTGCATGGCTCTCTTCTATTTTTTGTACGGAAAACACCTTCTTCCAACCTTTGAAATATTGATGCTGTTTTTTGGGTGAATTCTGCTTTGCAAAACTTGTTCTTGAAACTACATTTTCTTTTAATGGTCGGGATAAATCGAACTCCCAGGGTTTCTTTTCGAGGGAGACACACAAAAAAAATAACACTTTCCCGCTTGTATTCCTTGCAATGATTGGACAACTGTTTAATTTTTATTGGTAATCGTGTAGTGGGTTAACTGTCTAACCTAGCAAGTGACATTTACAGGGGAGTGTGCATTAATTCCATGTTCCTTCCTACTTGTTGAATATTGTCAAGTAGCTTCTGCTGAGTGGGAGCATGACTTTTGTTCAACCTTTCTATGCCTGGAAATCTTGATAAGAATCGTATGGACCTTTTATACTTTTGGAAATAACTCTGGGATTAATTTATAATTCATAAAAATATTTGAAGGAGAATTGTGGGTTGGATTTTGATCAAGCTTTCTCCCATGAATATTTTCTGAAAATTCCATTTGTTAGAGAGATATCACCAAAATAGGTCTGGGAGTTTGGGGAACCACAGCCATGAATGGGTTGTGCCCAAAAAGCTAGACAATAAGTTTGAAATAATTTTTCAACTAGGGCTTTTTCCTTATAAAAAATTTGAAGGGGAAATGTCAACCAGAAACTAATCAACAACTCTCCTTTAGATATTTTATTAATCAATCTTTGATTCCAAAGTTATTTTCAAAGGTTTCGTAGATCTAGGCAACAATTGTTTAGATCTTTAGGCATGAATTGGTTAACCTTTGAAGTGAGGAAATGCATGTGTACTCTGCCTTAAAACCACCTCTGCAGTGTTATAGCTCAGTGTTTTTCATTGGTCAAGATAATATCTGAAATACCCATGTAGAACTTCCAATAGGAGGTCAGCAATTCATCTGAGTCACTTAACTATTGTAACTGTAAAGAGTGGACTATTTCTACCCCCATGTGACCATCCTAGACTGGTCTGTCAGTTCTCCATCGTAGCTGGTTTACCAGGTTATTTTCTCATTCTACCTAGACTGGCTTACCAGCTTCCTGTTCTCCCTATTTTACATAGACTGGAGTGCCAGTTCCTTGTAAGCCACAGATCGGCATGAGTAGAGGAAATTTATTACTTATTCTTCCTCTCGCTCATCCTGTTAGTCTATATGATTGTTTGTACATCATTTTCATAGACTGGCGTATTGGAACAGGGATGCTGCCTTTTTAAAGAGACAAAAAATCACAAAAGAAATATTCACATGAAATGGGGTATGATGATAAACATAAATTATCATATTCTTTCCCACAGAGACAGTAATCACTATGATGTCCGTTTCCGATTTGGTGTTTCTTTAATATTTTTGATTTTTTGCAAAACTAATGTCGTTCCTGTTTTTGATTTTGTCCGCTAGTTTGAAGTTTGAACTTGAAGTTTATTTTTCAAAAAACACCCGTCCTTCGTAGACAGTTTTTCTTCACAAAGATACTGAAAAAGATTAAGGCCAAGCAACCCACATAAAAGTCAACCACTTGATGCTTTAGGCGTCGCTCTTGTTTTCACTTTTAGCTGTAAAGTAAAGCAGACTAAGTTGATTGATGTGGCCGTTGATGATGATGGTATGGAATTGAGGGAAAACTTGACGATTTCTTTTCTGCTGTCTTGCTGTTAATGTAAAGATCCTGGAGTCTGTCCTGGTGCTGCCGAGCCCCAGGGCTCAATCATTGTGTAGCTACAGTGGCAGCAGTAACATACTCTAATGGGCTTCACCTGTATATAGTCCACAGATGTTCGTGTCCAAGGTTTGGTGAGACCTGCATTGGTGTTGAGGGTCCGACCGACCGACTGACGGCGCTCGGGTCGATGTAGTCTTTGGTCCACTGGTCTATCTATCTCTCTCTATCTCTCTATCTCTATCTCTCATGATGTATCTTTACGACGAATATGCGGGAGACTTGGACATTTGAGTGTACGTGTGCATATGGTCTTCTGTCTTAGCTCTCGTTGGCTGGGGATTGCTAGTGCACCTGTCTGTATTGACGTCGACCGGCGCGCGCGGTGGCGTCCTCTGGTGGCTTCATCTCACATCGTCCTCCATCGTTGTTGTCATCCCTCGCATTTAATTTGAGTGTATACCGTAATCAACCAACGCCACCCGGGGACGTCCGCGCACGCCCGCTTACAACATTCTTTTGGTTTACGTTACCGCCTATTGATCGAGGACTTGGTATTGTCACCCCTCCCCCCTTAAAAACCCCCTCTTCCCCAGCCCTTGTAAATTGTTTTATATGTGTACATAGTGAAGCTTTGGAACACTGCTAGTGCTTGGAGAGGCAGTCTGTATCTACGGTAGCTTATCGGCTTACAATTGTACATATTTTTGAACATCCAGACACATGTGATGACTATAAGATAACTAAGTGCATGTAGGTATCAAAACTCTATTGTTATTAGGCTGGTGGCGGCTCCTAGTGGTGGAAAGTACAACTACTCGCCACATGGGGGCGCCACAGGCAAGTGTTTCATGACATGATGGCTCGTTGTGGCCTCTATTGAGGGAGCAGGCATGCTGATAATATAAAATGTACAACCAATATGTGGCGCCACCTACTGCTCGGGAGAGGAACTTTTTGGTTTGCATAAAAAAATGCATTCTAAAGCAAACTGTTCGATATTGCTGTGGTCTTGCAATCTTGTTTGTTAATAGTAATATTACTACCTTTAGCGAAGAAAATATGCTATATTCAATATTATTTCAAATTCTCAATACAATCTCTGCAAGATTCGGTGATATTGAACCCTGAACTGGATTTCCGTTGCGATGGTGGTGCTGCCACCTAGCGGGCGTCACATATTGGGGAGTTATTTCATGTATATGACGAGAAGGAGAAACCAAGCTTAGAGTGTACAAATCGTTGGTGTCCTACTACGGTGTTTCTTGGGGTGCGTGGATTGGCAAGTCTTTTGAAGTGTTGTGTACTTGGTGTCGGTTTAATGAAGAATTCCCGTTTCTCCGAGTCAGATACTTGGAGGCGGTACGTACATCGCCTCAACTAGCAGTTTCACCCAATAGAGGCTTGAGATTGTATTCAAATAACTGGTGGAAATGATAACATATATATATATATATATATATATATATATATATATATATATATATATATATATATATATATATATATATATATATACACACACACACACACACATATACATATATGTGCAATATTGTTCTTGATGTTTTTTTTATTAGATTTTAAGTTACAAAATGAAATTTAAAATCATTGGAGAATGAAATTGGTTCTGTTATTTGGATCTAGCTTTTGACAAATATACAAACTCTTTTAAGTCCAATATCATTTTCTGGATTTTTTTTTATTCTCATGTGTTTCAAAAAATAAGATGAACAATATTTTTGCACTAAAACATTTAGGAATCACTCGCGTTGTCCTTTTTTCTAAGGAAATGTATTTTTACCTTCTTTTCAAGTCACCAAAATTTCAAGAAAATTGATTTACTAGAAATGTTTGATATTTGTCAAGGTATGATCCATTTACATTAAGGATGTCAAAACTCAAGTCACCATGATCTTTTTGATGGCCATCAAACTATTACCTACGTAAGTTTGATGCTGGTGTTGCATTACAACAATGTATATTTGTAGTGAATCAGCTAATTGTGAAGTTAATTAAGAGTATCAATAGATTTTCTTTTTGATCAGCATGTTTATGCTTTTTTTAAAGTCATCGGACACCTTAAGAAAATACCCTTCGTTAAAGATGACAGGTGTGGCAAATATTTGAATGAACTTATATTTGGTCAGAAATGAAATGTACATCTTGCATTCAAATATTTCTCAGATGATTATCTCAATGAAGGAATTATTTGCATGTGTGGGAACTTATGAAAGTAAGTTCAATTAGAAATGAGTATACGAAATAAGTGATGTGTTAAATTTGACAATGATCTACCATTGCTGGCGGCAAGAAAGCTGGTTCGGCCTTAGCATCCATTCTGTTACTGTGTTGTTTGTTTCAAGTTGTCAGCTGGGAGTTTGTTTCGCGCAATAGTTTGGTGTTGGTCTTTGTTATTATTGTGTTATTACTGGTAGTTTCTCTCCCCCGTAGGTGATTTTTCTCAGATTTCAGTTGTGCTACTCGTCTTGCAGTCAAGTTTTCCGTGTTGTTGTAGTATGATTTTTTCTTCAAAGCTAGATTTTAAAAATTGGCCAGCTGTTTAATGGTAGTTGTGTGATCAAAAAGGCATCGCTGTCTGAGTGGTAGATCATTGTCAGGTTGCTCGCACCAATCCTGTCTGTGTGGTTTTGAAAGTACTTCATTACATTGTTGGAGATGAATCGGTCATGAAAATTTACCTATACTGGGGTAATGAATTTCTGAAAGAAGCCCATCAAAGAAGAATTAGTTGAATATCACCAAAACTGTTTTGCATGAATAAAAGAACAAAGCTTATATTGTGAAAGTGCTCGATATGAATATTAATGTATGTATCTATATATATATATATATATATATATATATATATATATATATATATATGTATATGTATATATACATATATATTTGTACCTATACATTTTTCTTTTATTCAATTTAATTTCTGGCATTTTTCTCAAATTTCCTTTTTATGTTTCTATTTTTCATAGTTTAAAACTTTCTGTGTTCATATCATTGATTTATTATGATTTCCCGGTGACTTTAATGAAAGTAATCTTTTATTTTGCCACAGTGAGAAAACCAACTGTGAATAATGAAATTGAGAAGCATCTCAGTCATTGCAAGGACATGTAATGCAGTACTTTCACATGATATCATACATATATATATATATATATATGTGCGACATATATATATATATATATATATATATATATATATATATATGTATATATATATATATATATATATATATATATATATATATATATATATATATATATATATATATATATTATATGTATATATGTCGCACATGTGTGGGAATTGTTGTGACATGCATGTTTATGAATACTCTAGCATGTTTATAAACACTCTGATCTGAGACTGATGAGTGTTTGTCAGGATGGGTGTACGTATCTTTTGCATTTACAATTTAGGATGTCCAATTCCGAGACACATATTTCAATATATTCTGTAACATCTACTTACGGATACAAATGCAATTTATTGGGAAGTAAGCTGTAGTACTTGGTTGAGCCGATGTATGAGTTGAGTTAATTTATTTAACGCCGCCGCGACAGATTCTTGATTTGTCGCTCTTGTTGTCACTCCTGTCTAATGCATTTGGCACTAGAGTTTTGATATGTACGTGTTGGGATTACTTACCATGTTGGTATTAAAGTCATTAAGAACAGTGAACCTCTGTCTCCTTTGTCTTCTATTTCTCTTATTATAAGCCCTTAAGATCTTGTAAGACTTCTTAATAGGGTATAACCCAGAATTTTATAAGGGTCCTCTAAATGGAGCATCAATCAAATATCTTTGTTTGACTTCTGATTACAGGATCTTAGCATGGCTTTTTAAGGGTCCTCAAAATGGCGCATCATTCAAACTCCCATTTTAGACTTCTAAACAGGGTCTTCGCTTGGATATTCTATGTACTGAAAATGGAGTGTCATAAAAATTTGGGCTGTCCTTTATTGTAAGGGAGACTTAAGTATCTTCACACATCAAGTATATCATCACTTCACGTTATAAATAAATAGGACTTCTCATTAATGGCCTAGCATTAACTTTAAAATGAAAATTTCATATTAAGACTATAAGCTTATTACTGTAAGCATATATTTACTTATTGATATAAATGTATGATACCTTTCAGTAATGGCCCATCTTTTACATATAGCATTAGCTTGAAACACATTTTTAGGAATTTTTTACCAAATCATTGAGGTGCCCTAAATTTCAAGGGTTTGGATCATCCTCTTGGTATACATGTGGTGCGGCCCTTATCCCTCTGGAGGTCACACTTGCATTACACAATGGATACTCACACAGAAAAGGACAAAAATAAAGTTCTCCACGGCAAAGCGCCAAGTTTTAACCCAT
The DNA here is from genome assembly GCA_963942565.1 of Maea johnstoni. NCBI lineage: Eukaryota > Metazoa > Annelida > Polychaeta > Spionida > Magelonidae > Maea > Maea johnstoni. The sequence continues at coordinate 5,861,116 of OZ012688.1, read as the reverse complement.
TTAGTTTCATAAGTTTTAAACATAATTAGATCATTTTGCTTTGGATAAATTTGCAACATTTCAATGATTAGTTGAAGCCTGCGTTTAGATAAGGAAAAGGAAGGAACTCCTCTATAAAATTAGTTTTCATTTTTGCCAATAGATGGCGACACATTACAGTAATGTTAAAACAGTGGTCCTACGAGTTTAAAGGGCAAATGCACCATCATGATGATTTAGGTTCAAAATGTGCCTATATGTGTCACCTTTCAAATAAGACCACCCGCAAGTCTGTCCTCCTCAGCACTCCTCAGATATGGCTTATGAAAGTTAGTAAAAAACTAGCCTGAGTCTGGGTATAGAGGCTGCCATTATCAGAAGTGGTGCTTATGAAGTGACTGCCAGCCCTGCTTCTGATTGGTTGAGAGATATCAGTGGCAGTCACGTCCAGCCACTGATATCACTCAACCAATCAGAAGCAGCACTGGCAGTCACTTCATACCACTGATTGTGCTTAATTGGGCTTAATTGGCCTGCAATGTCAGCCTCCATGCCCAGACTCAGGCTAGTTTTTTACTAACTTTCATAAGCCATATCTGAGGAGTGCTGAGGAGGACAGACTTGCGGGTGGTCTTATTAGAAAGGTGACACGTATAGGCACATTTTGAACCTAAATCATTATGATGGTGCATTTGCCCTTTAAGGTAGCTTATGGGGTTAATTCCTCTGGCTCGGTTTTTTCCTCTACCCTGCTATTATTTGACAGCTAAGCTTATAAAAGTATATGTTACCTGAAAGAATAAGACATCACAATTTTTCAAGTTTTAGTGCATTGTCAATTTTTCTGTCATATTGCGGCAAAGTCGTGACTAGCAATGTGCACTAGGTGGCGGCTTAGATGATGAAAAGAATGGATATGTAGCGAGAAGCCAATTACTGTATCAGCTACAGTGTAATGCTGGACTCATGCCTTTTTAAGTTCAAAATGTTTGTATGAAGACCCGCAGAAAATGGCTGTATGTGGTTTCATTTAAAAGAGGAAGTCTTTGAGATTTGTTTTGGCTATTTTTTGTCGGATTTCTCCACTTATAGTTGTGGCATTATCACCATGTTTATTGTTGGTAAATAAAATACTTCCTTTTACTATATGAGCTATAGTGAAGGGCTGAACTCATGACAGAGGTCACTGATCTGGCATCAGCATGAGGTAACAAAAGAACAAGGACCAATCAAGGCTCTGGTATCATTTACATTACAGAGAAACCTGATCGCCAGCATCAACTGAGCATGGGCAGTGCACAAATTCTGGGCTATTAGCTGACACTGGTTGAGGCTAGCCTGTTCAGGGTGACCGGCTGGTTTCATATCCACTTGTTTTTTTATTTATCTAATGTGGGGGAAACTAAAGAAACCCGGCGAAAACCACCACCTAACTCTCTCTTAAGTCACTGGTAATGCCCTTGCTAGGATTCGAATTTGGGCCGCTGTGGTGAGAGACAGCAAGCAGTCAGTGATAGCGCTCAAGACACTCGCCTATCATGATAATCAGGGCAAACGTAAGTGTGCATGATAGCAGAAGGGGAAAAAGTAGCTAACAGCAAAAATAAATGAATAAATAAGTAAACGGCAAATTATATTGAACTACTACATTACTATCAACAGCAAAAGTAAAAACTGCAAAACGTCAGATATACATGCAATTTAAAAGAACTACGAAACACATGTACCATTTGGAAAAATTAGAAACCAGCAGAAAAACAACATCAGAAAACAGTCGGAAATTCGGAATATGAAAAATATATATATTTCGAGAGGGCAACGTCATTCGTATGGATTAACTCATTTCAATCAGTTGAGTCGGAAATGGCTTATGAACGTATTACTACTATCTCGAACAGATTGTGTTGGTCTGCTTTGTTAGAATTTCTTTGTTAATTTGAAATTTTCGATTTTCGGCAACTTTTCTGCCATCTTGCGATTGTCGTGACTAGCCATGCAGTTGTTAATGCTTGAGAAAACCTGAGTTCCCGGTTAAAACCACCGCCTAACCCCAAGACAATGGTAACTTTCTCAAATGCCCCTGCCAGGATTCGAAACCACGCAATGGTGAGCGCCTGTGAACACTAGCCAACCAAGGAAGGTCACAAGAGCGTAATATGTTGCGACTTAGATGACCAAACACAATTTCTTCATCCAAGGTTGCAAGTATGGTGGCAGAAAGCAAAAAAAAAAGAAAAAAAAAAAGACCAACAGCAAAAATAAACACTGATAAAACAGCAGATCAAAAAACTACAACACAGCGCAAGGAAAAGGTAGAAAGTTGCTGAAAAAGGAAAAATACAAAATAGTCTGAAAATGAAAACTTGATAACAAGCAAATTTGGTCTCAATTCACTTATTTCAACAATTTATAAGGTTAAAATTGCCTTAGTACACCACTTTCTAGAACAGTTTTTAGGTCCTTTCATATGGAATGTATCGAGCATCAAAGAAGTACATGTACTTCAGGGTGGGTTTAAGATGTGAGGGGAAACATGTGAGGGAAAACATGCGCGGCAAACCACGCAAACCTCATTTAACCTTAGACGAGCTTCTTGGTCCTTGATTCAAGCAACAACAAAAAGAAAAACAACAATAAAACAACAACAACGCATATGATTATCTATGGATATTTAATGTGTAAGTTGAAAAAAGGCCATAGTTGTTGTGCTCTTTGCTGATGCGATTTCCATTTCCAAAACACCACAACTTAAACAAATCAACAACCTTTCTTGAACGCGATATAATTCAGTACATGAACCAAGTTTCTTTTTTTTTGTTCTCGTGCGCTTCCGTATTTATCCCCTCAAATCGAGGGCGGAACTTCAGTACGCTGCATGTTATGTTGTCATCCCGCACCCAGTGACGTCACTTCTAAACAAGTTCATCACTTGCAGGTGCCTCTGACTGTGTCAGTGAAGTTTATGCCTGGACTGTGAATCCTTCATCACTTAACAAACGACAAAATGGATGGTAAGACAAGTCTTATGTTTTCACGTTTTATGTAGTGTTTAACATATTTGATCCAAAGAATGCGAGCCCTGACATTGACAGATGAGTGAAGCTTTCAGTTTTAGACATACCACAAATAAACATGATGATCATCATTACAGACATTAGATCTATTATGGATATGATGCATGTACATTTTCAAGTTTGAAGTTACATGATATATACAGGCTAAAACTGTCAACTACATTCAGGGCTTCCATGAATATCAGAGTATATACTATAATAAAAAAGATATTATATACATGCCATTTGTGTTATTTAGACAATTTTGTAGTAGCTGGCCTTCACTTCCTATTTTCAGATCTTATGATTTTCTCAAATTGAACTTCTATCACTTCATAATTGTTAATTAAGTTTTATGGAGTTGTTTGTATATGCATGTTATTTCTTTTCACTTAGAGAATTTCCTGGTATAATTATCACATGGTACATGAAACATGGAATAGTAAATTATTATGTAGATTCATGCAAACTTGACCATTCAGACATTTGCAGTGACCACAGGCTTTTGCCAATGCCCAGAAGCTGGAAGAACTCCTTCTGGACCCTGAAAAATAAAGAGAAAACATTGAATTAGTACAATATAGTACCCTACCCCTGTGTCACCTAGAATAATTATAAGAGAGACACAGGGGTATGGTACTATAATTTACCCTCAGGTGGCTTCTACACCTGAGAAGAGATAGTAGTGCCAAAGAGATACGTGTTCGTTCTGAATAGAATCCCTAGTTTTAGGGAACTTACCCAGAAGAATATTTGCCAATTCAAAACTCGAATCAATAACAGTGCCAACAGTATTATTTAAACAGTAGAAAAGTATATTAGGCCACTACAATTTAATTACTTGTCTTACGAGCTCAGGAGGCAGGAAATGAGCCATTTTGGAATAAAAAAAAAAGTTGAAAAATGTGGGGGTTTTTATTTTTAAATTTTTTTTTAGAGTCTGACGACTAGGACTGGTAGCAAGATATTTCTAACAGCCTATTCTCAACTAAATAAAATCAATCAATCAATTAATCCCTGCAACCTGAAGGGTGGGAGCTATACATCCTCAAATCTGAGGCTCTTTTTTTGGAGTCTGACAGAATTTTTTTTCCAAAAAAAGCTTGTAAGGCAAGTAATTAAATTGGAGTGGCCTTAGAGATAGTAGTGAAGGTAAACACTGGGAGACCTCCCTGTACAACTTCTAGTCAATATTGTACCTATGCATATGAACCACCTGTGTCTGAAATAAAGTATTGAATTGAATTACTAATTCAGTGTTTTCTCAAGGTCCAGGGGGATTACTTCTGGGCATTGGCAAAAGCCTGAGCCTTGACCGGTGAATTGTGTCTTGTTTCAACCAGGAACTAAACTACCAGTCCAAAGTGTATGAAAATATGCCATGAATAAAATTGAATATTTTCAGGAAGGTAGGACAGGGAGATTAGAAAAGGGTTTATGAACAGATTTTGTTTGATTTATTAAATAAACTGTATTACTTTCTTTTCTTTCTTTCAGATACTCTCTTCCAACTCAAGGTAAGCTGGTGATAGATACACAGATGGATAATCTCTATTTCAAGTCGGTAATAATTTTTCATAGTAAACACAAGCTGCAGGGTTCAACATAAGTACTAGCCCACTTGCCCCGGCAAGCGAATTTTTGAAAAAAGGGCTTTTGGGCAAGTACATGTTAGTTTTCACTTGCCCGAATGGGCAAGCTGATTTTCTGAGCACTACACATTATTTATGTAGAAAAATGGCACAAATACCCAGAAATATGCTAACAATGCAATAAAATTTAAAAGAAAATGGTTTTATAATCATTAAATCCATGAGAAATAATACATGACATTCTGGGATATGTTATAACTTATTTCGGGCAAGCCAGAAATTATGTCAGGTAAGTTAAAATCAGTAACTACTTGCCCGGCATGGAAAGGTAGTTCTGAAACTTATGTTGGTGCCTGAGCTGCCAGGGCTCTTGGCCGACTGATCAAAGTAATTGCTTACATATATAGCACTTAGATACTGGCCATTCATCTTAGGAAAAACAATTATCAAGTAGAAGATAAGAATTTTGAATTGCTGGCGAAATCCTGGCTAAGACCCTGGTGCCTTTGCAACTGATAGACACTTTGGGACAATATGTAAAGAGAAGGGAATTTCTTCCCAGTTGCAGTTTCTTTCTTGTACTGGTATGTGAATGCAATATAAAAATTGATCCTCCATTCCCCTAGCTGCAAGGTAGTCTGCTAGCTCATGTTGTATATCCATGTTAAAGTGGTTAGACTATTTCTCAGACTTGAACTTCAGGAAAAGTGCAGATCCAGGCTCACATAGAGAAACCGGAATATGCTCAATCATAGTCTTAGCTAGCAGGGTGTCTTGACGTCAATTGGACACCCAAACCCTGAATATCACCATTCAGGGCACTCATTTTCTTGTAGTGAAGAATTTCTTATAATGTCAATTTCAAGGAATAATAATTGAATTTTTTCATATCAATATAATTCCCATGGCATTGTATATGTATGTTATGCCTAATTTCGATTAGTAAATACACCTTTATGATTGTAATCTGAGTGTAATGTGGAAAGATTGGATGTACCAAAATTTTACAATTTAGCCAATTTTGAGCGCCCAATTTCTAAATCCTGGCTGAGACCCTGTCTTCAATTACATGTATATCAGTTTTTTTATGAACTGCCCCATATGAAATATTCAACTTGTGAAGGAAATGCTAAATTTATAAGCTATATGCATGTGTTTCCCTTTGAAAATCCACTTCTATCCATTTCCAGTTTACTACAAAACAACTAGAGCGGTTGGCCAAAAAAGCTGAAAAGGAAGAAAAAGTGCAAAAAGGGAAAGTAAAAAAAGTAAGTACCATGAGCATTATGATAACTGGATAACCACTCACTCAGTGTGGTCATTTGGTGCAACAGTGCATATCGTTTAGATAACTATGAAGTATGAAGAACCAGAGATACAGAAATGTCATGCAATCATTGAAAGATCTCTTTGGTATATTGCATCTATAGGTAATTAAATAAAGTGGATATGAAATCAGCCAGTAAACCTGAAGTGGCTGGCTAGGCGAATAGCTGACGAGTCGTGCAAGTTTCTCTGTAATGTGAACAATTTACAAGAGCCCTCATTGGTCTTTTGTCTCTTAGTGACGTCACACTTAGGCGAGATTCCAGACCCCTGGCATAGTCATATAGCACATTATATAGTAATTTGTCTCTCGCTACCTATCCATTCTTTTATTCATCTGAGGTATATAAAGACATGGGTGAAGTGTCAAACACAATAATAGACCACCAGGCTGGTGAACTGATTCTCCAGTACACCTCTCAAAAATTATTTGTTTTTAGGTAACAAAGAACAACGATGACTTAAATCCACAAGTCAGAAATTAATACTTTATATGGTACTGATCCAGACCTACAAAACTTTATTTTACTGCATTTTTTTGGGACATTTCTTGTTTTTTGTCCATAGCATAGAAGAATGTTGACACAAACAACAAGTCTTAAATACTTTGTATGGTATTTATATTATAGAATCAAATTCTATTGCAATTTTTAAGCTTCCTGTCTAGAGATGGATTCCCTAAAAAGGTACTGGTGCTGTTACCAGTATCGTTTCAAAAAGTATCGTATCATACCGTTTCGTTCCTTAACCCATTACCACTCAGAACGGCCAAAACAGGCCTGACGATTTTAGTGGTATTTTTCTTACAAAAGCACTTTTTGAAAAATATTTCAAAGAGAAATGTAAACCAGAAGTCAAACAACAACTCTCCTTCAAATATGTTGTGAACTTTTGCTTTATTCCCAAATTATTTTCAAAAGTATGAAAGTGGCAGACGATATTTTCTTGGGGAACTCTGAGTGTGAATGGGTTAAAGGTACTCTTAACGATACTAAGCTCATTTATAAGATATTGTTCAGGATCATAAACATGACTATCGCAACAAAATTTACAATGTAATAATGCAAAAAAAGTACTGTTACCACTTACCAACACTGTTGAAATCCTGATTGGTACCTATACTGTATATTCGTAGATGTATCCCTATACTTGTTTTATTTTTTTAGGCTATAGCACAGAAGAATGTAGACACGGCCCGCGTGTATGCAGAAAATGCGATTAGGAAACATAACGAGTCTGTGAATTACCTGCGCTTCGCCTCACGGGTAGACGCTGTCGCTTCTAGGGTACAGTCTGCTGTAGCAATGAAGCAGGTAAGCAAAACAAAGAAAATATGCTAATTAACTGCCGATAATTGATAAGGATTTTATTTGACCTTTCAAACCGTGTGCGTCCAAATCATAATTTTGCCCACACATGTCTGAAGCTAAATTGTAATAGGGATCATTCACCAAAATCCAGTACCAGTTTGTTCATGTTTTGATGATCTTATAAAATTTTGGTCAACCATAGCCATGTGACATATCAAAATGAACCTTGAATTTTGGGTGTCATATTTTTCTAGGGAGAAAGCAGAATATTTGGTTGTAGATATTAACCTTGGTAATCATTGTGCCTGAATTTCTGGGTTAATTTCAACTGTATATCCATCAGCATTTTACCTTGAAATCCATCATTATTATTGCTGTTAATTTTTGATTATATATCAACTGTATCTTAGGTATTTGCTTTTGATTATTTTATATGTATACCCTCAGTTACTGGATATCCCCATTTTTTCATCTTTTTTTACTTGCAGATAACAAAGAATATGGAGGGTGTCACGAAAGCTTTAGATAAGGCCATGTCTTCCATGGATCTACAGAAAGTAAGTGGAGCGTTTGTTAATTTAGAACCCATCGTGATTCAAAAAATGTTTTGCATCATTTCATTGGAGCATCTACAAGATCAACATTTTTAACTAGAGGCTAGAGCTTGTTGAGAAAATATTTTCAATTGATTTAAATATTGTAAAGACATTCAATTTTCGATAAATACCGCATTGTTATGTCAGAACAAGATTAGTCTTGAGATAGTCTAATGTTCATACTATTTTTGCATAGTTTTAAGCAAATATCACCTTTTTACTATTAGAAAATTTTCTTCAGAATCTCCTCTTACAATTATAACTAAGATTTACTTTATTTTACCATCATGTTTGTGTTTATTGCTTACTTGGCATTCACTGTTTGATGAATGTTGCCCGATCTTAATGAAATCATCTTTCACTTTGCAGGTGTCAAAAGTTATGGAAAAGTTTGAAAGTCAATTTGAAGATTTAGATGTTCGCACCTCAGTGAGTACCAATCTTGCATATAAATTGCTCCTTTCTAACAAGAAATATTTCTACTATTATTTTTCTTGTGAAACAGGGAATTGCTTTTGTGAGGGTTTTTAATCAGTGAAATGATTTTTTAAAGTGAATGTCACATCATTTAAAAAACCAGGATAATATGATATTATGATATCTCTAGTCAAACTATCGGCATTTACCCTCCTATGTTCCTCTTTAAATAGTCATTTGGATTTTTAAAAATTTCGAAAATAATTTGAATTTTTTTTTCAAAATATTTGAAGGGCAGTTATTGTTAATGTTCTATTTAACATTTTCCTTCAAAAATTCTTGAGCTATACTTATGCTTGAAAGGTATCATCAATTTTTTCAGGCTACTTTTGGCTAGGGATGTCATCGATAGTCGACAAATCGATAAATCGAAATTTTCCCTTGGTCAATTAACTCTTTAACCCCCAGCGCTGTGTTGCGTCATAGTCCCCAGCGCTGTATTGGGGGTTCCTCCCGCAACATTGTAATGCACTGCAGTATATTGCATTGTATTACAATGTTGTGCAAGCTGTTACACACGCCGTCAAAAGGCGTCCTGCGGGATTAAGGGGGGTTTCAGTGGCGACGCTAAAAGACGTTCCGCGGGATTAAGGGGGGTAAATACGGCGACGCTATATGGCGTCAACAAGCTTAGCATTAAAGAGTTAAATCGAATCAAATGTTTGGGTATCAAATCGATATTCTGTACCCCAATAATGGCGTATGACTAATGATAGAAAATACACTTTTCCCAGACATTTTCCTGTTAAACTAATGCAAAGTGAAACTCGGACTAAATATTGAAGTATTTTCTATGGCTTTTGTAAGAGATATTGGAAGGAATGGTGTACTTTACTCAGGCATATGGCCATAGCAATCAATCAAATCGAAAAAAAAGGGATTTCAATGACATCCCTATAAATAATTGTGCCCTACGAGCATGTTACAGTGAATCGAATCGAATCGCATCGAATCGAAATATATATCAATTAATCGAATCGATAAAATTTCATATCAATGGCATCACTACTTTTGGCCACTGTGAGCATTAGAGGTTAACATTAGTAATGATCCTGACTCTAACCTGTTACTACCTGAGTCTCCAAAGGATACTGAATATCATGGTAATATCTTTGTGATTAGAGCATATTTTTGGAAAATATTTGAAAGATTAATGTTGATCAGGACTGAACCCACAACTGTCCTACAAATATTTTGAGTTCATGCGAATTTTTTTCTTAACCCATTCATGCTTGTGGCACCCAAAACCGCCTCACCGTTTTGGTGATATCTTTCTAACAAAGGCAATTTTAGAAAAATATTTAACTGGGAAATGTTCATCAAAATATAACTCACAACTTTACTTCACATATTCTGTTAATTTAAGTTTAGTTATACAGTTATAAATTTGTTCTCAGGAGATACTGATTACATGTATGTATAATTGATTGTTTGAAACAGTTGATTGAAGCGGCAAGTGTATTTTTTGTTTTCTTTATACTAAGATTAAGATTATCATTGTCTGTGTAGTTTATCAAACTTGCACAAGTAGTATGTATGATTAGCTATATGGTAGATTTCTATGAAAGAGATTACTATTTAAAATATTCTGTATAATGAGTATCACTGCCCACACTTACAATATTCACAAATAGAATTTATTAAAAAATATCATTTTCTATGACAATATCCTTTTGTCTTGATAAGAAAGTGATGTGAAATGAAATACAAAGTATAGAGGATAAATAATATGTGTAACAATAGCAATATGTGCGGCATCGATTTTGTTCATTAACCCTTCCAATGCTAAGGCTACTTTCATCCATAGCACAAGGATTTTTAAAAAACATCTAAACTCGGTCATGTTGGTATTCATTGGAGTACTCTCAGATGAGTACCCATGTGTCAGAGTTTCAGTATTTCATTTTAGGTTTTCAGCAAAATTGAAGAAAAGTGACAATTCGTAGTAAGAAAATCAACATTATGAATTTTGAGAAGGGATTCGTTCTAGCAAATAGTGCTGGTAGCTAAAGAGTTAACAATGACAACGAGAATTTGTGTAATACAATATGTATTGCATTTATTTTGTTTATTTATTTATTTATCTATTTCGTTTTGTTCATTTATGTCGAGGATAGGGGATTTGTGTAGCAATGACAATATGTAAACAAATTTATTTTGTTTATTTGTTTAAATATCTATTTTGTTTATTCATCTTGTGTAGAGGATACAGGATTTGTGTAACAATGTCGATATGTGCATTTATTTTGTTTATTTTGTTTATCTATCTATTTTGCTCTATTTATCTTATATAGAGGAAATTTAATTGATTTCATTCATTTACATATATTTCTTGTGTATGTTTCGTTTAGACGATCGAGGATGCGATGGGCACGGCAACCACCCTGTCGACGCCGCAGGACCAGGTTGAGGCTCTCATCCAGCAGGTGGCGGCGGAGAACGACCTCAATATCACCGACCAGCTCCAGGACCTCAACCCCACCGCCTCCACCATCGGCGCCACCTCCAGCGCATCCGCCGACCAGAAGAAAGAGGACGACCTCTCCAGAAGGTTAGATTGTGCTTCTACTAACCCATCAATGCTTACCATAAATTCTCGGAAATATATGCCATCCTAGGAATATGGGCCACTAAAATTAGTTTACAAAATAATTAGTAATGATTAATAATAAGAAATAAATAATATTTGCTGAAGAGTTGTGGGTGAGTTGGGTTTCTGATCAACATATTTCCTTCAAATATCTTTTGAAAAATGCTCTGCTATTAAATATATTACAAAAATGACTGTTCTTGGCTCCTACAAGTATGAATGTTTGTACCTAGCTCAAATGCAAGAAATAGCAGGGTCACAAAATTGTCTCATACTTAATTTGGTCATAGAGGTAGATACAGCGGGCGGCCAATTACCATTGCAATCACATTAGGCCCAGTGCTCAATCCGATGGCTACGGGTGTTGTGTATAGGGCTGTACACCGGTACCCGGTACCAGCACCGTACCGAATACCGTCTCGCAAAATACCGGTGAATACTCGTTTCAATATTTAACGGTATGCTTATCGGTATTTTGCAAAACACAAACCCATGTCAAACATTCAATACTACAAAATAATTCAATAAAAAGTTATACTTACGGTTGCTGAACTTGTTAACTTGGAAGGTACGATATAGCGAGGAACCTGGTGCCGTCGCCGCTGCCATTGGTGTTGTGATACTTTTTGTTACCGCGTAGTGGCGCTGCTGTAGGGATGTACAGCACCACTACGCGGTAGCGATGAGAATCACGGCACTGATGGTAGCGGCGATGGTGCTGGCTTTGCCGCTATATTGTACCGTCAAGCAAGAATGAGCAGAATGTGGATCTAACAAGTTCGGCTGCAGTAAGTGCGACTGTTTAGTTTTCACATGATGGAATTAAAATACCAGACAGACAACAAATACGTTTTAGATTTATGTCAGGAACTACGCTAAGTGTGTACTTAGCGTAGTTCAAGATACCGATAGCAGTACCGATAAAATACCGTATCGTTTCGACGATACTGGTTATGGTACCGTACTGCTTCACCCTTAGCAGTATGCAGCCCTAGTTGTGTAGCGCCACTAATACGCCGGCAGTGTAATTAATGTTACACTCGGGTCATTGAGGATCACCCTGAAGAAGATCAAGCATGTATATGGTTTGCAAGAAGGGTGTATCAGATATATTTCCTGCTGTGACCATAATTCAGCTCATGCAGCAAGATTTGCCTGCTTCAAGTCCATGTGATCTTTGTCTAAGATTTGTTTTGATTATTATTTCAGATTGGCAGCTCTCAGGAACTAAATGGATATCATAAAGATGTTTTGTACATAAACTGCAAGAAAAGCAAGAAGAAGGTCCCTATACCAGACCATCATTCAGTAGACTCAGCAGTTATTCGTACTTATGGCTTTACCGGTTTTACTAATGCCAAAAGTTACTCTCATTTAGTAGAGTGTTTACGAATACACTGTGGACGTCATCAAAGCCTAGATATACTTCGCAATATGGAAAAAGAGGACCTTGATGACATTTTATTGGAATTGCTCACTACTGGTTTCAGGGCGTTGAAATAAGTTTTTTCAGGGAGCTTAATTGCATCTTCATAAGCTACCCAAAGGTATTGTGCATAGAAACCAGTACATCTTTGGACCCCCTTCAGAAATTTGAGGGACCCGCAGGAGAATTCAACGGTGGCCTGGGCTCTTGGTACCCCCTAATTTCAAGCACTGGACTGTTTGCAAAACCTTTGCTTGAGGTCCCATTATGAACTTACAGGCAACCACATTTGAGCAAGTCTGCAGTTATTCATACTTATAGCTTAACCAGTTTTAATGATGCCAAAAGTTACTTTCATATTCATATTATTTGTATTACCCATAATTGTCTAATCTGTTCTGAAAACTACCGTTACCAAATATAGCTTGAATTTCCTAGAAATTCTGGGGTTTTCCTAGGATATTCCTGGGAATTCCTCAGTAATCTTAGTTTCATTTGGTAAGAGTATGGTCCTAACTAGTCTGGATTATTCAATGCTGTGTGTAAAACAATAGCACAGGTAAAAAGGCAAAGTATCATATGAGTTTTGTACAGCTGGAATGATTCACTTATTACAGAGGGTCTGACCAAAGTGCCTGCATGCAGTAGGTGGTCCAAGGAGGGCTAGTGTCAGCTCTTAGCCAATGCATCCTATTGCCTTATACTAGCTGGGTAGTGATACCATCCCAATACTCAATACAATACCAAATATTGAATGGGAAAAAGTAACGTATTGAAAAAGTTAAGTACCTTATCGTATCATTTAAGATTTGAAATGTACATAAAATTGTTTTAATTGCTACCTGGATGTCTCCGCATGGAGGGAGGTTACTTTATATTCGCAAAATTTCCAGAGTTGACAATGGTAAATTCAACAAAATTAGGTGTTTAAGAGACAGGCGCTATTGTTTAGGATATTGTTAAGGTATTGAATCATCAAGGAAGTAACAATAGAGTATTGTATTGTAAAATTTTTAAAGGTGCCAATCTCTATAGCTGGGATTGATGGAGACATTGCTATATAGGCAAAGGGAGTCCACTGAAATCAAGCCCCCTGCTTTATGCCATTTCATTTAGATATTTGAATGGTCGATTTCCTTCCAATTAGGTTTTGATGCAAGTAGGTAGACAAACATCCATCAAACCAGAAAATGCTACTGTTAATGAACCTTTCCACATTTCCCCTTGTACATTGGAGGACATTATGTATATACATATATATATATATATATATATATATATATATATATATATATATATATATATATATATATATATATATATATATATATATATATATATATATGATATAATTGTTTTTACATGTATGTTCAGTATCCTAAAAATGACTACTCAAAACAAAAGTTAAAAGGTAATGATGCAATAAAGTACAGTACCATTAAAATACTTTCGTTTCATTGTATTTCCATACACTTCCAATGACGTACTGTTTCGTTCTTATTGGTATCTAAGGAAGGAAGGAAGGGAGGGATGGGTTTTTACGTTGCTTTCAATAGCTTAAGTCATATCACGACGAGATAGAAATTTGGAACCGGGAAGAAATTCCCCTCTCTTCACGAATCCTAGTGCTGAGGGCAGACTCTTTATTTACATAAAGATACTTGAATACTACTCCCTATGACTATGATAAGTTATATTCAAAGTTGTAAGATCATGTGTGTGCTTCTGATACAAATGGATAAAAGCAAAAGGTAACAACAATATGCAGTTAAATATATCCCAAAATATTGCTTTGTTGTCAACTTATTTCCATACGCGTCAGACCATGTAAGTGCCTCAGATATGGCGGGGGTTAAGAGGACCAGTATTAGCACTCCACCAATAGGATACAGGCAACCAAGTCATAAAATGTGTTAACACTCCACTGGGAGTCCTTCTCTTGATATCGCTGGTCTTACCTTTGGATTTCATGTTTCCCTCATTTATGTTTGTCACCAATTGTAGGTATCACTGATTCCGAATAAAAAAATGTTTCCTAGAAAAACTTTTCAAAACATGTGTGGTAAATAACAAGATAGAACGTGGGTCAGTTTTGCATACTGCTTAAAACCTTATGCTGCTGGTAGCTAATTTGGGCAATGCATAATAATGCAAAAAAGCTGAAAAATGACTTAAATGCTGGTACATTGGTGCTCATCTGGGAGTGCTCAGAGAGCTATCCATTAATAACCAACCTGACAGGATTTAGATGGTTATCAGAAATCTTTTCATCCGTGTGGTTTGGACAAAAGTAGCCTTAGCATTAGAAGGGTGAACACTTTCCATTCTTAGGTTACTTATTTCCACAGCACAAGACTTCATAAATGTTTGAAAACAAGCTAACCCCTCTAATGTGGGAAGGGTCTTGCTGAGTACTATTAAATGAGCACCAGTATGTCATGTTTTCTGTCATATTTCAGCATTTTTGCATCATTTTGTTTTGACCAATTCTGCCATCAGCAGTAAAAGAGTTATCAACAGTTAAACAAGCTATAATGTTTTTATGAGTATAAGTAGGTATAAATGATTTATTTTCTACCAGTATCTAAGCTAGAATGAATACTCAAAATTGATCAACTAGAGTTCTCTAGAGTGCTATCAATTAATTATGTTCTTTTGCAGAGTTAAGGGTGCATTTGTTATATTCATGTATTATATTTTTTGCTTAAAAGCTCTTAAATTCTGGTATTTGGTAATTTTGAGGTGTACCATACCTGACTGCCCTAACTCATATTTCTATGATGCTGTGATTACACAAAAGAATACTATTGTTGAAATGGTGCATTTTAATTCTGAACATATATATGTGTTCTGATGTATATGTATTAATATTTATAGAAATAAAATTATGAACAAAATACTGAATTGACTTATCGTTATTAAAATCTTAAAAACACACACATCTGCAGTGGTTCTCTGCCCACGGGGGAGTGGCTGAGCAGATCTGGTGTGTCATAAACAGAAATAATACCTTCCATGCCTCATTGTAGTTCCTCATACTTCCCATAGATGGCAACAGCGATGGTCACTCAATAGATACAATAGGGGATCTGCCCTGGTCTAGTGTTTGCCATGCCTGGCCCTCTAAGCGGGAGTAAGCAAGTTCGAGTTTCCACTGGATCCCTAAAAGCGCGTTGGCCTGCTAGCTATATAAATTTGCGGCATTGTGGAGGGCTGTATATGAGCCTTCTGAAACTGAGAGACCCTTATGAACTATTCGTGAAGAGAAGGGAATTTCTTCCCCATTCTGGATTTCTATCTTGTCGCAATACAACCTAAGCTGTTGAAAGCAAAGTAAGGGAAAAATTCAAAAGAACTGAAAATTAGGAAAATAACAACTAAAAGTAGGGCAGTCAATTCATAATGGATCAGACAGCATCCATAGAACTTGTCACCAGCAGGGAATGGTGACTGAAGGTATTTCACTGGCCAAACATTGTAAACCTGTAATGGTAAGAGAAAAGTGGTGGCAGAAAGCTAGATGATATGGGGGAGATGAAGTGGGGTTGGAGAGGGGGTTGGGGTGATTATTGATGTAGCAAGTGCTTCACTCTGCTCATTAAGGACCGGGCTGAAGAAAATAGAGCATGCCTATTGGCTGCAAGCAGAGTATATCAGTTGATTCCCTGCTGTAACCTGCAATCTAGGTTAGGGGGCGGGGCTTGTACTTTTTGGAGAAAAATTCTGTCTGAAAATTGGAAAAATGAATAATCTGCCTCTGAATATTTGGAAAAAAATATTCTGTCCCTGAAAAAAAATCTGGTTTTGATTAATTCACATTTCAAGAGCTAGCAATTGGCTGAAAATGCATTTCAGAGAGTCTTGACCCCTAGAGCTTCTGGGGGCCTTGGGCAGCCCCACTACACCCTGCTGCTAAAAGCTTTATGCTTCGCAGTCTCAAAAACATCAAGCTTGGGGGAAAACCCTACTAAGTACTTTCAAATTCCTGTATAGGTCCTTGCTCAAGATGGTTTTAAAATGACTTTTGTTAATTTGGTAAAAATTAGAACTATCATGGAAATCATGCTGACGCTGCAAAGCTATACATGTCAGGACAAAATTAAAACAATACATATTGAAAATACCATTCATTCCAAGATTAGAATTGAAATTACGAAGATAATTCATAAAATGCAAAAAAGGCGAATATGACTAGAATACTTGAAAAAAGACTAATGAAGCATAAATCACAGAGCAAGTATTTCCACTGCTGGAAAATGTTAATTAAAAGGTACTGCGATATGAGAAAAAAAAACTATCATCGAAAAGTTAGTGTTTAATATTTTTCCCTCTCCGTGAATTTTCTCTTTAAAAAATGATGATTTTGTCTCAGAAAATTTTGAAACAAAAAATGTCTCTGAAAATTACAAAAATAAATTATCTGTCCCTGAAATATTGGAGAAAAAAATGTCTTTCAAAAATGTACATGCCCCCAATGTTAACTATTTGTTCCTCACCGAGGAAAATTGTCTCTGTCTCAGAAAATTTGGAAAGAAAATGTCTCTGAAAATTAAAAAAAAAATGAAATAATCTCTCTCAGAAAATCTGAAAAAAAAACTGTCTTTAAAAAAAATGTGCTTGTATTCATCCCCCCCCCCCCCCCCCCAACGTTTACCCCTCGCAGCTGAAAATTTAAATAATTAAAAAATAAATAAAATACTTTGATGCCTAATGAAATGTCATCCATAGTGTTATGATTTTCCTTATTTTGTTCGAATAGAAACCCACGGGTATTTGTCTTCTGTGTGTGGAAGTTGTATTCCAGGGTGTGATGAACAAATACAAAATCTAGTACTACACCCATTATGTAGAACCAACTTTATATTAGCCAATAAAATGGCAGGATTGTCATAAGAATTACGGCGGCAAAATGGCGGCAAGCGTTATTTCAATTCGCTTGCCAGGCAAAAATCACGGAAAAATCACGAAATGGAAGGTAAAAGCTGGCAGCAAGGTATATGTTGGCTCTCTCTTGGCGCTGTACGAGTCTCCAGAGGGGTCGCAAGCGCAGAAATTGAAGGCTACAGAGGTTGGCACGGTGAAGGCATTGGTGGCAGAAGAGGGATTTCCAGTTGCGGAAGGGTAAGAAAATTGTCAAATTCGTTGCATCATCATTCAAAATAGATGTAAAAACAATCTTTCATGGATATCTCATAATATCAGCACATGTCATTATTATTCTAAGCCCTATTCACGTTGACATGATCAGAAAAAGCAATTAGACGCTGAAACGTTTATCGTATATCCAGTGTACCAGGCCCATTTATTTACTATCAGCTCGGAAACATGGATTATTATCAGAAAGTAGGTCAACATTTGACCTCCATTAATCATTTGTGAAGTTTCCAAAGGGAAACCTCACCACCCCTCTCTAGATATGCGATAACAAACATGAACACATCTATATGTTATGTTCTTTTCTTTAAGATGTGGTTCATGACAGGAAGTTCTTATTTTTTTAAATTATTTTTTTATTATTATTATTATTTTTTTTGGGGGGGGGTATGCATTTTATTTCCATTTGTCCATTTCAATTTGATTCCCTGTCTTACAAGCTCGGGGGGGGGGGGGGGGGGGGACAGAAAATCATTGATTTTGAAAAAAAGGTATAAAAATATGTTTTTTAGTGTCTAAAGATTCAGACTTGTACCGAGATGTTTCCATCGGGCTGCAGCCCAGTCTCGATATGATCAGGCACCAACATTCTAAGCTGTAATGTAGAACTAACTTGCCATGCCCGGTGCCGGGCAGGTACTTAATGATTTTTACTTGCCCGACATCATTTTTGACTTGCCCGAAATAAGTTATTATGCTTTAATGGTATGTATTTTATATCATGTATTTAATGATTTGATAACCAATTTATTTTATAATTGTGTTGCATTGTTAGCATACTTCTGGGTATTTGTGCCATTTTCTAAAAAAAGAAAAAAATGTGGGTTGATCAAAATATAATCAGCTTGCCCATTCGGGCAAGTGCAAACTAAGATATACCCGCCCGAAAGCCTTTTTTTTTCAAAAACTCACTTCCTGCAGTTCCTGGGGCAAGCCGGCTAGTACTTATGTCGGTGCCTGATGATCATCTTTAGCAGTACTACTGTAGTACTAGTATGGGAATAAATGGAACTTACACCTGAAAGCATCGCTGAAATTTTCCAACGATTCCCAGCACTAAAAATAAATATTCATGGACATGCATTCATGAATGTCATTTTTATGGAGCCTTAAAAATTCTCTTTTTCAGAATTAACCCAATCATATGGACTCCTGTTTCTGACCTTGCATCTAGATACCTATATGTTAATTCACATCATACAAACAATTTCAGTTGCTGTGTTATATTATTGCAGGGGGCTGCTACTGGAGATTGAGAGCTGCTCACACCCTGTTGTGATGAAAGACATGTGTGCAGACTGTGGGGCAGATCTACGGCAGTAAGTATCTCACTCAGGGCCAGGACCCATTCTTCCTGTCTTTTGGACCTGTAGGTAGTTTCCCGAAAACCCTCTTTTTGGACATGCAAAATATTTTATGAAGAATTTTCAATTTTGATTTATTGGGGGTTAAAAACAAATATTTTCCTAACAAACTATTTTCTAGGACATGGCTTAAGTGTAAAATTGTAAATCATCCTATTTGACGCAATAGGCTATCAAATGTAGTTGGTGTAAGGATTTAAAGTACGTAGATTAGTTGCTAAATCTTGACAGGCAGAAATTTTGGAAAATTTTGCTGTTTTGGACAGGCATTTAAAAATTTCTGGCTAAGATCCTGCCCAGGGCCCTGAAGCCAGCAGGGTGTCTGGGCATTATTTTGACACCAAATCTCTTAAAATAGCCAGCAGGGTCTGTGGACATCATCTTGACACCAAATCCCTGAAAATCACACCTCAGGACACCCAAATATTTTTATCATTAATCTCTTAAAATTTAAACAAATGAATAAAAATGTTCACTTCAGCCAAGACATTACTGAAAATTTGAAAGATATAGAGGTTCCATCACGAGTGGATGCAAAGAGGAGGAATCTTGCACGAGTGAGTGATTTTGTGTCTTGGGACGAGGCTTGCCGAGTCCCAAGACACAAAATCACTCACGAGTGCAAGATTCCTCCTCTTTCCATCCACGAGTGATAGAACCTGTTTCTCCCACGATAAAAAGGAGAAATTTACACGTTTTACCGTGAAGTTAGCTAGCTAAACTAGGTCAGCCAAAGGTCACCCGCGCACTAGTTCAACAATGGTAATACGCGTTTGTTGTGACGTGCACCGTTTGTTTCCCCAGAAACTGGCGCCAGATCACGTACGTGACGCTTGTTCAAATCCACGTGCGCTATTGTTGGATCTACCTTTGACCCAGCAGCAGTGACCCATTGATTGAAATTGAGGGATCTGATTGGACAATTACATTAGTTTGACCTTTTGACCCCGTTGAAGAACACCCATTGGAGACCACAAATCCTTATTAACTGTAAAATACACCTCAGAGTGGGAGAAAATGTAATCTTCCCCCAAAATTAAATAACTTTTTCATTTTTATTTGAATATACATATACTCTTATTTCTTTCCAGGGAGCAGGGTCGACCTGGCGACCGAAAAGAAAGCACATCTGCATCAGTTGCCATGGTACACAGCATACCTGAGCTCATTATAAGTGAAGAGGTTTGTTTTTAATTTTCTTTGAAATTTGCTTTCAAGAAGACAAAGACCCACAGGTCAGCAACAAAATTAAGTGATTAGCTAATTTTCTCTTACCCTGTAGTTAACATAAAAAAGCAAACTTGAATATTATGTAACTTTTTGGCATTTTGACTGAAGTTCCTGTTCACACTGGATCTTTACTTTATCTGAAAAACAAAAGAAGAATTGTAGCTTGTCAGTTTTCATGTGCATGTAGTCACCTTGGTGAATCTCTTCAGTAGAATTAGCAAATCATTTCTTTCAAAATCAAATACTTGATAAATTTGTAAAAAAAGAAATGTACAAATTTTTTAAAAGATTTTTTAATTGTGCTAATTCCAAAGAATTTTAAGGAGCATGTAGTCAGTAGTCTCCTCTTTAAATCTCTTAACCCTCATGCTGCTGGTGGCTAATTTCACCAAATGATGTAAAGAAAAACCTTGAAAAATTAATGAAACCCTGGCACAGAGAGTACTCAGCTAAAGCTTTCCAATAAATACCAACACGGCAGGGTTTAGATAGTTTTCAAAAATCTTTGCGTCCTTGTGCTTTGGATGAAAGTAGCTTCAGCTTCGGAAGGGTTAAAAGCTGATCTTTTTTTTCAAAGTCAACTATTTGCGGTTATTTAAAATATGTAAAAAAGGCCAAAATGTTGCTTTTTCATTATGATTATTCAGCAGGATTAATGTATTCATATAATTTTTTAAGGATGCTATGGAGTTGGGAAAAGCTGACGAGCAGCGCCTCATTCAGGACAGGAAACTCGTGCTGCTGGTCGATCTCGATCAGACGCTCATTCACACTACCAACGATAACGTGCCGCCAAACCTCAAGGTAAGACTTCGACAAACACAAAGGTTTATGTCATGCCTAGAAGATAAAAACAGTCATTCATAATACAGGTGAACTTGGATATGATGGACCACTGTTCGACAGATTTTTGCATATGACGGACGATATGCTTGGTCCCAGTCCGATGCAAATCAAGTATTCGTCATTTGTATACAACAGATTTTGCATATGACGGACCAATTTTCCTGGTCCCATTGAGTCTGTCATATCCAAGTTCACCTGTATCACATGCAATAGCAGGGGTGGATGCAGGATTTCTGTGTAAGGGGTTTGATTCGTAAAAGGGGGCTTCGTTTTGAATAAGGTGTTGATCCACCTTACTGATTTAAAACGATAAATAAAGAAAAGGCCTCTTATTTTTCAGGGGAAATCATAATATACTCAGATGAAGCCACAAACATATATTTAGTTATCTAAATAGTGTGTGATATCCATGTACAATGCCATGGGAGTGTGTGTGTATTTGTATATAGATATCCCCATCGTTATTCTTCTGGGAATATCTCTTGAGGAGAGACGTGCATGGTCTTTTAATGGGTTCCTAAACAGGTATGAGTCAAGGCGATTAGAAAAGGGAATGTACTTTTATACAGGAGTAATACAACATTTTTATTGTGTAAAATCATTCAAACAAATTTTGCCTTATAGTTGGCTATGTCTCTATGGCACAATTAAATTAATGGAATGACATTCAACTTTGCTACTATGTTAAGTGTTAAAAGCAATCTCCATTATGTTATTATCAGATTTAAATTTGAACACTGCTCTAAAGATTTTTCTTTCTAGGCTTAAAGTTTTACACTGTTCTTTTATATTCAGGACGTCTACCACTTCCAGCTGTGGCATGGAAACAGCTTATTGTGGTACCACACCAAGCTGCGGCCGGGGACGCTGAAATTCCTGGAGAACATAGCCAAGCTCTACGAACTTCACATCTGCACATTCGGCGTTCGGATGTACGCGCACACCATCGCCAACTTCCTCGATCCCAAAGGCGATCTCTTCTCACACAGAATCCTCTCCAGAGATGAGTGCTTCAATCCCACTTCCAAAACAGCCAATCTCAAGTACGCTCTTCTTAGTATTTCTCTTGTACTTCTAATCGGAGATATACATAATCTAGAAAGATAAGCTTTAATCCCACTTCAAAAACAGCCAATCTCAAGTACGCTCTTCTTAGTATTTCTCTTGTACTTCTTATCAGAGATATACATAACCTAGAAAGATAAGCTTTAATCCCAATCCCAAAACAGCTCATTTTAAGTACGCTCTTCTTAGTGTTTCTCTTATTCTCCTAATCAGATATGTATGTACCCTTGGTAGATATGCTTCAATCCCACTTCCAAAACAGCCAATATCAAGTACGCTCTTCTTATCTTCTTAGTGTTTCTCTTATTCTCCTAATCAGAGATGTAATTTGAAATTTCGATTTTACGTTACTTTTTCGTCGTGACTAGCCAGTTGTAACTGGTGGAGCTTATTCCTATAGTTGGAGTGTGGAAAATTAAAATTATGTTGTGTTAACAACAGTATACAGGCAATACTTTCGGTAAATTTGTCATTTTTTACCAGTTTACTGGACTATTTGTGTCTTAATAAAAGGTACAGTAAAACCTTGGAGATGTGAACACATTGGGATCACGGCAAAAGCGTTCACATTAGGTGGTGTTCGCATCTCAGAGGGCTTTTCATAAGGTTAAAATGGGATAGGGAGAACATGTTCACCTTAGGAGGTGTTCACATCTTTGGGGTGTTCACAATTATTATTATTTGATATTTGATTTAGCACCCTTTTCACCCACCTAAATGTTCATAGGCGCTTTTATATGTACCAACGTCATTACATATTCCCAAGATTTCTAGCCGTGACTTCTCGCAACCAGTGGCCATCTGGAGGTGGACCTGAGAACAATCAGATGTTTCACTTTATTATTCTTTCTTTTCTAGGGCACTATTTCCATGTGGCGATGCAATTGTCTGTATCATAGACGACAGGGACGATGTTTGGAACTTTGCTCCGAATCTCGTCCATGTGAAGCCGTACCGCTACTTCAGTGGTACAGCTGACATTAACGCCCCACCCGGAATGGGCAAGAATGACCCAGCAACAGAGGAGGGCCGAAACAAATTACGGGAAAAACTCATGCGTAAATTGTCTCAAAGTGGTGCTGGTGATGCTGAAAAAGATAAAGATGAAAATAGTGAGAACTCCGATAAAGGAAATAGCAAAAGCACACCAAATGGTGAAGACCAAATAAAAGACGCTGCAGAGTCAGGTGCTACTGGTTCTGACCAATCAGTAGTTGCTAATGAGTCAGGTGATACTGATGCTGTCCAATCAAAAGTCACCACTGAGTCAGGTGATACTGGTGCTGACCAATCAAGTGTCACAACTGGGTCATGTGATACTAGTGCAGACCAATCAAAAGACGCTTCTGACTCAGCTGATTTGTCGGAAAAAACATCTGATAAAGCTGCTGACCAATCCGAAAGTAGTGCAATTACTGAATCTGACCAACCAATGGACACATCTCAGGCCGCTGAAACTGGTGCTAGCCAATCAAAAGATACTTCTGACTCGGAGAAAAGTAGCATGAAAGATAGTAAAGATAGCATTAAGGTGGCAGACTCCACGAAAGACAGTGAAGAGTCTGAAACAAAAAGAACTGACGAAACAGAATCAACAGCTATTAAAGTTGAAAAGGATGAATCAAACCAAAATACAGGGGGCAGCACTGATAAGGCAGGCGATTCCAAAGACGGGAAAGAGGAGAAAGTAAAATGTGATAAAGACAGTGCTGAATCACAAAAAGTAATGGAGACTGACGAGAAGAAGTCAGATGCGGAAGAAGAGGAAGTTTTTGAGCAGGATCCTCAATGGGATGATGATGATGATTATCTGATTTACCTCGAGGAGATTCTTACCAGGGTTCATAGTGCGTTTTACGAGGTCTATGACGAACTTAAGGGCAAGGGGACAAATCTCGCTCTTCCAGACATGAAGTCAGTTATTCCTTATGTGCGGCGGAAAATTCTCAAGGGCTGTAATATTGTGTTCAGTGGTGTCTTCCCAACAAACATTTCCCCTGAGAAAAGCCGAGCATACAGCGTAGCAAAATCGCTTGGCGCAAATGTACAGCTTGGATTCACTCCAAGACGGGATGCCAAAGACCCGAACGCAACCACGCATTTGGTCGCGGCGCGTCTCGGAACGAGCAAGGTCAACCAAGCGCAGCAGAGCAAAGGCGTGCACATTGTCAATCCTGATTGGCTGTGGTGTTGTAACGATCGTTGGGAGATCGTGGACGAACGCCTCTTCCCTCTGAATGAGGAAACCTCGGTTACGACCACGAGGGACAGTCCCGATGTGATGCGACAACTCAAGGAAGATAATAAGCGGAAACGTGCGGCGGAAGAACCGGAGGAGCTTCCCACCTATGATCCCGTTACCGGCAAACGAGTGTGGAAAAATAAAAAACCAAAGGTTGAGAAAAGCTGGAATCAACAGGGTAAGATTATTGATGTTCCTTTCAAGCAGGGTCTCAACCAGGATTTAGAAACTGGGTGGCCAAAATTGGTCATTGTAAAACATAAGGCTTGATATTCTTATGCAATGTCATGGTAATTATTAAAGTAAAATAAAAGTCATTTATATGCTTGAAAATTGAGTTTCAGAAATTTCTCACAAAAAAATAGGTGCAATTAGGAGTGATTTTTGAAGGTTTGGGTGTCCAAATGACACCCAGATGTCCTGTTGGCTAAGACTAAGGTTTCAAGTATTTCTGAAAGTGATATAGAATTGTAATTCTGTTTTTTTAGGTATATTATTTCAAATGCATTTATTGTTATCTGAATATATTATGGTATCCTCTGATATAAGGACACCAAAAATATATTTCATTTTGGACAATATTGAAATATTGATGTTGTTCTCTTTCAGGAAACACCATTTGTGAGGTGAGCAGAGAAGTGCAGGTTCCCGACCGAGGGGAGACCTCATCCTCCGTGCAGCCACAACCCGCTCGCCGGGAACGCGCCTTCTCCGCAAGCTACAACCCACTCGCAACATTCTCCAAGGAGGAAATCGACGACATGGACCACGAAGTCGAGGAAATCTTCGGAGAATCCGACAGCGATGAAGAACTACGCAGCAAGGTATTACATAATAAAGGGGATGCTGAAGATGATGATAGTGCGTCTTCCACGAGTTGTGAGAGTTTGAGTGGTGAATTTCCGCAGGGCTGGAAGCACAAGGAAAGGAAGCGTCATCCGGAAATTGACGATGGAGTCCTAGAAGAAAAGGATGATGAGGAGGAGAACGATAAGGGAGACGATAGGTGTATGGCGCTACTCGTGAGCTCTTCCTCGGAGAATGATGACGACGAAGATGACGAGGAGAGGGATTTCGATTCGATCGGAAGTGTGGATGAGGAAATGGCAGCAGCAGTAGAGAAGGAATTTCTGTCCTTCTGAAGCGGTCGTAGAAACTCGCAAGGGTATTCGTAAACCTGCTCACAAAGGAGCGGAAAATCGGTTCCAAAAGGAGCCCGCAACAGAGCCCGCAACAGGGCGAAACTAACAGGAGTATTCAGTGCTGAATAGGAAAAGGTGGAAACGTTAAATACCAACAAGTCTCTCCCACTACCCCCAGTGTGTTCCTTTAACCCTTCCAGAAGAAACCCTGACTAATGGGTACTCATCTGAGAATACTCATTGAGAGCTATCCAATGAATACCAACATGACAGGGTTTAGATGGTTTTCAAAATTCTTTCATCCTTGTACTTTGGACGAAAGTAGCATCAGCATTGGAAGGGTTAAGCTCTCTTTGACAAATGTCCTACAATTGATGATAACAAAAATGAAGAATGAAGCATCTTTTCATGAAAGATGCCTGTAAGAAGATATTGCCCAAAAAACTAATTTCTTATGAGTGCTACATGACATAGTTGATAGAATGATTAGACATGACAATATCCACATGAAAAGTAAGCAGGTTGATAGGATTATATATCAACATATATTTCAGGGTAGGCTTGAAAGAAAGATGTGGATAGAGAGGCACTTGATTTGCCTCCAATTTGTAATAAAGTTGTAATGGGTTTTCTGAAAAATGATGATAGTCAAAATTCTTTGCCATTTCAAAAAGAACCTGAAAATGAGTGAGACATTTTTGAATTGCTGTTTTGGACAGGCATTTTTAAAATCCTGGCTAAGACCCTAAATAGGGGTGCGCAAATTATGCATTAATTAAACTGCCGCAATATTAATTCATACAGTACTTACCGACGGTGTCGCTTGTGGTGTGAATAGTGGTACCATGAAAGTATGCCATGTAATAGGTCCATCTTTGAAGATGGAAATGAATGCAGGCACCAGTAGAAGAGCTAGCCATGGCCAACTAAAAGGGTTGCAGAACAATTTAGAGGAGTTGGTATAGTGGTATTCTCAAACCTTTACATGATAATGAGTTATGAAATACATGAATGAAATTATTCTATATTTACGCAGATTTATGGAAACTGGACATGATTATGTTAAAATATTTAGGGGCGTCAAAGACACTTCTGAAATTGACTTTAAAAAAAGCATAAATTGAATGAATATTTCAATGAAGAGATGTTAATTAACTTCTAATCAACTTTTTACCATCAAATCTTTTTAAAAATAAATTGCACCTGTCTTCAGAGTAGATCTCACCAAATAAGGCAATTTTGGGTGCTACAAGCATGAAGGGGTTACAGATCTACCTTACTGCTAATGACTTAGTTGCACCAACAGCCAGTTTAGAAGCTATTAACAGGCTAAAATGGCCGCCCCCAGTGCCTCTATTTTGTGCCTTTAAGGAGGTGTTTAAACAGCAATATTCTTCTCGTATGAAGGTTGGCACTGGTGGGAACTAGGGTTTAAGTAGAAAATACCATAAAAAACTATTTGGGCCTCTGTTTTACCCATGGTGAAATTGTCCTTTAAGGCCTTGATCAATAAGAGGATGCAATATGATGAATTGGCGCGTATAATGTGATTCTGCATCTAAATAACTACAGTATTTTGCAAATACATCAAGCTTTTTAGTAAAATTAATAGTTTATTTTCAAATTATCATAGATCAAATGCAACTTCATCAAGTATTTTGTAGGTTAATTGTTTATTCTCAAATTATCCTAGATCAAAAAAGGGTCTCCATGAATGAATTTGTTAAATCTCTTCTTGAGTGACACCTAATGTTAAAATGTGGAGATTTGTATCATTAACAAAAACAATTGTTGTTATACTCAGATGAAAAACAATCTAGGTGCAATAACAATATTGCAGTATTTGGAAATAATTTACCTTTTTGAAGAGAAATATGCCATTGTTGTCTAGATATCTATTCATTTTGAATATGATAATTTAACGTTTGAAGAAAAGTATTCTTGAGTCGGCAGAACATTCATTTTTTACAACATTTGAATTTGGAGGTCAATAATAATTTTTTTCAGAAAAGAGATCAGGCAAGGTTTAAGTAAAATATACTGATGTCTGTGATGTTCCAAAAATATGTAATTCAATGTTTTGTTCTTTCATTTGTAGAAGTTTCTGCATTTGTATTTGTTTGGAATACTGCTGCCTTTTCTAAGATATTTCAGTTGTTGAGCATCCCTCAACCTATACATGCCTAGCAGAATTCCATTATAAATGAGCTCTGGTTCTATGATATTCTTTTCCGGGTGATTTTGGAATTATATATAAATACACAAATATTTGTAGCTTTAACATGTATGCTGGTGGTGGCTAATTTGGCAAATACAAAATGATGCACAGTAAAACCCTGAAAATTACTGAAATCCTGGCACATGGGTACTCCTCTTAGAGTACTCAGTGCGAACTATCCACTGAATACCAACATGACAGCGTTAAGATGTTTTTCTAAAATCTTTGCATCCTTGTGCTTTTGACTAAAGTAGCCTAAGCATTGGAAGGGTTAAAGATCTTGTTTTAGTAAAAAGAAATATTTTTCAAACGTTATTCTAAAATGCTGTAGTATTTTCAATATTTGTAGCTTTAACCTGTATGCTGGTGGTGGCTAATTTGGCAAATACAAAATGATGCAAAATAAAACCCTGAAAATTACTGAAATCCTGGCAAATGGGTACTCCTCTTATCTTAGAGTTCTCAGTGCCAACTATCCACTGAATACCAACATGACAGTGTTAAGATGTTTTTCTAAAAATCTTTGCATCCTTGTGCTTTTGACTAAAGTAGCCTAAGCATTGGAAGGGTTAAAGATCTTGTTTTAGTAAAAAAAAAAATCTTCAAACGTTATTCTAAAATGCTGTAGTATTTTAGATATCACCAATGTTTATGAGAGCTACAAGCATTACTGGGTTGAAATATTCTTATGTGGTCCTGTTGCTACAGGAAAATGTGTAGTGCTGCAATTGTTAAAGATCATGTTTTAGTAAAAACAAATATGATCTTCAAATGTTATTCTAAAATGCTGTAGTATTTTAGATATCATCTATGTTTATGAGAGCTACATGCATGACTGGTTTAACCCATTAATGCTCACAACGGCTGAGACAGCCTGACAATTTTGATGAAATATTCGTGGCAAAAACATATTCAGGAAAATATTTGATGGAGAAATGTTTATCATGATATTAGTAACAACTCTCCTTCAGATATTTTGTAAAATTAATCTTAATTGAAACATTGTAGTCATAAGTATCAGAGATCCAGACAACAATTTCTGGAGAAATCCTTAAGAATAATTTGGTTTAAATTATCCTCAGGTGGTCTAGTTGCTAAAGAAAAATGTGCGATGCTGCAGTTTGTTTAATTCCTTGCCGGTGGTAGACTACTTGGTACCTCAAAAAGAGTGGAGGCTGGTTTGGTTTCTTATAGCTTAGCTAGCTTTTGAAAGTGACAATTCAGTCAACTTACTAACAAATCTGTTTAGGGCTGCTCTGAAAATAAATTTACCAATCTACTATCCCCCCAACCAAAGATAAGTGAAGAAAAAATCTTTTCATGACATAATACTTGCAGTCAATATGAGCACTAGTTATTTCATTTCAACATTTATAAAAACCCTGAATCACTTTTTGACGAGAATCTTTGTATCAGAAATGAGTGAGTCCGGATTGTGTTAAAGCATAACTCTGCCTTCAAAACTTTTAAAGATACTATTAGAACTCAGTGTGACCTTTCTTAGGACATGTTCTCTACAATTGTACTCCACAAATTGACCAAGGTAATACTGTGAGAAAGTGACTTAATGGCAGGGCCATCTTTGACCCTTTGAGAGCCTAATTAGTTATGTTAATTAGATGTGGGACTTCATTTCACACTCGTTGGCATTGGATGTTATTTCAATATCCCGCCCTGACTTGCCAAACATCTTGTAAATTTCTTAGTGATGTTATGAATTGTTTGCGAAGAAGTCCTGTAAAATTGTAAATATTGTTTGTAGAAGATTTCTATTTTTTGTGAACATTTATTTTTGCCAGGTAGGATTTAGTATAAACAGAATATTTCTTCCGACTCTAAAGTCAACTGTCATGAGGTAATGTTGTTTGATTTTCTTTTACAGAGACCAAACTTGTGTATGAGATTTACAATAATGTTTAATAAAATCCATGTGTGTTCTGATAAAATGATTTTTGTTGTATTTGATTGACTTATGGCTCAGTCTCTCCTATCACACATGGGGCATGTGAGAAAGTTTGCCAGTGACTTAGGGTTAGGCGTTTGTTTTCACCGGGTTCTCCATTTCCTCTTCTTTTCCAGGCCAGTAGAAGTTCCCAAAAACGGCTTAGGGCCAGTAAAAAAAGACTTCAACTGGTCCTACAGCCTACAGGGCCAGTAAGCATTTGGGGGCATTCTTATTAACAAGTTTCCCCTCAACAATATCCTAAATGTTTTTGAAATGAATTAAGATAAAATAAATAAAAATAAATGTAGTTGTGAATTTTATGCAATGTTTTCTCTCTTTACATTAAAGAATTTTTTTTAGGAACAGTAAAATGTTTGCAGGACCAGTAGATCCTCTGTGTTACTGGTCCTACGGGGCCAGTACCATTTTGAGTTAGCATTGAGGCCTGGGGAGGCGCTCCTGAGACTGCTAAATAAGGCTAGATTGTGAGGAACAGCTCTTTCATTTCAAGTATGACAGCAGGAGAGGCAACATCAGCTTGATGTGGGTTTTGCTTCAGTGGAATTCAGAATTTTAATTTTTCATCACTTTTCTGCCATAATACTGCTTAGTCGTGACTAGCCAGTTGTCACAACTATAATTAGCTAGACTTGAATCAGCCCTAATTGCACAAAAAGTGACGATAATCAAAATTCCATGGGGTCTGTTAACACAAAATTATCTAGAAAACAAAATCGGGTAAGAAATACAGGCGATCTTGGATATAACGGACCACTGCACGACAGACTTTTGGCTATGACGGACAATATGCGTGGTCCCAGTCCCATGCATATCAAGTATGTGTCATATGTTTATGACAGATTTTGCATATGACAGACCAATTATCCTGATCCCATTGAGTTTGTCATATCCAAGTTCGTCTGTATTTGATGGATTGAAAGTTGTTCTTGTTGGGTAAAACAATTCTACAAATATTTCTCTGAAGTGAGTTACATTCCAAGTTATCAGTTGTATGTTCACTCCAGTTGCAAATCCATTAAGTAATCATTTCTGCTGTTCTAGGTGCAAAACAAACAAGATGTTTGGCAAACACATGTTACACCTTAACATTTACTTCATGAAGTGGATAATTACAATAAACATTGCCTTATAGATGTATTTTTGTCCATATAAGGCCAAAAAAGAAGTGTTTGGTTCCTATTACGTCCTAAAAAATATAGGTAGGGTAGGTAGGGATTAAAAGAAAAAAATTATACTTTAACACACAATTTCCTGGAGTTGGATGGCTTCAATAAAAGTTTACCTTGTTGTTATTGTCTTGAAATGCATTAATTGTACTTCTATTCATCCAGAAATTGATAATTAATGGTGGGAGAATTGACATTTAGGACGGCAAGGCTATTTTTGGGTAGGAACTGTTCATTTTTCAGTAGGATTGGCAAAAAAGATTATGGGTAGGGGACAACAACTAGGTAGGGTAGGGTAATAGGAACATCTTTTTTAGGCCTAATGGTGAGGTATGAGTAGGGCTAGTTGATTTTATCTTCCACTGATCACTAAGACGGTACTAATTTTTCACACTTAAATAATATGAATTTTCTAAATCATATTCAGATGAGCCTAAAAATGCTGAATTCGTTTTTGAAGGATGATTACTGGAAATCCCAGGAAAAGTGGAATTTTTTCATAATATAACACATGAATCAAATGATAGAGGAATAATATAGAATTTCATTGATGTTTCAATTAGAGCATCTATCAACATGGATTGCACCATGTGTTTAGTTAGTTTCTAACCAGAACAATTGCTCTTCCATGGTCTCAGACATTTACAGGATTGGTATTTCTGGAAAATTAGGGGCCACTGCGCCACAGGCAAGTCAGGTCATCAGTATTGTCAGAAAAATAGGCCACCCTTGACTCATAAGTTCATCATAAACAAAAAGTGGCCTAAATTTCTGAGATTTTACAGAAAGCATATATAAGGTAGCAGTCATCTATTTATTGTTGCCTGTTTTTTCATTACAATATTTACAAATACATTGTAGCCCAGGGGTCAGGCTTCGGTCAAAAACTCTAAGAGACCACAAGACTACAGGTTTTCAAATTGCCATAGCCCCACCCAAGATCTCATAGCCCTAGATTTTCTAAATGCCAGGGTCTGACACTTATATTTCAGGCTAGGGGCCCGAAAAGGTCTTTTGACCAAAATTAGTGGTCAAAAACAGTATTTCTGGTTGTTATATGTACTGTTTGGGGCCCCTAGTTTGAGAAATTTAGGAGCCCACAGCAAAATCTAGGGACATATGCCCCTGGGCCCCTGGGAATGTCGAACCCTGAATGCTGCAGTCCCACATATATATACTGCAGTCCTTCCCTAAAAACAATTTTGAAGGCGTATTGGAATTGTACTAAAGAACAACTGATGTGTCAAATGGTGTTTTTCAACTGATTTTATTATTTACTGATGGGTACAGAAAACTGTGGTCTGATTTGAGGTTGCCTGTACCAGCAACGAAAAAACATTCTGCTACCACAAGTCCACAACTGTCATCAGCAGTAGCTTAACCATGATTTAGAAACGAGATTTCAAAATTTGCAGTTGTACACTTTTGGTGCATGGTAGTTTTCAAGGGAGACCGCAATTTATACATTAGGATAAACACCATAAATGTATTTATGGCATGTTATAAAAGAAAAGGCGTACTAGATTCACACAATGTCATTGGAATAATAATGATATTCAGGTTAATATTCTACCATTTGCTTGAAATTGATATTTTTAGAAATTCCTCAGAATTCTTTTTTGGTCTCAGGATGTGTGATTTTTGAGACTTAGGGTGTCCACGCCCTGCCGGCTAAGATCATGGTCATCACTCATATGCTTGATCAATACCTTGGGCTCTCTACGCTTCAAAAAGATAGCACTCCATCACAATATGATTAAGATATATTAGGTCCAAAGGAATTTAGTATGCTTTCGAGTAGCAGAACAAACAGTCTGTTTAGTCAAGATATCTGTCATGTTATCTTTCTCGTTTCCTTCTGTTTTACCTTGGATCCTATGCTTAATTATATCTAGGCTTTCTGTACATCTTTCAATGAAACTATGACTCAGATGCAAGTCCAGAGTCCTCATCATGTTTTGAAATAGCAACACATCCATATGCTTCAGTCAAGATTTCTGTCATATCGTCATAACTGTTTCTTGAGCTTTTCTGTACATACTTTGATGAAACTATGACTCAATTACAAGTCCAGAGTCTTCATCATGCCTTGAAATCTATAGCAGCTCATCCATTTCTTTCAGTCATCATAACTGTTTCTTGAGGTTCTCTGTACTTACTTCAATGAAATTATGACTCAGTTTCAATTACTAAGTTTCAATGAAACTATGACTTGGTTATAAGTCCAAAGCCTTCAACATGCTTAGAAACAGCAGCATATCAATTTCTGTCAGTCAAGATTTCTGTTATGTCATCATAACTCTGTTTCCTTCTGTTTCTGAGTTTGTTCCCACGCTAGTCTGTCTGGTGTATCGATGAACTCTGTACCCCGACACCGTCTTCCACTGACTGGGTCCACCACTTCTCCGACTTTATAAACAATTTCTTTCACTTCATAACTGGAAAACCTGTTGACAGCCTCTGGAAGCTGACTGAGGAGTACTATATCGCCCACCCTGCACGCATTGTCCTTGTCCACAGCCCATAGATGTCTTCGGTCATTGAAATACTGGAAAAGTAAGTAAAAAGAATAGCTAATAAAGATAAAAATGACTTAATGACATTTCAGGAACAAATAGATATTGGTAACGGGTAAGTACAGATTGCAATTTAAGGTTTTATTGGAATAGTCAGTAACAAAGATAGGCATTTTTTAAAGACAGAAAATCAATAAAATGATAAATCATTCAGCTGAGCAGAAAATTGCACTTCATCATTTCTAAGTCTTCCTTAAAAAACTTAGATTAATGATAATCTAATTACTTTAAAAAGTCCACTTGGCTTAGAAATTTGACATTGAATAACTTGTTCGACTCTTGTTATATACTAGCATTTGTACATCCTGGGAAAAAAATAAGTTATAGCGAGTGAAGTTCGAAAAGGGCCCAGGCCGTTGGCGATGCTCGCAGTCATGCAATAGCGTGAGTGTATGACGTCACCTAGAAATCAGGGACCCAGAAAGTCTTCATAACCCCACGTGCGAGCCACTTCCGCTTTTGAATATAGTTTAAGTAACACCGATTTGATTGGTTTGCAATAACGTGATATAAAAAATTCGCTTTAATTGGATGAAATGTGAAATGATTCATGTACACTATTGAATGTGCATTGTTGTGGATTTTATTACCACCAGAGAAATACATCCCCTTGAACCGCAACGCCATAGGCACAGCATGCTAGTACCTAGGGTATGTGCGCCTCGGGTTATGCGGTGTAGCCTTGGTCACGTGATCTGATCTGTGCAATTAGCATGCAGCATCCTTTCTAGGTCAGATAGTTGCCAAGGAGATGGGAGGCAGCGAAATTTGATGATGCATGCACAATGCCCACTCCTGGTCTACTACTCTCAGTTACCACGCATATGTTGTCTAGTTTCGCTCGACCTCGAAGCCATGCTTCCTCATAATATGACGCTGGCATGGCCAGGAAGCGAGCGAAGCTTTGGATTATTTCATTTTTTTTTTTATTTCTGACCAAAATACAGCATTGATTGACCGTAAATTAATGGCATACAAAACAGTACGATTTTAAACTGTCTTAAAATTTATATTTCGCAACTGATTTTGACGAGAATTCAATGGCCAGTAGAATGAATTCTGGCGATTCTATCGCTCTAAACCGCGGACAGGCGAGAAATTCAGTTTTAACTTGGATATAGTACCGGCCACGGCGTGGTATGGCCATGGCTCAATTCCTCTTTCCATAATGCCATCATTTCCCCAGTGTCTGATGTTTTTACAATCATTCAACAGAAAAACAGCAAAAAAAAAAAAGAAAGTACATGTATAAATGCTAATCAACTGTCAGTTACTGAAATACTTTGTTCAGTAAAAATGAACACGCGTTTCGACACTTAGTGAATCTAAAGGCCTATTGGAATATCTTTTTGACATCCTCCTTCCCTTCCACTCTTGCATTGTGACTGTGCAGTGCAACTACAAGGTCAAATCTGAAATCATCAAATTCACCAATTATCGCTCACTTTGCAAACATGTAAAGATACTGACCATCAAAAGAAATTTATCCAGTTTCAATTTTGTGATTCTGACTCTGACTTGTTCTGGCATCGTTCCTGTACGAACAATTTGCCCAATAAGCGTTTTTGTTTTGGCTGCATTTGACATATTGCCTGCAATGTTATTCCACGGTATGCGAGCACGTGGCGCGATTCGTTTATGATGGCCGACTTCCCGAAAGGTAAATGCGAAACATTCCCGGTTGTTTGAAAAACGCTCAGCTCGGCCGGAGAAGGGTTCCCTTATGACGACTCAGAGGATGTAATCAGGGACTTGTTATGAAATGCAATGTGCAAAGAAATGATTTAACCTAGGCTGAATTATACCTAGCAAAAAGAAAAAAATACTCTGTAAAATCTTTGGATTTTAAAACGTTTTCAATATAAAGATATTTTTCATATCAGAGATAAAAATCACATTTGAAAATTTATCGATCTGTAAACTTTTTCTTTCAATATTTTTACTTTCAGTAAAAACGTAATTGTTCGGTAACCTACAGTAAGATCATTGAAAATTTCGTTTTTAAAGAATAATTGTTCAGTAACATGTGAACTTGTCAATAGTAAAATGTGCGGCAGACTGGAAAATTTTAAACATGTGGGGGATGGATCTGCTACTTCTAATTTTTTCTAGTATCTGTGATTTTGTTCAAATTATTATTTTTTTTTTCCTACATTCATGTTTAATGAATTAATTTTTTTGTGGCAAACACCTGTGGCCACTTTTTCGATTTTTCCGGACGAGTCAAACATCGTGGCATAGTGGTTGAAATGCCTATCTTCTTTCAGCAGAAGCAGTGATCACGTGACCACACAAATATCCGTACAATGCGTTTTTAAACACTTATAATTATTCAATTATGATCGTCTGTCAGTGAAATATTGTATCCTTGGCTTCGTTACTAGTTAGGTGCCCTGCATGTTGTGAATAGCCAATAGCCGTGTTAGGGAGGAACTTTTTCTTCATAAAAATGGAAGGTTACATCCGTGTTCTTAGGCCACTGGTTTACTTGGTTATGCGCTAGAATATAAAGTGACGTCATTGTCTGGTACTTTTTTCCTAAATGTACAATGCGTTTTTTCACGTTTAAAATCATTCTATTATGATTGTCTGTCAATGAAATGTTGTATATTTGGCGTCGCTATAGTCTGTCTGACTCAAGTTTGGCAATCACTTTTTCCATTTTTTTTGTGACAAAACGTTCGAGTTTGCTATCCAAACTTGGCACATCTTAGAAGCAGTACTACGTGTTTGTATTAACCTACTTTTTGTCTCAACTCCGCAAAATGTTGATTTTACTCATTAGATCCCATTGTAAAACTTGCCCATTGCCAACAATACAAATCTCGCGTGTCTGTATTGTTGGCAATTGTTAGCAATGGGCAAATTTTATTATGGGATCTAATGAGCAAAATCAACATTTTGCGGAGTTGAGACAAAAGGTTTGTTAATAAAAACACGTAGTACTGCTCCTTAGATGTTTGCCAAGTTTGGATAGCAAACTCGACCGTTTTGTCACAAAAAAATGGAAAAAGCGATTGCCAAACTTGAGTCAAACAGACTATAGTGTAGTTGCGTTTTTTAATGTTGCTAATGGCCGTGTTTAAGGACGAATTTTAGGAATATTCATATTTTATGTACATTAATATTTTAAAATTATTATTATTATTATTATTATTACTATTATTATTATTATTATTATTATTACTATATATAATGTACTATTATTACCAATATTGGTGTTTATTTTTATTATTATTATCATTATTATTATTATTATCATTATTATTATTATCATTATTATTATTATTATTATTATTATTGTTATTATCATTATTATTATTATTACTATTATCATTATCATTATTATTATTATTATTATTATTATTATTATTATTATTATTATCATTGTTATTTGGAATTTTTTGTGGCAAACACCTATGGCCCCTTTTTCGATTTTTCCGGACGAGTCAAACATCGTGGCATAGTGGTTGAAATGCCTATCTTCTTTCAAGCGTTAGCCATTTCAGCAAATTTCTGATATCATCAAGGGATGCTTCCAAGGGTTCCTGCAGTCAGGGGCTTAGCCGCAATGCGTCCAGCGTGTCATTTGGACACGCAGAACACTGTTTTTTGACAGTTTGGACACCCAAAAGTTCATGTCAGAATTTGTTGAAGATGACTTTTCTTAGAAGATAGAAGATGTAGAAGCTGTAGTGTCACTTGTATAAGACACACAAAGCAGTATCTGGCATAAAAAAGCAAAATCTGTAAAGGTATAGGGTCTATCTTATTAAGAGTATGTATTTTGTACCACGCTTTGGACATGCAAAAGTCTATGAAACCTCTATTTGGACACCCTGTTTCCAAATATCGGCTAAGACCCTGCCTGCAGTGGCATATAACTGTTGAAATGAGTGATAATCAACGCCCAGATATATTGACTTGATCGTGCATTATTGGTTACAACCTGTTAGAAAGTGTGGTCTGGCCTGATATTCACCCGAACGCACCAGTTTCCCACGAGGCGGAGCCGAAAGTGAGACCGATGACTGAGGGTGGATGGCAGGCCAGACCACACTTTCTACCAGGGTGCAAAGCATTTATCCCCTGCTCTTCCATAATAAGAAAAATGTATCAACTTCTTGTCAGTGTGACGTGGACTAAGAGGATATTGATTATGCTGGTGCGCTAAGGGGTAATATCGATATCTGAGGTCCGACATTAAAGGGCAAATGCACCATCTGAATGACTCATGTTCAAATAAGACACCCCCCCCCCCCAACCTGTCCTTCTTCAGCACTCCTCAGTTATGGCTACAGAAGTGAGCAAGTAACAGGCCTGAGACAGCCATACGGGGGCATTCATCTACCCAAGCCTCATGCCGGTTGGTGGCATCGCCGGAGCATCAGCTGTGCCACCAGTGCTCAGGAGAAGGCAGTAAAAGGGAACCTGGCGTCCCTTTTCCTGGTTTAATTTTCATTCCTGGCTCCTCCCTGATCACACTTTTTGGAACCAAATTAATCTTCGAAAAGTAAAACTTACATAGTATGGTAGAATTGAGCGATTCAGGAATGTGGAGGAATGGAAATTTCTGACTCATGTAGCGACCTTCTACCTT
Organism: Maea johnstoni; assembly: GCA_963942565.1. Taxonomy (NCBI): domain Eukaryota; kingdom Metazoa; phylum Annelida; class Polychaeta; order Spionida; family Magelonidae; genus Maea; species Maea johnstoni. The sequence continues at coordinate 5,823,198 of OZ012688.1, read as the reverse complement.
AGACCCACATGATCCTTTAAAGTCGGTCTGACCCAAGCTTGTCTGACCGTTTTTTCCTCTTACAAAAAGTTTATGTTTGACATCGAAACTTGACAAACATCTTAGGATCACTAAGGCGTGTATGTATAAACATACTTTTTGTCTCAACTCTGCAAAATGTTGATTTTGCTCATTAGGTCCAATTGTAAAATTTCCCCATTGCCAACATTACGATCTCGCGTGTTTGGCAATTGTTGGCAATGGACAAATTTTACAGACATGCACAGGGTGGTGTGCAATGGGATGCATAGACTTGATATCGTCTCTGAAAAGTTCGCCTCTGAGTTCACGTACCAGATTGCATTACTTCCATTGGCCTATAGATGGCGCCCTGGTATACTAGTATCATGGATATAAATAGAACGGGATTGCGCACTTGTCACGTGACCCACGCTTGCCTGGAGATCGTCCGCCATGTTTGTTATGGGCAGACGATCGAGTCCGTCGCCATGCCTTGATCAAGCAGGTCGGGCTGCTGGATCACATTGTGGCATGTAAACAAGAAAGCATGGTGCAAAACTGTTGCGTTTACAAGTGCCACAACAGGGTGTATACTAAGATGTATGTTTTTTGTTTTTTGAGTCTATTTTAATAGCCCAAACCTATGAACATCTGTAAGGTCTTGCTATTAGGTTAGGACTTGAAAATTTGAGCCTCCCTTTTGGGTTATGGAGCGAGTCCAGGAGATAACTTCCAATGTGAGCAGGTAACAACTTGGAGATAAAATGTTGATTTAAAACATCCATATCAGCATTCAGTGTAATTCACAATGCTGCAGTAGAAAAAAAGATCAACATGATGCTCACATTACAAATAAGGCCTAAAAAAAGTTGTTTGTTTCCTGTCACCCTACCCTAACATGTTTTTATTAAAAAGAATTCCAACTCCAAATCAACGTAAAACATGCATAAAACACAAAACAAAAAAATAAAGCAAAAAAAGATTTTTTGCTGACCTACCTACTTTTCGGACCGTTACAGGAAACAAACAATATTTTTCTTGGCCTAACATAAACCTTTTTACGGGAATGAAAAACATAAAAGGCAAGTCATTTAGGTATTGATAATTTATTGAACATGTTCTTGCATGTAATGGAATTAAACAATACTCCCCCACTTATATGTGTGATTTATACCACAAAGTCTTCTCCCTTATTGGATACCCCATGTAGCATTTGTATACAACTGAGAAAGACTTAAAAACTAAGTAGAATTCCCCTGTAGTCTTCCCTTGTAACATTTTTACAAAACTATGAGAAAAAATCGGAGACAGATTTACTAACATGTACCTTCGACTTGTACCACACAGTATTCACCTGAATCTGACAATAACTCGAAAATTAAGAATGATATCACAAAATATTTGAAGGGAAATGTTGGTCGTGTTCTGTTGAATATTTCTTCTTCGAAAATATTCCCAATTTTGTCCCAAAATTGTTAGGCGGCTTTCTGCCGCTGCCAGTATTACTGGATCTGGATCTATGATCCTTTAGAAAATAACTTAAGATCTAAACATAAATTCACAAAATAGTTAGAAAAAGAGTTGCTAGTCTGGTTCTGATTAAGATTAAATCTTTTCCATAAGATACTTCAATGAAATAGGAATCCCGAACTATGTCAGAGATGCTGTAGTATTGAAAGTGTTACTACTAGAAAAACAATTTCGTCACTTTTTCTGCCGAATTGCGGTCGAGTCGTGACTAGCCAATTTCAGTTGCGGAGGAAACTGGAGTACCTGGCCAAAACCGCCGCCTAACCCCAAGTCACGGACAAACTTTCTCACACGCACAAGCCAGGAATAGAGAAAATTGGCTTCTTTTTCAATAATTATTAGCAAATATGACATATACAATGATTTCAAGCAACTATTTACAAAATCGTACTTTCCATGTAGATTTCACAAAAACATAGATGATTACAACATTATTCATTAACCCTACCATCCCTAGAGTACAAAGGTGATTTAACCATTTACGTTCTGAGGCTACTTTTTTCCAAGGCGCAAGACGGCAGAAATGTTTGTAAACAAGCCAAACCATGTCATATTGGTATTCATTTGAAAGCTCTTGCTGTGTACTATCAGATGAGTACCAATTTGTCACGGTGACAGTCTTATTTTATTGTATTTTGCACCATTTTCTTTTGACCAAATTAGTCTGCAGCAGCGAAGGGTTAATAGATCAGAAAAAAATTCAAAAATGAAGAAATATTATATTATATACCTCGATGACAGTAGTTCTATACATAGTGACGAACATAATTTAGATGCGACATTTATTTATTTTTAATTCTCCACAATTTCCCCCAAAAATTCTTTCATATTGCCTAGCAACCTCAGCAATCAGAGATAAAATGGTTAATGTAACAAATAGATAATAATATAAAAGCTGATCATCAATAAGCTAATAAATGGTGGGTAGCTTGTAGCAGAAAGTATAGCTTGTTATATTGTGAAGGTCTATCTGAGTTAAATAATGTACACATTCTTCATCTGTTAGTAAGACAAAGTCATGTGATAGATATACCCTTTATTCTTATTTAAGTGCAAAAAACAAACGATAGTGAAGACTAAGAACTATATACCATCTTTATAAAACCCACACACAGTAACAGCTATGTGAATGAAACTATTTATCCTTGAATTCACACAGATGAATGTGTATGGGTTAGGGCTGTGATCAATAGGTCAAAAAATCACCCCACACGCGAACTACAACCATTCCTCATAAGCACATTGCTGGTTTTCATTCATTTTGAATTTGATTCGCTGAATTGAACAAAGTAGTGTATCGGTAATAATTTTGTCGATTATCGAATCGATAAATATTTCTTACCAATGACGGCCCTACTTTTGAATTCCTGGTTCTGGGACTCAGTCGTGCTCTGCAACTGGAGTTAGGGCCATAAACCAGAGAAATTGTGGGCCATAGGCTTGGCCAGCAGGGCATCTGGACATCATTTGGGCACCTAAACCCTCAAATAATACCCCTCAGGACAAATATAATTTTACGGGAGTAATTTAGTATAATATTAATTTCAAACATATATTTTATTTATTTTAACACCAATGTGAATCCCATGTAAGTAAACACATGTTTATGGTTGTAATCTAAATATATTGTGGTGTCCCCTAAAAATAGGATGCCTCAAAATTTAAAGAATGACAATTTTGGGCCCCAGTTTCTAAATCCTGACTAAGACCCTGTTAAGGGCCCAAAGTAATTTTTCAGCACCAAGAAATTTTTCATCAAATTCTTTTTGAAAATGATACTGAAAAATGCTCATACTTAATAGTGCAAGAAGGATACAACCGACTGAAAAGCTGAGGTTTCTTATAAATGTAAACTTAATCATTACATGAAAGAGGACAAAATAGTCATGTATTTTTAGTACTTACAGCTGTTTGATTTCATCAAAATTGTCAGGTTGTTACCTACAGCTTTTGAGCCATAATGGATTAAGTAGTAAGCTGACTGTTTTACGGTCTCAATTTCCATGAATAGGATTGGATGCCATTAGAGGTACCAGTATCATTTCAAAAAGTACCGTACCTTACTGTCTCATTACTTAGAAGTACTATTAACGATACTAACCACTGTGAAGTTATCGTGTTTTCAGTGATTGTCCACGATCCTAAACATGATTATTCACAACAAAGTTTATAAGGTAATAATGCATCAAAGTACCGTTAACAAAACCATTAAAATACTAGTACTTCCCCGTTTCATTGGTAACGATCCTGTATCGTATCATTACATTCTTAGAGGTATCCATCCCTATTGTAAAATGATGAGTGAAGTTTTCATTATTGGTAAGTGTTTTTTACTCCTGCATAATCTCTTACCACCACAAGTTACCCATATGTCGCCTCTGCTGTGTGGTTAGTGCACAGTAGTTATGTGGCACTGTCAAGGTTACTGTAGAATAGGAAATTAATCTGTGGTGCAAATTAACCGAATTTGTGATTTTGGATTTTTCCGAGAATTTTTATTCCGAAAACCCAATATTGAAGGTTAATATTCTAATGACAGGAATAATAAATTTGACTTTCATTATACCGGACTGACCCCACCCGGAAGAGTTCGGCAGAATAAACCACTTTGATTAATTTCCTATTCTACAGCATGTGGTCAGCATGTGGTAGTTACATGGCAGTGTCTTGGTGGTACAATTACTAGACACACTTGTACCACAAAAAATCTTAGTTTCCGCCAGAAACGTAGCCAGGATTTTTATTACAGGGTGTCCAAATTGGGATTTCAAGAATCGAGGGTGTCCAAAATCCCTAATTGAAAAAGTAAAAATCATTACACTGATTATGTACATTAACAAAAAAAAGTAATTATATGCTTAATTCTTCAAGAAATGTTTTAGTTAGTATTTTGAAGTTGAACTTTTTCGAAATTTAACTTGGAACTAGCATTTATAAAAAAAAAGAAACATACCAAAATCTAGGGTGTCTTTTTACCTTAAATCAGGTATTTTACTGGCTAAGACCCTGGTTTCCACCCAACTTGTTGCATAAATCGTTCCATTTTTTTCCTAAGGGAATACATATGTTCCCTGCACTGTAGCTAAACTCTGCAGACATATAAGCTCAGACATATAAGCTTTGTATGTACACAGAATAAATCTCACCCTAATAAAATTTGAATTTGATATCTGTATGCATTTTAATGTTTTCATATTAGTTGTGTGCATTAATGACCTTCAAATAGAATTGTATAACTTAATTTTAAATCAAGAGAATTCTTAGAACAGTAAAATAAAGAAGCAACTTCACATTTCATGTACTTATCCTACTGGAAGGTACTAATGGTCTGACAACTTAAAATAACTTATCAATTAGATTAATATCTGAAAGCAAAATTGAGCCAGGAATGTTGAACGAAATGGAAATAACTTTCGGTAAAGTATTTCTAAAGATATTGCTATGCTGTCAAGATATTTTCAGACCATGTGTATGCTTCAGATAGTATTGGGTTTATGAAAAAGTTTTTTATGTACAGAACAATGGCATAAATATCAAACCATCCTGGTACCTTGGGGCTAAAAGCTTTTTATATATACATATATAAATGTATATATAAATTAGAGCTGCACTCACCACTCACAAACTCGAGTGGCTAGAGCCCTGGGGCAAACTCGCCGAGCTCGAGCTGAAATGTTCGAAACGTGAGCTTGTCTATGTTGGGAACACAAACGTAACACAGAGCACCTAACACACATTATTAACATACATAACTGCTTATCGCTGTCATATCTTCTTTACAATCTCCAATGCATACATTCGAGTGGTGCTGAGTATTATATTTGACGGGGAGTTGTTTATGATATCCTGACTAACTTCCTGCAAATTAAAACACTAGTCCATGTAGAATGAATTACGGCAGTTCTAACGAACCAAACCGCATCAAAATCGATCCATGGGAAGCCGAGATATTATTTTTTAAACATTAAGTACGGCGCAGGAGAAGCGCTGTCATGACTGTTTCATAGCGTGCACGGCCACGGGCCACGACGTTGCGGTATTTTGCCCTTAACTGGCCGCCATGATTGTTCCCCACGCCGTCGTGCCGCGGCTAATGGTGCAACAATGGGAGTGCGCACTCTAGCACCTACGGTGCTAAGGGGACGACGTCATACAGCTCTATGACTAGTATGGTCCCCCTATCTCTGGTGGTTAACTTGGCCACTATCTAGACCCTCCGTGCCGTATCGTTACGGCCCTATTAGTCCGTGAGCCAAACCCCATTTTTGGGGTTTTCGGTTTCATATTTGGGGGCCAATCCTCACCTTGTTTTTCTGAAAGCCTATTGTGTTAGCTTCATTTTGATGTATGATAGCCTTGTATTGATTGGAGCTTTTCCGAGAAAATGGGCCGTGATAATCGGACTACTGGTAAGATCTGTGTGATATGTAGAAAGACAAATACCTTTGATTCAGTGCTTTATAGACACCCAATCATCCCCAAACTTTACAACTAGTTAACTTTGAAATTATCAAACATGTTCAGATAGGTTATTGCATAGAAAAGTACCTAAAACAAAAAATCTGGACATATTTTACCAATTTTGGGGGTGTCTCGTGAGAAAAAGTCAGTTTTGTTCAACATTTTCCACTTAAGAAATTGCAATATGAAATAAGTTACCTTAAAGTATCAAATATGACATTCACCCATTCTATATTATTATTCAGTCGAAATATAGGTCTTTAAATGAATTATAATTGACACTGTGAAAGAAATTGCACCACTATCCTCGCTATGAAATTTAAATGGTAATAATTCTATTTGAAAATATACGCAAACCACTGCATCACCCAGACATTTTTCCAAAAGATACCAGTATTGTTTTGTATAATTCTAGACTTTACAAGAACTGTATTCAAACTGGCAGACAATATAAACCTTGAATGTGACTGTCAGTGCACGGAACTTAAAGGCATAGTACGGCATTCTACAAGGTGACAGTAACATCTAAAACTTAGAAGTCCATTTAAAAGTAGCCCACAGTTAGAAATCCCTTACACTTTGCATAAGCTATCATCATCAGATCCCTTTTGAAATCAAAAATAAAAGTCATCCCATCCATATAGGTGGCACCAAAGTGGCACTTCCATTTACAAATTACATTGTTCATCACTTTCACACCACCTTTATGGACAGCATGACTGGTGACCCCGCATTTTAAAAATTTTAGATAGACAAATGGGACCTGATAATGAAAGCCTATGCAAGATTTGATGAAAGTCTTAATTTTAGACATGAAATTTGCAAATTTAGTGCCACTTGGCCACTGCCTATATGAAAGGGATGACTGGTGACCCCCCCCTCCCCTTTTTTATTTTTTATTTTCAAAAGGGGATCTAACGATGATAGCTTATGCAAAGTTAATTGGATTTCTATCTGTGGGTTATTTTTCAATTGGACTTTAAGATTCAGATGTCACTCTCACCTTGTCGAATACCATACTATGCCTGAGACAATTCAATTATACAAGCCAAATATTTAGTCATCTGACACAACTTGATCATTTGTATCAGACTCCAAATCCTTGGAATTTACACATGTCAGTACACCTGAGTCCATTTGCACTCTTCAAGCACTGACACTATTGCAAGACATCAGGTTCACTATTGCCTCTGGAACTGGAAGACCTTGCATCCAGTTAATTTGCAATTCCTCCTCATTGTTGCTGGACCTCTTTTTATACAAACCATGTCCAACAGGGTAGAGAACATCTAGAGAAAGCCTGTATCTCAACTTATTCCTATCTGTGGTACCAGATTTTGGGCAGTATAGCTCACATGTGAATGCTTCCAATTTTGCTATGAGGTCGCCTTCAATTTCCCAACACGACCCTAGCTCTGCAAACATGTTCTTCTTGTCTTTCTGAGTAATCTTCAAAGTACTTGAGTTGTCGCGACCAGCAAAAGCACTTAAGCTATCACAACCCGTAAATGTATGTTCATAAGCCAATCATTGACTTTCAACAATCTGAGTTCACAACATCTACTTGTATGCTAACAAATCTCGTGTGGATCCTTGTACCACGCCTGAGATACAATGGTCATCAATATGTGGGGAAAAACGCCAGACACAAAACTTTTTTTTTCATCTGAGATGAAAGCTTGCAGCTTGTGCAACATGGAGCAAAAGGCAAATGTCTGCTTCCTCTTGAGTTGAAAGCAGTTCCGGGACTTCTTCAGCACCACCGGTGGTCAGCTTGTAGTAAACTTCACCACAGGTTACTAACATGACTTTTGACCCCAGTTCCCTCAGGTACACTGGTTGTCTGCAGTATTTTGTGTAGGGGCCTACCCTGATAGTCGTGTGGTCTGTAGAATTTAAGGGATGGGGTTTTACGTCGCTTTCAACAGCTTAGGTCATTTAGAAACCCGGAACCCAGAAGAAATTCCCTTTTCTTCTCGAATAGTTCCTTGGGGTCTTTCAGTGGCAGAAAGACCATAGACAGCCCTCCACAACACTGCACAATTAAATAGCAACCAGGTCACCCAGCTTCGGGATCCAGTGGAGACTCAAACCTGCAAACTCACGCTTGGGAGCCAGGCATCGTAACCACTAGGCCACGACAGAGGCAGCTGTCTGTCACCACTACCAGGGTTCAAATCCCACCCAGGGCATGTGAGAAAGTTGACAGTGACTTGGGATTGGTCGTTCTCCTGTTTCCTTCACCAGTTACAACTGGCTAGTCACGACTCAGCTGCAATATGGCAGAAAAAGTGACGATAATTAAAATTACACTCTTTTGTGAGAAATTCTATCAGGCTCTGCTTGTTGTTTGAGTTGGACAGGAATCTTCTCCACAGTTGAACTTTGTGACCTGGAACGATACTCTTGACCTCTGACTGCTCTCTCTTTGTCTTTAATTGTCTCTTCTCTGTATTCATCGTATATGACATCTATTCTGAAACTGTCAGAACACTCATGAAATATTGCTTTGAAGATGCTTGATGAAACTTCAACAAAGGTGTTATGGTCACCTCTTGTTTTCTGGACAGGGGCTATGGCATGATGGTCATGATACTCAGACTGTTTCAGATAGTCATGTGACTGTCATGATTTATATTTTTAAAGGTAAAGGTAAAGGTATTTGTTATAGTCTCGTATCCACCAAAATGTTCACACGACCTTCCTTCCCTAGCAGGCCTGTACACACAGACACCATTTCAATACCCCGAGGGATATTCCATAAGCTCTAAGCACTGCCTTACTAATGCTAGGTACCCATCTTTAGCTGGGTGGGCTGAGGCAATATGGAATAAACTGTCTTGCCAAAGGACAGACCAAAGTGCCCCGCCGGGAGTTGAACACCTAACCAACTGAGCGACTTTGTCCCCATATTATTAACAGTACCAAGGGCCCTAGATTATTTGTTTGGAATCTAGACAAACTTTTCAAAGTATATAGATAATTTTGCTAACATCACATTGAATGAAATCGTTTGGGCTATTTCTTTATAAATCAAGTCTATATGCATATACAGCATTATTTATTTTTCTGATTATCCCTATATAACAGGGATAGACATTTTCTATTATTATACCTCACGAGAAGATTTTTTATTCTGATTGGTCAAGGGCCATGGAAGAATCGTCATGTTTTCCTCACTCCTTAGCCACAGGCTGTTGTCCTGAACAGCTTATGGGCTAATCAATTAGCCCATAGAAACAGCTGTGGGCTAATTGATTAGTTATACCGCTAGCCCGAAGAATACCAACGAACACCCACAGAGTTTGCCGAATGACCTACCGGTGAAACTAGTTCAACAAGGCAGACAAATCTCTGGTGTTTATAATTGTTCCCCCTTTTGTGTTTTGCATTTTGTTTGGTATAATAAAACAAATATGACACCCCACAGGGATGTCATATTTGTATAATATGGGTGGGCATTAATGTACTTCTGGAACAGACAAATATGAAAATAGATAATTGAAACCAGTGCAAACATATCACAATAAAAATGCAGAATTTTTTTTTCAAGTTTCCTAGCCCAGCAGCTCAAACGTTGACATTTTAGGGAGTGGCATAAGAAAAGTAAGCTCCAAATAAAATGTGCATAGTATAATGTACATTATATCATGTTGTCATAGTAATATCAAGACATTGTTTTTCCAAGGTGCATACCAAAGTGTATTCGGTTTCCTACCCTCTTTCGTTGCCCTCACGTGGTTTCATGGCAACCATATGTAAACAGCTTTTTAATACGACCTTTTTTCATAAATCAAATGTACCTTTACCATAAATTGAACATAAAAATAAGGCATATTGCCTTAGTAATGTATAGACATTGTTTTTTTGCCACACAGTGCAACCAGGGATGGAATAAAGTGTTTTTAGTGTCATTTGTTCACCTCGCACGTTGTCATGGCAACCATACGTAAACAACTTTTTAAAGAGCCCTGGTTATCACAAGTTAAAGGCACTTTTCCCAAAAACCTAAAAGCAAAATATATTTTATCATGATATAACAGCCATTAAGATCTCGCAATGCTGCTGTGTTGGAAAATCCAAGGCCTCAGGAGGTCTGATGCATCTCACAGCCTCTGGCCTACGGTCCTCGGGTGTGAGATGCATCAGACCATCTCGGCCTTGGGTTTTCCAACACAGTAGACTGGCTCGACCTTAATCCCTATACCAATGTATCAGCCCTGCCCTGTTACAGTCACTCTATATTTACAGTCTGGAGTTCATAATGAATTACAAACTGACATTCTTCAAAGCCTGATATCATGGAAAAGCTCCAACGTGTGCAAGGCTATCATACATGAAATTGAAGCTGAACAACAGGGCTTTTCAGAAATGTATGGTAGAATTGGCCCCCCAATATGAAACCGACCAACCCTCTGGCTCACGGACTATATGCTATTGTTGCTCTGACGGGCCTCACCTATGGCAAACGGAACGGACAGCCTAAGGGGGCAAGTCTCCTGGTCTAGCCACTATCCACCTGGCAGGTTAAATGTAAACTGAATCGCCACATGCCCATTTAGTGCCTAGAAACAGAAAGAAGTTGTACGAAATTACAATTATGTATGGCAGCCAATAAGCTAAAATGATTCAGCGAACCTGCGTCCTCACGCCTAGGAGCCAGCGTTCCGTCGTAGATTTTACACAATCAAATGCGTTAAATCTGTCCAGTGAGGCCATGTGCTACAAACAACCTCCTTAGGGCGACCACGTGCCACAAAACCCGGTATAATGAGACCATGCACTACATACAACATGTTTAGTGAGACAGTTTGTTATTAACAACATGTTTAGTGAAACCATGTGATACATGTACAAACAACCTGTTTAGTGTTACCACGTGCTACAAACCCCTGTTTAATGAGACAATGCACTACAAACAACATGTTTAGTGAGACCAGGTGGTACATACATGTTTAGTGAAACCATGTGATACAAACGTCATGTTTAGTGAGACCATGTGCTAAAACAACCTGTTTTGAGAGGCCGCGTGCTACGAACACTGCTATGTATATTCCTCTAGAAAGAAAATACAGTTTCCATCTTTTATGAAACTGCATTGGTCTAAAAGGAACATTCTATCTCCTGATATAGATCTTATCAAAATTAAGTAAACTTTTGAAGTTAAAAGATATGGAATTTGGACCGTCGTTTTTAGTCACTTTTTCTGCCATATTGCATTAAGTTGTGACTAGCCAGATGTAACTGGTGGAGGAAAACGGAGTACCTACGCCTTACCCCAAGTCACTGGCAACTTTCTCAAATGCCCCAGGTGGAATTCGAACCTGGATATTGGTGAGAGACAGCAAGCAGTCAGTGGCAAACCTTTAGACCACACGTCCATAAGAGCAGGTAAATTCCCCGAGATATAGCAGGTGCGACATTGGGCAAGTCGGCGGTTTTCTCCAGAATCTGTTTTTTTTTTGAAAGTTTGACTTTCGTCACTTTTTCTGCCACATATAGTTCGTTGTAACTTGTAAGTGGTGAAGGAAATGCGTACCCGACGAAAGCCGCCGCCTAACCCCAAGTCCCTGGCAACTCTATCACGCACCCCAACTAGAATCCAGGTTCTTAGGTTTTTCAACCATTTACAATGGACTGCTATAGCTGTCTCTCAACACTGTCGTGGTATGAATGTCAGCCGGGGTAAGTGAGAAAGTTGCCATTGACTTGGGATTAGGCAGTAGTTTTCACTGGGCACTCTGCCTTTCCCCATCAGTTACAATTGCCTAGTCACGTCTTAGCCGCAACATGGCAGAAAAAGTGACGAAAAACGAAATTCTAAATTACCACCATTCATAACTAGCCAGCTAGTTAGTGAGGCCTGGAAATAGCCTTTACCACGTGGTATAAAGCGTTGCCACTGACTGCTCGCTGTCACTCACCACTGCCCGGGTTCGAACCCCGGCCGGTTGTAAGTGACTTGTGGTAAGGGGTAGTCCGGTTTCCTCAACCGCGTGCGCAAGATAAGTCACAGACGCAATATGGCTGAGCCGCAGCATGGCAAAAAAATGAAGATAATTCAAGACCCAAAAATCACATATTTAACATTTTGTGAAGTAAAGTTGACAATTGATACGCGTTATTTCACATTCCGACAAGCTATTCACGAAAGAGAATACGTGACAGGAAAAACATCAAATATTGTTTCTAATACCATATTCCGAAAACGTGTGAAAAATTGGATTTTCTCCTCTCACGTTTTCGGAAAAAGTGTTGAAAAAATAATATATGACTTCATTTTCTGCCTGTCACGTTTGTTCTTTCGTAGCTAAGATTGGTTAGGCCCCCACGTCTTTGTTTCGACGCAAACGCGTTCAACAAAGTAACGCTCAACAGTCTGGCCGTGCAGAGTCTTTGTGGTAAGAGAAAGTGAAGCTGCGTTCTTTTCTTGAATTATATTTAACCATTTTATCCCCGGCACACTTTCCAAGTACCCAAAGGTATGGGTATGCAAAACACCCTGAAGAACCGGCCAATACCCCAGGTTGGGGTGGCTTGGGTACCTTATGTGGGTAGAAAACTTAATATCGTTACAATCCGTCATCACAATCAATTATTGAAAAAGAAAATCGTATTTCTTAGGGATAAGTACATGCAAACAAAAATTAAGTGTTACGTCGAGAATTCAGGACCCAATCGCTTTATTTTACACCCCTGAAGAAAGTCTAATGATCCACAACGTAAATTCACATGCTGAAGAACCAATCAGATCGACGCATGCCGTGACCGGTGCGCGCAGTATAAATTCAAACTTTGGCGCGCTTGTCCGCAGTGCGCCGAACGACCACCACGCGAACCGAGACCACCACTCACCCCTCCGAGAAAACCGCCGTCAAGATGGCCCGAACGAAACAAACCGCCCGAAAGTCAACCGGAGGAAAGGCCCCAAGGAAGCAGCTGGCTACGAAGGCCGCGAGAAAGAGCGCACCGGCTACGGGCGGGGTCAAGAAACCGCACAGATACAGGCCAGGTAAGTTTTTAACCCTTCCAATGCTGAGGCTAATTTCGTCCAAAGTACAAGAACGCAAGGATTTTTGAAAACCAACTACCGGTGAACCCTGTCATGTTGGTATTCATTGGATAGCTCTCGCTGAGTGCTCAGATGAGTATCCATGTCAGGGTTTCAGTCGGTTTTCAGGTGTTTTTGCATCATTTCGTTTTGTCTTCTGTATGTATTATACTTTTGACGATAACTTTGAAATTGGAAATGACTTTATAAACTTAACCCTCATCCTGCTAACCACAACAATTGTCGTGGTGTGCAGCAGTGCTCTTAGGTTTCACAGCAGCATAAGGGTTAAAACTATTTGAAGGGGAGTTGAAGGTAATGGTCGAATGACATTTTTCCATCAAATATTTTCTTAACGTTGCCTTTGCCTGCAAGATTTAATCAAAATTGTACAGCTGCTTTTGGCCGCTGTGAGTATATCCGTATTGATGAGTTAAACTGAATATGTGCATGTCTTTGGATTAGCTGTGGGACGATGGCCGTTTTCACCTGTTCTTTTTTTATGGCGTACACATTTTCGTTTTGAAAGGCCGGAGCGCCGTCTTTTCGGGTGTTTTGACATAATTTCTAAATCCGGCTACTGCTTGTTGTTGGTTATAACACTTGCGGGAAAACACTGCCAATATGACCCTTTGGCATGAAACAATGAACACTTCTTTGATATATATATATATATATATATATATATATATATATATATATATATATATATATATATATATATATATATATATATATATATATATATATATATATATATATATATATATATATATATATATATATATATATATATATATATATATATATATATATATATATATATATATATTTCTTGATTGGAGGTTCGAAAATTCAGTAAGAAGAGTTGCAAACGTTTGTTGATGGTGGCTCGCTACAATATTCACCTTCAACCTTGCACATCTTTATATCTGTTAAAATAAAACTTCATTGTCAAAATTACTAGTCTTATCGTCCGTATAAAACACTATCATTGACTAATCGTTTTAACATGGATACTTAAGTTATATGAACTACTACGCTCTCCGAAATCGAAAGTGGTATGACGCCAAACTGAACACAACATGGCGGCTACGGGCACCTCTTGTTTCGCTTTCTAACGCTAGTATATATACTGTCAATCGTGAACAGACTAGACTTAACCCCTTTCGCACGTAATAATGCACGTATGTCCTGACAAAATCGAACTTACCTCTTCAATGTATTGTATCTGTATTAACCACTGCGAGACATCATAGTAATTAAACCTTAGAGGGAGGATAAAATAACTTGATTACCCTCCTTCTAGAGTGGTCGGGGAAAACAATTTTATTTTCTCCCCCCCCCCCCCCCCCAAAAAAAAAAAACTGTCCTGAAAATATGTATTTTTATTTGCTCTTTCACATTTGCTCCGTCGTAATTAAATTTACCAACACGAAATATAAAAAAACACACCTTCGGGTCCATTTGTGTACCATGGTGTAGCAACCCAGGTGTAGCAACCCAGGGCTGGAGCAGAACTCGACAGGTGCACAGGTATTTGTATCCGTATAATGATCTGAACATTGCTAAAAATTGTTGCTATAAAAATCAAATGATTATGGGTACGTATGTCACCCTTTTATGAAGCCTGATACGAACTTTCAAGTTTATCCGAGCACTACAAAGCAAGAAAACAAGACTAAGTATATTGCCATAAGAGGGTGACCTACGTCCCCATAATCATTTGGTTTTTATAGCAACAAATTTTAGCAATTTTTGGATCATTATACGGATACAAATAATTGTGACAGGTGCCAGTAGTTCTGGAATCCATGTACAAAGGTATCAATTATATAGGATCATTAATCTTCCTTCATTATATTCCAGGAACTGTGGCATTGCGAGAAATCCGGAGATACCAGAAGAGCACAGAACTGCTCATCCGCAAGCTGCCGTTCCAGAGGCTTATAAGGGAGATAGCCCAGGATTTCAAGACAGATCTCCGCTTCCAGAGTTCCGCCGTCATGGCTCTACAGGAGGCGGCAGAGGCCTACCTGGTAGGCTTGTTCGAAGACACGAACTTGTGCGCCATCCATGCCAAGCGGGTCACCATTATGCCCAAGGACATCCAGTTGGCCAGAAGAATACGTGGAGAACGAGCATAGACTGTTTAGGTCTAGGAAGTTCATGATGACCGGAAATAGCGTTTGAACATTCGCGATCGATTTGATGTCTCCATTTTTTTCAGAGCCTTAATTTTAGTTTTATCGAATTTCGAAATGTGTCATAAATGTAGAATAGTTTTTCGTTCGACCAGGGCGAAACACGTCTGGCGAGTGTATTAAAAAAAATCAAAACTAAGTCCCTTTTTCAAATTGTTATGCAAGTAATGCTATATTTTTCCTTGAATTTACAACAATATTGAATACTAGTAGTGAATACCGAATTAGTAAAGTAGGCATTTTTTAAGCATGAATCAATTACTTCATCAAAACTCGATCTTTGCATGCAGGCAGATAAGGTGCAGAAACGCGTTTAACAGCAATGAGTGACCAATCGCCAAAACGTTCGCAAACGTTCTTTATGTAGGTGGGATCCAACTTGCAACAATAAGTGAACAATCCAAATCGTTTGCAAACGTTCTTTATGTGGATCCAACTTGCAACAATAAGTGAACAATCCAAATCGTTTGCAAACGTTCTTTATATAGGTGGGGATCCAACAAGAAGTTCTCGGACTATCTTCTAGTATCGTCTCAGAGAGACTGCGGTCGATTAAAAATGTTTTAGCTATGTTTTGAATCTTTTAGTTGTTATTTGATAATTAATGTTAGCATAACTCTTCAATGGAAACCGACATTAACAGCAAATGAAATTGACAAACTATAAATGAATAGTCAAATGAAGAAAAAGAACGGTGAAGATTTCGGATTGATTTAGCAAAAAGTTTCAACGGCATCTTGTAAGATTAGCTTCGCTAAAAAGGTAGTTTCGTTTCTAAACCAAATCAACTATTAATCAATGTTCATACATAGCATTTGATTTGTCAGATTATTTTAATCTTTACTAGAAACCATATTACTAGAAATGATATTTTTGTAAAAGTTATGTCAGATTTCCTTGATGATGATTGTTTTGAATGTTTTTGAGGTTAACTTCTCTAATATCTAATATATAATTTGTTATAATAACATTGTTGTCTAATTATTTGTACAAAGTCTACACGCCAAATCTTTTAATAGTAGTTTGTAAGTGTTCTATATTTTATACATGTATTACTTTAATAAATATTCAATCCTGTATCCTTTTTACAGTTTTGTGATTTTTCCCAATATCTCAAACGAAACCTATTGCGTGTCTAAAATGCACGTACATTCTAACAACTTTAAAAAACTCCTCAATTTCGCAACGCATGGAAAATGGAGTTCCACTAATTGTCGCCATACATCTATCTCCGTTACCAAATAAGTAGCAGAGCATCGGTCTCAAAGGATGCACAGAAAGCATTCAAAGGGGATGGTAACGGATATCTGTATGGTGACATAATTATAAAACAAACCTTTGCAACTTTCAGTGAAACATTGAAAATGTTGCTGTTTATATACTAGTAGTTATTTCCACCAGTGTCGGACCATGTGTATTCTCAGTCTAAATAAGTGTCCAGTCGATGTAAATGCGTTACATATTTTGACCTTTTGCAATAATACAGTTTCTTAGTCGACAGATAGGCAAGTTGTGTATACAGAAAAGCTCAACCACCCCATTTACAAATCAAAAAAATTATATTCCTTGAAGAAATTGTAACTTTTTCCTATTGTAACACAGTTGCTTGCCTTCCAATCAGAGTCCTCGAAAAGTGTAGGGTTATAGGGCTTGTACCACAGTTGCTTGCCTTCCACCAATCAGAGTCCTCGAAAAGTGTAGGGTTATAGGGCTTGTACCACAGTTGCTTGCCTTCCACCAATCAGAGGCCTCGAATAGTGTAGGGTTATAGGGCTTGTACCTCAGTTGCTTGCCTTCCACCAATCAGATGCCTCGAAAAGTGTAGGGTTATAGGACATAACCCACACTTTTCAAGCCTTTGTTCTCTAAGCTGCCTAAACCCAAAGGTGTCAAGCTTTTCTCGGCCTGTGATTAGTGGAAGGCAGTCAACTGTGGTACAAGCCACATAGACCTCCTCTGAAGCTGTAGTGTATGTGATACCCTCGGGGTTACTCGGCTCCGTCTCATAACACCTTGGCTATATCTCATACAGAACAGCTTCCATGTCTTCATATCTATCACTGACTTATCCAACACTTGTGAGGTCTGTGAGTCGTGGAAGGCAGCCAAATTGGGTATAATTAAACGAATACTCTAACAGTATAACAAACACTGCCTCATTACATGTCACAGTTGCAAATATCTCTATTAACGTTGGCTGGCTCCCAAGCGTGAGGTCGCAGGTTCCGAGTCTCCCCATAGGTGGATTGACTTGGTCGTTAAAAACTGTGGCGTTGTGGAGTGCTGTCTATGGTACTTCTGCAACTGAAAGACAAAGACCCCATGGAACTATTCGTATATAGTAGGGAATTTCTTTCTGGTTGGCCTCGTCGCGGTATGACCTAAGCTGTGACCACCGGGGTTGAAAGCGACGTAAAAACAATTCTTTCTCTCCCTTGGTGTTTGCGCAAAACCAGTAAGGTATCTGCCTCTTAGTTAAAACTACCACCTCCCATACCGTACAATCCCTAAAATATACAGAAATCGAAGATTTTTCTCTGTGGTAAAAATCGTGATGAATGCATTCTATTAAATTTTCCTCATTTTGGGGCAATTTCTGGTGGGTAGGAACAGTCTCGTCTTGGAAACCGGTCCGTGGAGCGCCTCTCGTATTTTGCTTCAAAATACGGTGATGTACGGGGTGGTGGATACGTCTCTTGTCCACCGAAATCACATTGGTAGGTCGGCTAGATTCTTTCATACACATATTCCCCCCACCCCCCCCCCCCCCAAAAAAAAAAAAGCCATGCCAATGTTGCCAATAGTTAACGCACTGAACCATATTATGTGACATGTAGGTGTATGAACGAAAAATATTTACAACACCACCATGTTTTGTCAATTGCTATCTTTACCAAATTATTTAAAAATTAAGTGGCGCACTGAATTCTTTCAGAGGGCCGTATTTCATGAATAGGTTGATTAATCTGGTTAGTTCACTCATCGGTCACTAGAGGGCAGCATATCGATATGAAATTGTAACAAAAAAGATTAAGAAGATGGGGGCTTAAAGATAAAGCTGTGTCTAAGGATGATTAAGATAATAACAGATTAAGTCAATTAGTTAGTGTGAATATTTGCCACTGTGCTTGCTGGCATCTTGCTTCAAGATCGAAGATATGATCATCTATAGATTTTGGGAGGTGTAGTTTGAAAAAAAAATCCTTGTAAGTGTGAACTATGCTGAAAACATAACATTCAAAATGAATTTTCGAAAACTACCCCCTCCCCCTGAACTGATTCGCAGCTGGTGCATTGATTCTGATGTATATGACAATAACTTAAAATAAAGAAGCAATTTTTGAGAAAAAGTAGACAGTTCTTACAACTGATGCGATTGATAATTCTTGAAAAAAGTTTTGAATACATGTATTAGATGTCATTTGAAGAGTTATATTCAAGATTGTTATAAATCCATGGATGCACTCATGATGAAAATACTTTAAAAAACAAATCCCATATAAACCAAGCAAATACCACTGGTCATAAATAATGGTTAGTACTTGTATCAAAAGGTAATTATGCAATATTAGTCGATTTAAGCATCACTCACTTCACTACATAAAGACTAAACTGTCTATCTAAATTGAGGTGTTCTTAGTATTTAATACAGACACCTGCGCTCATGTGCCTTTAATTTCAGCCATATCTATTTGAATGATACGACAGGAGAGGTGCTCCCTCCCTCCCTCCCTCCCATGACCCCTGGTGGCGAGAACCGGTGACCACAGCCCTCACAATAGAGGTACAGCCGCAAACATGGTCTATACAGTACAGACAATTAATTCCTGCACCAGTCGACTGAGTATTGCCAGTGTCTGGTTGTATGGAACACCCGATGGATAACATGTCAACAAAATAAGCCACGCACATCAATGACCAATGTAGATTGCGAATCAAAGCTACGTTCAGTTGTGATGTCAGGGACCTGTGGTCGCATCCATGCCCAGGAAACTGTGTGGCAATCGGGTGTGCGGTCGAATATTCTGCCTGGGCTACCCACCCATTTAATGCAAGAATTAGAAGTCGGCACTGTCAAGTCTGTCGGAACCAAGCTTGGCAGATTCTGTTCTCCTCTTTTTTTACGAAAAACGTGTGTACTCATTACACAAACTTGGCAAACTTCTGAGGACCAATGTGTCCTTTGTCTATATACTTACATAATTTCGCAACTCCTTAATATATTGATTTTGTGCACATTGATAAATGAAGAAATGTAATTTGATTGGCCCTTCAATTGCTTGGTAATTGTACCTGCGGCCAAAATCTTCTTCTTAGTCGATAAATCCTACTCCATAGGAACTGTAAGTGATTTCGATAAATCAGTTGAAACTAAGTTGTTGCTGTGAGCAGTGATACATCCCACATGCTTAAGAGATTTGATAGATACTTAAAATCGAAATTGCGTGGTGACAAAATTTCCCGTTTGGTCATGCATGTTCGATGGACCAAGTGTGAAAGAGCTCTCCCCAATTAACGGGAGTGAAAATAAATTAAAATTTATTTTCTCTCCCCAATAATCGGGAGTGAAAATAGATTTAAATTTATTTTCTCTCCCCAATAAACGAGTGAAAATAAATCTATTTTTTTTTCTCTCCCCAAAAAACAGTGGTGAAAATAAATATTTAGATATTTGCTCTTTCACACTTGGTCCATCATATGCATGCTGCGTGCCTAACTTTCTACAGCAGTCTTGACTGCACCTCTCCAGTTTCTTACTTCGACTAACCTGATGTCGGGGCAGGAGGAATTTTCTGTAATCTCAAAATCCCCTTGATTTACAGGTCAGCTTTAAGAGTACTTAAATCCCAAAATAAAGACAAACAAATCTTGTTTAGATGTATCGTTTTATTTTATTGTTCGATAGGAAGAAGTCAAAACAGACAGGGATCCACCTGCTATCAAATACATCTTCAACGATGCGAATCCCTTCGCACATCATCTGAGCATGCGCTCGTGGGTGATAAAACCTTTATATTATATTTACACATTCTCGTACATGTACATAGTGTTATTGTCAAATCCCAATGACTAACTTCCAAAACTGCGATCCCAGCATTGGGAATTAACCCGTCCAAAGCACAGAGGCCAAGATTTTTGAAAACAATCTAAACCCATTCATGTAGGTATTCATTGGAAAGCCGTCATGGAGTGCTCTCAGATGAATACCCATGTGTCAGGGTTTCAGACATTTTTCAGGTTTTTCACATCATTTTGTAATGGCAAAATTAGCCACCGGCAGCATGAGGTAATTAACACTTTCATGCATGGAGATCTCTTCTCCATCTATTGTTTGGACCTTAGTTCGAGCAATTCCAACTCTGGCACATGGCTGTCAATTAATATATGTTGTCTATATTTGTATGTTCCAGGCCAATAGATGGCATATAGTAAGCAACGACAATGTATCTGAGACTGTTGCTCAAACTCTTTAGAGACCTATGATACTTATGAAATAAACTTGCTGTAAGGTAATGCACATTGCAACACATTTGAAGGAGAAATGATGACTTGGTAATGAATTAAGAATTTGGACTTTTGATTATCATCACTGTTTCTACCATACTGGGGCTAAGTTGTGACTATAGAAAATAGAAAGGGGCGGAGGAAACTAGAGAACCCAGCATTAACCACTGCCAAACCACCCCAAGTCACTGGCAACTTTCTCACTTACCCCAGCCAGGATTCATACCCCAAACCAATATGGTAATAATATCTCTGGAGTATTTATCAGAAAATATTTGTAGGAGAAACATTGATTAGAAACCAGCACACAACTCTCCTTCAAATATTTTGTGAATCTATGCATGTTTCCATTTCATAAGTATCGTAGGACCACACATACTTGTCACAAAAGTCTCCAAGCATAAATTGATAAACCCATTCACACTCTGACGTAATCTACCTTTGCGTATAGCAGCTGGATATCCATTGCGCTTTACAAGATAGAGGCACTGGTTCACATTTAGCTGCCAATTCTCACCTTAGTCATATTTTCCATGCAAAGTAACATTTAAAATAGTTCATGGAATATGTATACAGACATTACCCAACCAAACTCTATAAATTAATTGCGGGTATTTTGTGTATAATGTTAAGCTTGAAATGGAGTTTTGGCAGAGAGTGGAACTAAATTATAAAGTGACAGGATACAGAAACCCAATTGGTAGTCAACATACCCATACCGGGATAGAGATAGCGATAGAGATAGGCTATCTTGATCTTTATCCTGTTTACCCAAAAGCAGAACCTTTATTTTATTACTTTATTTTGCTTTAAATTTCAACCCATTAATACTCACAGCAGTTAAAGGCAGCCTGAAAACAACCCTCCTTCAAATATTTCATAGATCGATTATATTCCAAAGTAATTGTCGAAAGTACCACAGATCCAAATGACAATTTCTACAGATATTCTTATTCATGGATGTGTTAACCCTTATGCTGCTGGTGGCTAATTTTGCCAATACAAAATGATGCAAAAAACCTGAAATATGATTGAAACCCTGGTAGATATGATACTCATCTAAGAGTACTCAGCAAGATATATCCAATAAATACCAACATGACAGGGTTTAGATGGTTTTCAAAAATATTTGTATCCTTGTGTTTAGGGCGAAAGTTGCCTTAGCATTTGAAGGGTTAAGAAGACTGTGTCAAGTATATTGATTGCTGCCAGTCCTTAGAATGGCAATTGTTGGAATTTGACCTTCCAAGGCATAACACTGCAGGTTTTTACCAGCGGACCTACTGGAAATATACCTCTGGCATAACCTTACTTGCAAAATACTCTTCCTCCTCATGTTGTTTTTTTTACCTCTGACTTTAATTAACCTGTATTGCTGGTGGTGGCTAATTTGGCAAATACAAAACAAGGCAAAAACACTGAAAAATGACTGAAACCCTGGAATGTGGGTACTCATCGGAGAGTACTCAGTAAGAGCTATCAAATGAATACCCACATGACAGGGTTATCAAAAAGCTCTGTATCCTTGTGCTTTCGACCAAAGTAACCTTATAATTGGAAGGGTTGTGTTGCCCGAACAGCTACGATACTAGTGCAACTTATAGGTATACACTCAGATCATGTGACTTCTCACACTGCACAAAACACGTCTTGTCTCAGGTGCATTTGTTGACTAACGCCTAGCCAATCTATATTCAGGGATTCTAAAGAATAATGAATGCACGCCCATACATCCTCCCTCCCTTCTCCCACAATGCGGCACATTGTCGTCTGGATCTTTGATACTTTCAAAAATTACTTGGAAATTAATAATGATTTTACAAAATATTTGAAGGGGAGTTGTTGGTATTGTTATGATAAACATTTCTTCTTCAAATATTATCCCAAATGTGCCAACGACTCAAAAAATTTGGCAAAATTGTTAGACTGCTTTTGGCTACGGTGAGCATAAATGAGTCTGAGATCGCATGCTTGGGAGCCAGGCGTCTTTCCATTAACCCTTCAACTGCTAGGGCACAAACATGGTCTGATGCATTTGATAATATCTTGAAAATGAAGCAATTCTTTAGGCGACGGTTACTTGAATTATTGGTTCCCGAATCCTTCCCAAACAAATTTTACAGGGTCGGGAGGGAGGTAATTACAAATAAAGTTGATTTTTTTAAGTTTTTTTACACACGGAAATCTAAGTAAGCAAACAGTCGAGAGGAAGGTAAAAAGATAAAGCGATTTTTTGGCAAGTACTAAAATACATACTTAAACCATATTTTTGAATATTAAAAGAATGATTTTTTAATAAAATGATGCATTTCAACAACACTGTATTGCATTGCTATTGTAATGTTGTATTGTTCTGGTCTAAATATTCTTTTAGTTGTGTAGTTTTATTACCATCCATGGTAAATTTATTGTAGGTTTGGTGTACCTACTTACGGCTCGGCGGCAGAGCACAAAATAAAGTGGGGGGATTACATTGATTTTCCCGTCGGGTCGATTACACTTTGATCGGCGGATCCGGGAACCAATAAATCAAGTAACCGTCGCCTTAGGTGAAATTTGACTGGAAGAAGTTGTTCCCATTGAGTATGACAATTGCCCTTCAAATACTTATCAAATATAACTCTTTTTGACTAGTTACATTCAAAGTTGTCAGACCATATGTGTACTCAAGATACAAAAGGTATTAGCCACATCAAACTCCAATATTTTGCTCAGGTTATTTCAATCGATGCAAAAAATGTGAAATATATCACACTGAAATGGAACATGGCTCTGGTGATAATAATATTTCGATTTTTCATGTTAAAGTATCTCCTCACTCAACCTTACCATTTTGCTACAAAAACATGGCAACAGGAGAATTAAAACATATATATATATATATATATATATATATATATATATATATATATATATATATATATATATATATATATATATATACACATATATATATATATATATATATATATATATATATATATATATATATATATATATATATATATATATATATATATATATATATATATATATATATATATAGTAACAGACGTCGTCTCCACCAATGATACTTTATGTAAATTATTCTTGTCAAAGCACTATCACAAGGCCATTATGGGCGCTACAGGCATGAAAATGAATGGGTTTAGCACAGAAAACCACAAAATCCACTAAAACCACGGAATATAAACAACAGCAACATAACCAGTGCTGAGATGTACTTTAAGGTTTCATAGTAAATAAATAAGTCAATCTGTGCCATATTAGGTTTTGGTTGCTTTAGTCCTCCTGGTGTGGGCATTCAGTGGTATGTGGTGATTTCTATCTCTGGATGACAGGCTAATTTTTAGTGTTTGAACGATAGAAGGTTGGCAGACCCATCCTGACTGTGATTGGCCAATCAGACCCATTCTGACTGTGATTGGCCAATCAGACACATCCTGACTGTGATTGGCCAATCAGAACCAATTTACATCCTGTGATGCAGTTTGACCAATCAGAAATAAGTTTACATCCTGTGAAGCAGGTGATTAGCCAATCAGAAGGAAAGTTTGATTGCATCTCTGAGTGTAACACCACATTGCCTGCAGCAGTTTTTGGCTTGTCAAATGACTGAAATTCATTGTTGAACTATTTAATGGGCGCCCTAAAGCAGCCTGGAAAATATTTGAAGAAGGAATGTTATTCAGAACGTGACCAACAACTTTCCTTCTGAATTCCAAAAAGTTTTGAATGCCATGGTGCCACTGCAGCTCAAGAGGATATCTCCTTAAGCTCAAGTCAGATGAACCTTCTACGAAGAGTACTAGCTTGTAAGAATTTTGATTTTTGTCACTTTTTCCACCATATTGCTGCTAAGTCGTGACTACCCATTTGTAAGTGGTAGAGGAAACGAAAACGACGAAAACCACCGCTTGACAAATAACTTGTAGATAGACTCGTAATGTGATACTGTGTTTGTTACATCTCACTGTGTATATACCTCTCAGCTTTTACACAATCCATTGGGCTGCCTTCTAGTGATAATATAAAAATGTGATACAGTGAAACCTGTGTACGTTGAACACGCATGGGGAATCCAAAACTGTTCAATGTATGCAGGGGTTCAATGTGTAGAGGTCCTATTCCTTTACTCATCATGGTGACAGGGAATGCTAGAGTGTTCAATGTATAAAGGTGTTCCGTGTATAGAGGTGTTCAATTGGGCAAGTTTCACTGTATCATGTTTGTTACTTCTTTCTGTGTATATACCTCTCAGCTTTTACACAATAGTTTGGGTTTCGTTCTCTTAGGCCTGGGATTTCTTGTTAAAAACAGTATAGCAATAATGAGAGCCATTCATCTGAAGAATATCAAGCTGTAAATATTGGTGGCGCCACCTTTCAATGTTTCCTTGCACAATCCCCTTTTGCTTCCATCAGTTGTAAATCTAGCGCACCAGCAAGTTCTATTTTCATCTTCAAGACAAGTCAGGACGGTGTCCCTGAAATCCAAGTGGCGCCATCTATTGTCATTGGCTTGCCCATACCCCCTAAACTGGCTCCACAAGGGGTATTTTGGTGTGTCTATGATTTTTTTTAAACACAGGAATCATTATGCCACATGATCACACAAATACCGATGTTGTGCACACCGTAGTGGCGCCACCTACTTTGTTGCCTTCACAGTGGTGGCGCCACCTACTACTGTTGCCTTGCACACAATAGCGGCGCCACCTATTACTGTTGCCCTGCACAGAAAAGTGGCGCCACCTATTACTGTTGCCCCGCACAGAATAGTGGCGCCACATATTACCTTTGCCTTGCACACAATAGTGGCACCACCTATTGCCGTTGCCTTGCACACGATAGTGGCGCCATCAATTACCGTTGCATTGCACACAATAGTGGTGCCACCTATTACCGTTGCTTTGCACGCAATAGTGGCGCCACCTATCAGCATTGCCTTCACACCATAGTGGCGCCACCTACTACCGTTGCCTTGCACATGCACCCTCTGGTTCCTTGAGGGGTAATTCCGGTGCCTCTATGAGTTCTTTATAAACATCGGAGTCCTTTCTTACGAATAGTGAGATGCCGCCCTTGTAGGCAGCTGGAATTTTGATGTGTGATGTGACTGTGGGGCGATATCCAGCAACACGGTGCGCTTGGCTCTCGCGCATAACATTGACAACTTGACCTGCAACGACACAAAACAAAGCATTCAACACATTGTTCAACACATCCTTTACGCCTGGCAATTTAATCCATTGTTGGTGGGTTAACCCATTCATACCTTAACCCATTCATACTTGAGAGTTCCTCCAGAAATTGCCATCTGGATCAATCATACTTTTGATGATAACTTTTGAATTAAGAATCATTTTACAAAATATTTGAAGGGGAATTGTTGGTAATGTTCTGATCAACATTTCTTCTTCAAATATTTTGCCAATTATGCTTTATGCTGCTAGATATCATCAAAATTGTCAGGCTGTTTTGGCCGCTTAATGGGTTAAGATCTACTTGACTCGTGTCTTCTGGACCTGTCATCCTTTTTGAAAATAGTTTTGGAATAAAGCATGTTTGACGGGGAGTTGTAGATAGCGTTCTGATGCTACAGGTATGAAAGGGTTATTTAGTGATTGGCACCTTCAAAATTTTCGCAATACAGTTCAAAATTAATATTTCCTAAACAAAAGTGCCTGCCTCCTCAATACCTAAATTTATCAAATCTATCACTGTCAGCTTAAAGAAATTTCACTGATAGACAGTGTAATGCCTTCTCAATTTCTACAATTGAGCAGTACAGATTCAACATTGGTATATGATATCATAGCGAGTACACCTACTTATTCCCAGTGATGTGTTAACCCTTCAAGACTGCTGTAGCCAAAATACTGTAGAACACACATATGACATGTGTCCCAAATATAGCTAATTGGGGAGTTTTCACATCATAGCCTATCTTTCTGTTAGCGATGGTAGCCGCCGCTGACAGCGTCAAAGTACAGAAAAAAAAGTACAGCGTTTTATATATAGCGAAGCGGAACCACACGCTATGTATGCTATATATAAACAGACGCGTACATTGTGTGTTCTACAGTAGTTAATCCATCCATACCTGGAGATCTCCCTCACAAATAATATATTCACAAAATATTTGAAGGAGAGTTGTGAATTGGATTTTGGAATTTTGTTTAATATCATTTTTTCTGCCATACCAAGGCTAAATCATTGTTGTTGGTGGTGGTGGTGGAAACCTGAGATAAATCCAGACCACATTCCTAAACCCAAGTCTCTGGCAACTTTCTCCCAAACCAGGCCAGAATTCAAACCGGGCAGTGGTGAGCGACAGCAAGTAGTCCATGATCCACCACCTAGACCCAAGTCTCTGGCAAATTTCTCACATGCCCGAGCCACATTGAGATACTGCATGACTGATATTTTTTTATGGACATTTAATTTTCGCTATTTTCACGCTCCCCATGGTAGCAGCAAAATAACATCCTTTAAATAAATATCAATTTAGTAACAAATATATAGTTTGAGTGCTTGAATGCGCAAATTTAAAGTTACACAAATACCCTCCAGCAAGGCTGTAAAGCGAAATTTTTAGCACTCCAAATTAAAGATGTATACGGTACCTTAGTGCTGACTTACCTAAGACATTCATGGTGCGCCACCTGGGGTCAGGCTGCGACATTAGAACTGTGATATCGGTATCTGCATCCCAGCGATTGATGATGTCGTTTCTCCTCACCAGGAGGACAGAGTCGCTGAATAGCTGCGAGTAGACGATGTCGGGCGGGACCACTTCAAGGGGATTGGTTAAATGTATACCTGCGGAGGAGAAACAAAAATGGCAGTCAAGAAATTGAGGTTCGTACTGCATAATGGTAATAACAAAGATGGTTTCTCAATAAATTATATATTTGGTAGTTATCTGATTAAAGTGTTGTTTCCCTTAAAATGTTTCATGAGCAACCAAATTGGACACCCAAACTTCTGGATAACAACAATAATAATCTTTATTTCATGAGGAAACAGGCTAATTAATTATTTTTATTTATTTATGAGGTATACAGTCAAATATGGATTTTGATTTTACCTGTGGCCATCAGGTTTTAAGAATGTGTACCCCTCACCCTTCAGGTCACAGGGATAAAAATTATTTAACCCATTCATGCCTAGAGATCTACTTGACAAAGTGTCGTCTGAACCTTCCATACTTTTTGAAATTACTTTGGAATGAAGCATAAAGTTATAGAATATTTGTAGGAGAGTTGCAGATAAAATTCTGGCGAACAACTCTCCTTCAAAAACTTTCTATATATTTCATTTTTTTTAGAGAGATATCACCACAATTGTTGGGCAGTTCTGTGTGCTACAGGCATGAATGAGTTAAATGGCATTTTGGTCATGTACGTGTCATCCCTTCCAATGCTGAGGCTACTTTTGTCTAAAGCACAAGGACCCAACGATTTTCGAAAACCATCTACACCATTGGTCATTTTTCAGGTTTTTTGCATGATTTCGTATTGCCCAAATTAGCCACCAGCAGCGTAAGGGTTGAATATAAAGCAATTATACACCTGTGGGCACCCACCTAGTTTTGAGACGCCGTATATCATCTGATGGTGCCAGGCGTCCGGAATCATCCAACCAGCTGGTACCGCTAACTGCAAGTTAAGTGTAGCCAAGGGAACCGCACCTGAAAAACGTAAACAATTTCCTGTTATGATATGCACAAAATAAACACAATTAGCAGTAATGATATGTATGAAATAATGGAACGGCACTTGAAAGATGTAAAAAATTCCCAGTAATAATATGCATGAAACATACACAAGTTAAGTGAAGCCATCTGAAAAACGTAAACAATTCCCAGTAATGATATGAATGAAACATCAGTAGTTGAGTGTTGCCAAGGGAACGGCACCTGAAAAACGTAAACAATTCCCAGTGATGATATGAATGAAACATACACTAGTTGAGTGTAGCCAAGGGGACTTCCCCTGAAAAACGTAAACAATTCCCAGTAATGATATGCATGAAATAAACACTAGTTGAGTGTTGCCAAGGGAACGGCACCTGAAAAACGTAAACAATTCCCAGTAATGATATGCATGAAATAAACAAATTCCCATTAATGATATGTTTGAAATAAACAAATTACCAGTAATGATATGCATGAAATATAGCCTATTCCTAGAAATGATATGCAGGAAATATACAAAATTCCCATGTATCATATTGTATTGTTTAAGATACAATACTCAACTTCTAAAAAATTATTTGGTTCTCTTTATGAAGGATACTTTTTTTCCTTTCAATATCAGTATTTAGTATCATATCGAGGACCGTTACCTATCTCTAAGTTTAGCCCTTTTGCATCTGAAGGGTAAACATAATATACAGGCAGAATTATACACATTTTTCAAAAATAAAAATGCAATATTTTGAGAAATATTTGAAACCTTTCTTTTCATCATGGTTAATCTTTGCGGGAAATGTCAAAGAGCACCCATCATTTTATATCTTCTAGCGGGACCTACATAGCATAAATATTGATGCCAATTCATCTCCGGACATCCTATCTTAATGCAGTATATCTTGACTTGGAGGAATAATACGCTGATATAGGGGGTCGTATTTCCACGGATTATTACGGCCATCCGACACAATTTAATCTACTAATGTACCCTGCGGGCCCCTTAGTAAATGTCAGGCCGCCTCCCACTAATTCCAGACCCGCCATCTGAAAGGTATTCTAGTGCACTCTGGAGGATCCGCTAATAAGCGATATTACAGGCCTTTGTCAAAATGTAAGGTTCTATCATAATGGAGGGTATTTGTTTCTTTTTGTTATCACCTTTTCATCATGTAAGAACACAGCACTACTGGCGGCGAGCCAGAAGTTGGTTCCGGAATATAAGTAAATAAGGTATATTTTGTGCTTTACCATTTTGGTGATGGGTTTATGACCAGAGCATTCTTTGAAAATATCTGAAGGAGAAATATCAAGTACAAACCAACTTGCAACTCTTCGTCAAATATCTTTTGAATTTATGCTTAATTCAGGCACCGACATAAGTACTAGCCCGCTTGCCCCAGCAAGTGAATTTTTGAAAAAAGGGCTTTCGGGCAAGTACATTTTAGTTTTCACTTCCCCAAATGGGCAAGCTGAATTTCTGAAGACTAAACTCATTTTTTTGATAGTGAATGGCCCAAATACCCAAAAATGTGCAAACAAAGCAACAAAACTGAAAAGAAAATGTTTTACAAATCTTTAAATACATGATAAACAATACATGCCTTTCGAGCATATGTTATAACTTATTTTGGGCAAGTCAAAAATTACGTCAGGCAACTCAAAATCATTAACAACTTGCCCGGCGTGACAAGTTAGTTCTGAAAATTATAATGGTGCCTGTAATTGCTAAGTTACTTTGAAACGTACCCTACTTCCAGATGGCACTTGAGATATCCAGGCATGAAAGGGTACGACCAATCTACCTTCATAGAAACCTGACAGCAATCTAATGCATTGCTATGGTAATAAAGCAGTTAGTACACTATATAATCCAACTATATGATATAATTATCATTTTCTCGAGAGTTAATTATCTCTAGACTAAAAAATGCCTGAAACACTGGCAAATGGGTACTTATTTGATAGCACTCATACTGCAAAGATGAAAGTAGCCTTAGCAAGGGAAGGGATACTACACCACACAGTTCTGTCTGTACTGTGGCCAGACTCAGATCTAATCCACAGCCAATGTTGGCAGGGCATCAGTCAAAGCAATTCTGATCACAACTTCCTCAGATCTGCATCACTCACACTGTCAATGGAACTGGTCAATGCCACTGATCCCTAATCAGGCGGTCTGTACACTTCAAATAAAATAACATCATCCTGACCACAGAATGTCTGATTTTTAATGTCGTTTTTAACCCATTAACCCTTCCAATGCAGAGGCTACTTTCATCCAATGCACAAGGACGCAAAGATTTTTTATAACAATATAAACCCTGTCGTGTTTCTGATAACTATCCTTGTGCCACAGTTTCAGTCATTTTTTCAAAGGTTTTTTTTTTGCATAATTTTATATTGGCCAAATTAACCCTTATGCTGCTGGTGGCTCAGCGAGAGCTTTCTAATGAATACCAACCAACATGATAGGTTTTAGATGGTTTTCAAAAGATCTTTGCGTCCTTGTGCTTTGGACCAAATTAGCCACCATCCCCTATGCGTATTTCTCCAACTATTGACTTATTCCAAAGCTATTTTCAAAAGTTTCATAGGTTCAGACAACACTTGTCAAGGCCTATATGTGTTTAACTCTCAGAGACATTGTCATAAATGCTTGTTAACCTATAAAAGCTCACAACAGCCAAAACATCCTGACAATTTTGATGAATTCATGGAAGCAAAAGCAATTTTTAGAAAAACATTGAAGGAAAAATGTTTATCAGGACATTACCAACAACTCTCCTTCAAATGTTTTGTAAAACTATTCTGAATTCCAAAGTTATAGTCAAAAGTATCCGAGATCCTGACGACAATTTCTGGAGGAACCCTTATGGAGAACTATAGTGCATAACTAGATTAGTGTCACAGGAGCAGGTGTGATAAGGTGAGTGACGAGCCTTTTATGCCAGATAAGTGGTTTATAATTGATCTACCATCTTATACCTGTACGCCCCCATGTGGTAACATTTCATTGGACCACCCACAGTCCTTCAATAATAATAAATTAAATAAAATTCATATTTTATTTAGCACCCTTTCCACTTTTAATGGTCAAAAGCACTTCGCAAAAATAGTAAACAGATGTTTATGGTGCATATAGTGAAATAAATTCCTTTTGAAATAGCAATGTTTTCAGCTGTGTCATGAAGTTTTGCACACTATCAGCAGCCTTGATGTTGTCAGGGAGCTCATTCCAAAGGCGTGGTGCATAGGCCCAGAAAGCTCTGCCACCAAACCTTTTGAGATTAGTGTTTGGTATCTGTGAAGTTCTTAGTGTTTGATCTTA
Source organism: Maea johnstoni (assembly GCA_963942565.1). Lineage (NCBI taxonomy): Eukaryota > Metazoa > Annelida > Polychaeta > Spionida > Magelonidae > Maea > Maea johnstoni. The sequence goes on along the minus strand of OZ012688.1, from coordinate 5,791,421 downwards.
GATCTTAGATTCAACCCATTCATGCCTGGAGATCTACTTGACCACGGTTGTCTGGACCGATCATAATTTTAAAAATAACTTTGAAATGAAGCATAAATTTGAAAAATATTTGAAGGAGAGTTGTAGATAGAATTTGGATGAACAACTCTCAAGCAAATATTTTCTAATTATTGCTTTAGTTAGAGAGATATCACCCAAGTAGTCAGGGAGTGTTGTCTGCTGCATGCATCAATGGGTTTACCCATTTGTGCCTATAGTGCCCAAAATGTCCTGACACACTTGGTGATACCTTTCTGACTAGAGCAGATTTGTTAACCAGAACTCAAATATTTTAAGAGTTTGTGCTGGACACCAAAGTTGTTGTTTTAAGTAGCATTAGTCCAGTCAATCTGGGGGTCAACGTCAGAATAATTGCAACAGAATTTTTTTCACTTCTGTGAGTTTAGGGATGGTGTCCTGCATAATATACCAAAAGTCTACCAAAATCATCCCATGGGAAATGGGTCAACGGCGGCCATCTTTAAAGATGGCTGCCAAATTACCTATTACAATACGTTGCTTCAGATTTACTTTTTTCTCTTGAACAGATTCAGACTAGTGATCATAAAACTTGTTTCTATTTCCTTTCTACAACTCATTGTGATATTTTATGCAAGATTTGTTAGGGGAAAATGTTGAAATTTATAACTTTCAATGAAATCAAAGCTGAAAAAAGTGCAAAATTTCACAAAAATCCTCTCAAAGTGTTTCTAAAAGTGTTCAAACCTATGGTAATTTCATATTCATTACTATCTGTATTTCTTTACCTGATTACTTAAGCTTGTTAAAATACTTTATGAACCCAGATTCCTTCTCTGGTGTTCATGAAATATCTTTTTTAACGTGATTACTGTTTCAGGAATGCTACCATAACTCTGTGCAAATCGCGTAACATAAAACCTTTTAATAAAATCTGTTGAGGGTAGTATTTCACCTCTTTTAATAGTCTATCTTTTACAGAAGGACATTGTAATAGAAAGAAATGTGTTTCTGGTCACAAATTAGGGGTGGGTGTAATTTACCACCCTTGAAAGTACCCCACCCCCCCCAAAAAAAAACACAAAAAAAAACAACGAAAATGCTGTGAATTGAAATAAAATGAACAGGAGGGTAGACTGGGGAAAGCAAGATTGTAGTGAAGCAACAATCAAGGAATTTTCTAATGGTGTAAGATACTAAACCAGATACACTACACTTGATGAAACATTCCAGAAAATCAGAGACATGGGTAGGAGGGCGACATGGACATTCTCCAGGGCTTGCTCTGGTTACCCAAAAGGGAGGCTCTGTTTTGAAGGTCTTGTCCTAATGGAGAGGCATCCAGACGTCCATAGACAAAGGCTTACTAAAGAAGCCTCAAAATTAAATTTCTGCTAGTCCGTAGGTGTCCCGCTAGGAGCAGCACCTGTAGCGGCTGCAGACAAGGACGGTCGGCGCATGCGCACCTAACATCCTCTCCTTTTAACATATAGGGCGAATGCCCCCCTTCAGGGAATAAAATTCCAGGTCCTAGGGGAGGATACAGAAGGGAGGGCAATGCTCGCAGGTAAGTATTTATCATAAAAGAGAAATTACTTCTAATTTCCTGTTTTATTAGTAAATCCTTACCTGCTCCCATTGGAAGCAGAGTACCACCGTTTAGCATAAGCTGTGGAATGATCTGGAATTACTTTCTAGCCGCCGTGCCGGCCGCCACCATCACTGCTCTACTAAACCGTCCCCTCATAGCTGGGAGGTCCTTCAGGTAGAAGCGTGCGAAGGTCTGAGGGCGACTCCAGGCCGCAGCATCCATAATATCCTCAAACGGTACACCTACGGTGGCCGCCCAAGTGGTTGCGACCCCTCTGGTGTCGTGAGCACGAATGCCCATCTGCTCTCTCTGCTCGCGCGACAAGTGCGAGTACGCCCCAGAGATGGCCTCCTTCACCCAACCAGCGACAGTACCCTTGGAAGCTTTCTAGTATGGCTCTTTCGAGATAACGAAGAGAGCCTTCTCCGCGCCCCGAAGGGGTTTGGTAAGCTTCAGATACCACTTCAGAGCTCTGAGTGGACAATGTACCTTATCATCTGGTGAGTGCTCCTTTAAGCTCAGCAAGAACACCGAGCTAGGAGTGAAGGATAAAGACTGTTTTTTATCCAGCAAGAGGGAAGGGAGGAGACGAACTCCACCATTTTCCCATCTCAGGTGGCTAGGGTCTATCCTGCAGGAGTGGACCCAGCTCACCCGCCTAGCCGATGCTAGCTGTATGAGGAAGGCCGTCTTGATGGCCACTGACTTCAAGGGGGCCGCATGTAGGGGCTCAAACGGTGGGCCCACCAGGTACTTAAGTACCGCCGGAAGGTCCCACGTTTCCCTGAGAGTTCTCGGCCTGCCGCCACGACAAAGATACCCTTAAAGAGGGTAGAGAGGTCGGTGTTCGAAGACACCGTGGACCCATCCGGAAAACCCTGGTGGATAGCCGCAATAGCCGACCTATACCCTGCAAAAGTGGACGGGGCTAAGGGATTCCCTTTATGCCGGATTGTCCGCAGGTTTTCCAGAAATTCCGCTACCTCTGTTAAAGGCGCTTTAACGGGGTCCACACCTCTGTCCACGCACCACCTTTAGTAGTGTCTAAGACGGGAACCAGAAACCTGGCGAGTTGACTCTCGTCTGGCTCTGGCTGCCGTGTCAGCAACGTTTGCTGAAAAGCCGCGGTCAACAAAGGATTTGCGGACAGAGGCCATACAGTTAACCTCATCGCCTCCGGTTTGGGGTACCGCATCCCCGTGACCGCGTTCTTCAGGAGATCGTCCCTCTGGGAGATCGCCCGTGGCAGATCCGTAAGCATCGACGTCAGTTGGCGGAACCACGGCTGGCCGGGCCAGAACGGGGACACTAGATATCTGGGCCGTAAGTTGAAGCCTCAACTTCCGCAACACTCTCGGGACGAGTGCCGTTGGTGGATGCGCATATCCGTAGAGGCATTCCCAGTTCTGCGTCAGCGCGTTCACACCGCTCGATGACGGGGACGGCCGGATTGAGAAGAACACTGGCAGCTTGTGGTTCTTCTCCGACGCGAACAGGTTCACATGCGGGGTTGACCAGCGTTGAAAGATCGCTCTGGTCACCGCGTTGGGGAGGGTCCACTCCGTCCGGTGATGGTGGCTCCCCCTGGACAAGGCATCCGCAAGGACGTTCTTGTCCCCGGACAGGTGGCTGACCACAAGAAAGATGTCGTGTTGCCTGCACCATGCCCAGACGTCCAGTGCCAGACGGCACAGAGACGGGGACTGGGTCCCGCCCACCTTGTTGATATAGGCAACCGTGGTAGAATTGTCGGAAATGACATCCACAGCAGTGCCCTGCAACTGAGGTAGGAAATGCTTCAGGGTTAGCCCGACCGCTTGAAGCTCGAGCCATTTGATGTGTCACTTGGCCCAGGCTCTTGACCAATGCCCGGAGACCACCCAGTCGCCTAGGTGGCCTCCCCACCCTTCCTTGGAGGCATCTGTTACGATCGACATAGTCGGATCTGGATGCAGGAAGGGGCGGCCAACTCGAAGATTGGCCTGTGACGTCCACCACTCTAACTCGGCGAGAGTCATCTCGTTCGGGTAGATGCGTACGTACGGGCTGTCCGAGACCTGTGTCCACTGGTTGTGGAGCATCAGCTGGATCGGCCGCGTGTGGACTACCGCCATTGGAACCATTTCTGATTCCTATTGCTTCCCTTGTCTGCTAATAGGTGGCTCCACTTGTCCCACAGTATATTTTTAGATTTGTAGTTTTTTGAGTGATTATAGGTGACACCACCAGTATGAAACTTACAGTACAGTGAAAAATATTCTACTTATTTTTCTTCAGCACAAATACAGCAGAAAATTATTTAATTAATATTTTTTGTGGAAAACCTTAAAATTTCCATTTTTAATTGGGGGGGGGGGATGGAGGGGCAGCGCAGAGGGGTGTAGTCTACAGCTTACTCTCTGGTTTCCATGGAGAAACACTTTACAGATAATGTGTCATAGATGTAAACTCTAAAAGATAAAGATTCAGCCTCAGTACATAAGGTTTGGAGGTACACATATTTGATATGGTTGTGGCCAATTAAGAACTGAAATAGTAAACCCGTTAAAAAACACCTATTATGAACAAATTATAAGGAAACTGGGACCCATAATGAAATGATAAGAAGCCTTAGGGATGCTGAAAGTGGAAGAAAAAGTAAAGTTTCAAAAATAACCTATGTTTTTAATGCTATCATAAACAACTCGGAGTAAATTGGGCTGATTTTCATGTTTTTTCTACTTTTTCTGAATTAAAAGAGCCAAAATTAAAACTTTTTTGAAACAAATTTTGCATAGAATATTCAAACATATTGTCAAAAGTGAAATAAAGCTGGTTTTAGGTTTCTAAGACTAAATTTGTGTAAGGGAAAAATGAAAGTGTGGAGTACAGTACTGAATAGTGAAATTGGCGGCCATCTTTAAAGATGGCTGCCGTTGACCCCTTTCCCAAGGGATGATTTTGGTAGACTTTCAGTATATTATGCAGGAGACTATGCCTTAACTCACAGAAGTGAAAAAAATTCTGTTGCAATTATTCTGACGTTGAGCCCCAAAATCAGTTAGATTGACTGGACTACATAGATCCAGACGAACTTTGTAAGGGCCCCAGGCACATATGGGTTAACCCATTCATGCCTGTTCCCCCTTTTCGATACACCTTCATGCCAAAATGTATATTATTGATAACAGACTATAATTTTTAATTGGATTAAAGATCCAATACCATATCAAAGAATTATCAAACATAGGAAATATTATGAAAAATGTTTTGTTTTTTGAAGGGTGGGATGGTATGGTATACCTTTCAGCCCAAAATATATATTTTTATAACAAGCACTACTTTTACACTGAATTATATATGCAATAACATATATAATAATCATGTGTTATCAGAAATATTAAGAAAAATATCATCTTTTTTCCCAGATGGGATGGACTTGTCATTAACGTAGGCCGCCATTCAAAACAGACGCCTCCTGGGATGGTTTCCATTGTAAGACATGGCCAATCTATTAATGAAATATGAGGAAATAACTTTTAGCGCATAAATTCTCATAGCAGCATAAAATAGCCTAACAATTTTGATGAAATCTTGCAAGCAAGAGCATGATTGGGAAAAATTTTGAAGGAGAAATGTTAATCAGGACAGTTCCAACGACTGTCCTTCAAATATATTATAAAATCACACTTAATTCTAAAGTTATTATCAAAAGTATCATAGATCCAGATGACTGTTTCAAAGGAAGAAACTCTAAGCATTAATGGGTTAACAATACTTTTTAGCACCCTCTATTGAATTTTACCCCTCTGATGATAGAAAGATAAGTGCAAAAATTACCAGAAGGCAGATCTAATAAATAAATAACAATCTTTCCGATGGGTACTAAATTAAATTATCAGTATTGAGGCATCAGTGCAGCTGATTCTCTATCCTTCTTCAATGATTAACCTATTCATGCCTGAAGCAGCCAAAACCTCCTGACATTGGTGATATCTCTCTAATAAAAGCAATGGGTGGAAAATATTTCAAGGAGAGTTGTTCAATAAAACTTTATCTACAACTCTCCTTCAAATAGTTTGCAAATTTATGCTTCATTCCAAAGTTATTTCTAAAAGTATGACAGGTCCAGACGACACTCGTCAAGGAGATCTCCAGGCATGCATGGGTTAACCCATTCACATCAGGAGCCTACACGTGATCCCACATACGTTGAAACATCTTGACAGCAAAGCCATATTTCCATAAATACTTCACAGGAAGGGATTCTTTGTGTTGAGCTGAAGAATCCCTCTTAACAAAATTTTCAAATTTTACTATTTCTCATGGGTTATGTTAAATGTTGTCAGACAATGTGTGTACTCCAGATGCAAATTGGTTAACCCATTAATGCTCAGGGTGGCAAAAACCAGCCTGACAATTTTGGTGAAATCTGACCAAATTAATTTAGTAAGCACACATCCAGTTTCACATTTCTTCTACAGTAGATTATAACTGTCACAATTCATAAATTAATCACAATTAACCATAAATGCTCAGTTATGAAATAGCTATTGGCTACCATTTTAGTTATCAAAGTGATATGGACCACTAATTTTTCTGATTGACCACTAAACTATTCATTTTGATGGACCGTTTGACCACCAAGGCTTAGCAAACTGTTTTCAGCACTGAGAGAGTGACATTGTTATATTGTATAATGATAAAACACTGGTATGTTATAAAGGTATATGTTAAAGAATGATATTTTTCTTTTTATATGATAATACATACTGTATTGTGTATATATAGTATATTGGTATACAGAAAATAAAGAATGATGACCTTATTCAATTGTTCTCATAGTGGACTTTCAATATTCAACAACGTTTTCCGAAGATTTTTTCTTCGCAGTATTAATGGGTTAAAACAATTAGGAATAAAATAGCGCACCACTTGCCCATTGGCATAGAGAGTAGGCAGCACTGCAGAACTGCTATTAACAAAATGGATTCTATCTGGCTTTCTCATTGAGAAATTGCCGCCCTGATGTGATTTGACACCCGATGCAGAATAATTGAGGAGCCAAGATCCCGATCGCCGCAGCTTAATTCATTCATGCCTAAAGCGCCTGACTATTTCCGTGATGTCTCTTTAACAAAAGCATTGTTCAAAAAATATTTGAAGGAGAGTTGTTCATTTAAGCTTTATATACAATTCTCCTTCAAATAGTTTGTAAATTAATGCTCCATTCCAAAGTTATTTTCAAAAGCATGACGGGTACAGACAACTATGGTCAAGCAGATCACCAGGCATGAAAGGGTTAACCCACTCACACCCACAGTGGCCAATGTCGGACAACTTAGATAAAGTCTTGCCGGCAAAAACAAAGTTGGGAAATTATTTGAAAAAGAAATTCTATTCAGAACATTACCAACAACTCTAAATCAAACATTGTGTAAAATCATTCTTAACTCCAAAGTTATTTTCAAAACTATTGTAGGTCCTAACAACAACTTTCTTTAGAGAAATTCCTAAACCCAAATGGGTTCACTTATTCATTCTTAACCCATTCAGACCCAGAGACATCCTCAAAAAAAGTTGTCTGGACCTATGATGCTTTTAGAAATAACTTGAGAATTGACCACGAATCCACAAAAAAATTGAAGGAGAATCATGCATAGGGTTTTGATCTTTATTTTTCCTGAAGATATTTTCCAAAAAAACTACGGTCATAAAGATATTACCATTATAGTCAGGACTATTTTGGGCACTGCAGGGATGAATGGGTTAACCCATTTGCACCAGAAGTGCACACATGGTCTGACGCCTTTCAGCATACCATACTCGTCTGAAAAGGCACACAGTGTAGGTTAGGAAAAATACGCCGGGGGGATGCTGGTGAAAGTCCATTTAGCCGCAACCCACATGCGGTGCCGAATGTGGCAACAATCCATGGCCGCCCAGAGTTTGTATAATTCACGCTCTTTTGATTTTTGTTATGCCATGTCCGATTGGATGCTTGAGGTGGTATTCGCCTGGTATTCCGTTTCTTTTCTAGTTACAACTGGCTAGTCATTAAGAAAATTCCAAATTCCTGAAGCAGCCAAAACCGCCTAACTATTTTGGTGGTATCCATCTTACAAAAGCAATACTTAGAAAAAATTGAAGTAGAGTTGTTCATCAGAACTCTATCTGCAACTCTCCTTCAAATATTTTTCAAATCTAAGCTTTATTCCAAAGTTATTTTTAACAGTATGACAGGTCAGACGACATTCCTCAAGTGGATCTCCAGGCATGAAAAGGTTAAGCATGGAGTTCTCTGAGAAGAAACGAGTTGAAATAGATCTCTATCAATAAAGAGTCAATTACTTCAAAGGCATGCTTGGCATGCAATTGACAAGCAATTTCACTGCAGATACATCTTGCTTAACAAAAAAGGCAATAAATAAAAGATTACAGAAATGATTACAGATTCTTACGACAAATGCACTTTTTATCAGAATAAGAGTCAATTACTTCGAAGGCTTGCTGGCACTCAATTGACAAGCAATTTCGTAACGGATATATCTTGCTTACCAAAAGAGAAAACCAAAGATTCAAATAGTTTGCAGATACAAATCCATGGTTTTGATAATCAATGTTGCTAAAAGGAGTGGTGGCAATATCATTCATAGGTAAAAGCCACCAGTAGGGGAATCCTTTGTCTTAACTCTACTAGGGATGTCATCGATAGTCGCCAAGTCGATGCACCGCTAGGTATGACCCTGTCGATAGTCGCATCGATAAGGCAACCGTATCGATGCGGCAGAATCGACAAAATTTAACCCCAAATGCCGCTACATTTGGGGGTTAAGTTCTACAGCTAAAAATCATGAGCGATCACTCAGCCTCAACATACCAACGGCCGTTACCTTTTATGGTTATGTTTTACGTTGTACTACGGCTCTCAGCCGTAAGTACACGCAAAACCATGAGCGGTAGATCGGTTCGCTCACCAAAACAAACGGGCGCCATTTTATTTTACTGCGCACATAGAAATCGCAGTACGTTCAGAACAACAAATGTTTGAAACGTTCGCTAAACGTACTGCTCATCAAGTGCGCAGTATTCGAGATACGAACGTTTCAAACGTTCGTGTCTCAAGTGAGCAAACGTAATAGACATACAATGTGGCTAAAGATGAAATTAATACAAATAACAGCCACAAAACGAATTCAATTCAAAGTAGAATGAATTGTAATAGGTATAAAAGAATAAATCAAATATAAAGGAAAATGATAACCAAATTAGATTAAGTAATAAATGTATTCAAATGAAATAAAAATAGAATAAAATAAATCATGATAGATTATAATAATTGATGAATGCATAATTACAGAATTAATTAATTAATTTGATCTTTGATGAATGAATTAAAAAGGCAAGAATGTTCTTTATTTTGAGCAATTACTAGGTAATTAATTAAGCCCAACGAGCACGTTACGGTGAATCGAATCGAATCGAATCGTATCGAAAAATATAGCGATTAATCGAATCGATAAAATCTCATATCAATGACATCACTAAACTCTACATCATTTTCAGGTGACATAGAATTAATGTAAGGTAGATTTCTAGGTCAAACCACAGTTCTTTCAATTGTAATCCATAATAGGAGCAATTGTGGTGAAAGGGGACTGATTAATGAATGGTGGATTTCGCAATAGTCTAACAGACATTTTGAATCCAGATATTGAATAATGATGAATAAAACTTTTCGACCCTAATTTTTGCACAGTGAGGAAGTAGCTAGAGGAAGGTAGCTGTCTTCTTTTCACCCATTATTGCTCACAGCCGCCAAAAGCAGCCTAACAATTTTGAGTATATCTTTCAGGAGAAAGCATAGTCAGGAAAATATGTGATGGAAAAATGTCATAGAGAACATTACCTACAACTATCCTTCAAATATTTTGTGAAATATTTCTAAATTCCCAAGTTATTATCAAAAGTATATTAGGTCCAGACAACAATTCTGCAAGAACTCTTTACCCTTCCGATGCTGAGGATACTTTGGTCCAAAGCACAAGGACTCAAAGATATTTGAAAACCCTCTAAACCCTGTCATGTTGGTATTCATTGGAAAGCTCTCGCTGAGTATTCTCAGATGAGTACCCATGTGCCAGGGTTTCAGTCATTTATCAGTTTTTTGTCTCATTTTGTACTAGGCAAATTAGCCACCAGCAGCATAAGGGCTAAGCATTAAACTAACCCCTAGTAGCTTCCTCTGTGGTGGAACACGGTAAGCACACAATAAAAGTGTCTACCTATCTCCTCCATTATGGCAAAGTGAGTTCACAGCGGCAATAAAAACAGCCATTAGGGGAAACCCTGTGTGTGATTATATAAGGTTCCCACAGGCCATCTGGTACTTCATGAGTTAACCCCCTACAAATCTGTACGGCCAAAATCCAACTGACTGTTTTTGATATATCTTTTTTTTCTTGGGCAGAATTTTTTTTACAAAATATTTGAAGATGGAATGTTGAACAAAATCTAAGCCACAAATCTTTTCCAATTATTCTGTGAATTAATGCCCAATACCAAATACATTTGTTAACCCACTAATGCCCTAAGTGGCCAAAAGCTGCCTCACAATTATAATGAAATATTGCAGGCGAGAGCATAGTTGGGAAAATATCTGATTGAGAAATATTGATCGAGATATTATCAACTACTCCCCTTCAAATACTTTGTAAAATCTTTCTTAATTCCAAAATTATAGTCAACAGTATCGGAGGTCCAGACCACAGTTACTGTAGTAGATCTACAGCCAGGCAGGAAGGGTTAAGACCAATAAATCAAATGCTTCCTCCACCACCAGGAACTGACTGTCACGGCAAATGAGGAACTCATGAGTTAGTGGCTTTTGAAAACTTCTTACCATACAATGACAGGAACCCAGGGACTTATAGTGGAGCAGCAAATGACCAGATTTGGGGATGGACCCAAACCGGCGGTAGACCAAGCAGCATCATATATCAAATGAAAGCTAAGAATCTCAGGATTCAGAAACTGCGTGATGCCGGAACCAAAAAGTTGTACAAACCGAGCTATCACATCGTTTCCATGGCAACCTTTTTTAAGTAGTGAAAACACCGAAAAAATACTCTCCTATTAAATTCTTATTTGTTGGCCTTCTTACCAATATTCCTAATTCAAATTCCTCTTGATGATTAATCAGGTTCTTGTCTAGTGAAAAAAAGTAAAATGAAATATTTTGGTAATGTTTGCACTGAGTGACCTCACATTTAGGGTACATATGTAGAAACGCGTAAAAATTGAGTATTTTTGGACTTTAAAGTTTTTATAGAAGACTCATATGAAGTTGTTTAGGCAAACAATATACATTTTCAGAAAGTAGACACTGTAAGCTTTCATTTGATGTATAATTAGACTCCTGGCACCTTTTGGTACTGAAAATATGGCTTCCTACATAATAGCTGTAGTAGGGACTATATACACCAATTTGGTGAAATCTCTCCTAATGACTATCTAACTCTAGTTTTGTGGCTTCAGAGCATTATTTTACATTCAAATCACTCTTGACAATTAATAAGGTCCTTATTTAGTGAGGTTAGTGAAGACAAATGTTAATGATTTGTTTGTACTGAGTGACCCCACGTTTAGGGTAAATATACAAAAATGGCCAAAAACATTTAATTTTTTTCCTTTTTTGTTTTAATAAAAGGCATGTATGAGATTGTGCAGGCAAACAGTATATACATTCATAAAGTAGACACTATGAACTTGCATTTGATTATCATTTGACCCTTTAATAATTTTGTGTTGTAAATACGACTTCATACATAGCTGTAGTGAGGGCTGTATACAACAAAACTCACCTAATGGCCATCTCACTCTACCTTTGGGGTTACCTGGAATTCATTTTCATTCAAATTACTCCTAGCAGTTATGAGATCCTTGTATAGTGTTAGAAAAATGTCAAGTTGTGTTTGCACTTATTGACCCCATGTTTAGAGTATATGTGCAAATGTGTGTAAATTTCATATTTTGGACCTTTTTGTTATGAAAGACAGACTAGTTTTGATAAGGCAACCAATGGCTACAATCCGAAAAAATACCCTCCAAGCAAGCTCATTTTATTTATCATTCACCATGCTTTACTCTCTAGTGTAAATAAAACTCCCCATAATAGTTTCAGATCTCGTCATACTTTGCCTTTTTTTCATTTCTTGTATCAATGTTATCTGTTCCTGTGATAGTCTAAAATGACTGGGGCCTTTTTGCATTAAAAGAACTACTAAAATTTGGCCAGCACATTTGCTCTCACTGACCCCTAGCACCAGGAGATGTTTGAATAATCATTGTAAAACCTTGATTTCACCAGTGTTTGTCAATTATGAAAGGTAGGATCATAATGCCATAGGTGTCTACAACTTTATCCTGAGATATGCCATTAACTAAATTGAAAAGTGACTAGTTTAATGATATATCTATGGTGTTACTTTATGTCTATTTGATTGTATTTCAGATTATAATGAGCAATATTACTTGCATTGGATATTGGTTTTGGGCTCTAAAGAGGTTCATTCAAATTGGTCGAAAGAACACGCTAGTGTGATACAGCTCCATGTTAGTAGTTTCCAACCATTTGCTGGTGAGGTGTTCAACAGTACCTGCAAAAGGCTGTTTTGGTTTTTTTCCTACGAAAAGCATATTTTGAGGAGTACTTTGAATTGTAACATAATTCACTACTCTCCTTAAGATGATTGTTGATGCTTTGTTTTATTCATAAACTATTTTCTAGAGTATTTTTGATCTAGCCAATTCTCTCTGATTAGAAATTTAAGTATGGGAAGGTTCAGGTAGCTTGTAAGATACTATTTTCGGACTCTGTTCTTCCTCTACCCTGCATTTTTTGGACTAGTTAGCCTGTATGAAATATATATTTAAGCATCCCAGCAGTGTAAAGATATTGCAGTGAGAAATTCAAGTCACATGCATGGTATTATTAGATGGAGCTCCTAACCATAATAATGGACCATAGACCATCAAACTTCTTAAATATGAAGAAAATACCAATTGAAAAAGGGATTCAACACTTTTTCAACTAAGTGAGAGAAACAGGTTTTTGAACTTCTAGATTGCTTAACTTAATAACATGGTCAGAATAGAAGAAAGATGTCCCTCCTAAATAATCCAATAGCCTTGATTGTTTTATATACCAAAGATCATGAGAATCCAATAACATTTATACCCAACATGCTTAGTTAAAGCACCAATGTTTATGGTGCAATTTAATATGGAGAAATAAGACAAAATGTTTCCTTTCTGTGTGTAGGCCTGTGCGGAGTAATGAGGTAAGTCTCTTTTTCTGCTCAGTGGTGGCCTAGACAGTCACATTTAGTCTCATTATGAGGATAAGGGTCTAGGCTTTAAATACTAAAAAGTCTTAAATTAACCCTATAAGCCACCTCAATATCTAAATAATATTAAATATCTAGATAGTATCTATCTAGATGTTTTACCAGGATTCCCTTCTGTGTCTGCTTGTTTTAAGGGGTGATGTTTTATAAATGTCAACCTTTTTTGTAATTTTCAATAATTCATTTGATGAGGGGGTGACCTGTATCAGCCAATTAATGCATGTAAGCATTACAAGACCGCCTAGCCATCTTGAACAGTACATCTTAGTCATTTCAAAATGTATCACTAATCCAGAAAGACCTGTCTTGAGGGTCTTTACTGATAAGCTGACATGCCTCCCAGTATTGTAGAGGAGGGAGGTTAGATGAAAAGGGAATAAACCTGTATTTTGATATGTCGATTATTAGCTGGCTAGCTCTAATTAGCTTTAGACCATAATGAGAGGGAGGCTTTTTGGGTGTGTCAAACAGCGTCAATGTCAAAAGGCAGAGAGGGGGGTACACTAGTGGTCAGCCTTCTCTGGCTACGATACTGACAAGTTTCTGACTGAGGGGAGGGGTGGATGTTTGGATTATCTGAGTTTGGAATCTCTTAATGATACAGATTCTCCATGTCCAATATAATGCTGGAGAGGGGGGGGGGGGGATAAGGTTAACCTGTGTGTAGCAGCAGCTCACTGATTCACTGCTTTGTTTTTCTTAAATGGCCTGGGCAGATGGGGGCGGGGGGGGTCATATTTTTCTCGATAAATCACTATTCAGTATCTACTGAGAGGGGGTTGGAAGATGAGGCGTTTTGTAGAGGGATTGTTTGGTTCACTCAGGAAGCTATCTCTCAATGATTCATTGATCAGCTTGTACTGAGGGGCAGGAGAGGCAAGGATGAGGGGTGGGTTTTAGGTTGGATGTATGAGGTTGCTTAAGGGACTAGAAGAAAAGTGTTTGGGATGACCTTTTGCAATCAGTAAACTATATGCTTCACTTATATTAATATGTTATTTGGGTAGGTGTGGTTGGGTGTGACCTGTGCTGTGATTGGTAAGCATGGCTGAGGGTGGCCTATGTTGCTGTCTGTTTGTCAGCTTCTATTGGGGTGAAGGTAAGGTATGGTTGTGGTTAGCAATCTTCACGTGTCTACTTGTATGTGGATGGAGGGAAGAGGGGTCAGGGGGATGTGGTATGGTCATGGGGTGACATATGTTTTGGTCACTCAGTTATTCATTTGTCAGCTTATAAGATGGGTTGGGTTGGGGGGGGGGGGGGTAAGTTATTGTGGGTTTGACCTGTGCTTTTATTTCTCAATGGTACATTTGTCAGTGTGTAATATGGGGGGTGGGGGGGTAGTCATGGTTGTGGGAGACCTGTGGTGCTATCTCTCAATGTTTTAATGTTCTGCTTGTATCAGGGTTCAACCTTCCTAGGGGCTCAGGGGCATATGCCCCTAGACCTTACTGTGGGCTCCTAGGTTTTTCAGGCTAGGGGCCCAAAATTGTGTGTACAATAACCAGAAATCCTGACTTTGACCACTTTTATATCAAAAGACCTTTTCGGGCCCCTAGCATGGATAAAACTAAGTGTCAGACCCTGTGTATTATGGGTTGGAGTGAGGTAGCTATGTCTGGAGATGACCTGTGCCGAGATATCTCCATTATTTATTGGTCAAATGGTCTACCCTGATAGCCATGTGGTCGAAGGCATTGCCAAAAACTGCTAGGTATCTCTAAATCCTGACCGGGGCATGTTAGAAAGTTGTCAGTGACTTGGAGTTAGACAGTAGTTTCAGCTGGATACTACAGTTTACGCCACCTGTCACAGCTGGCAAAACATGACTTAGCTGCAATATTTTAAGAAAAGGTGAAGATAATTGAAATTCCAAATTTATCTGTCGGCTTGTCTTATAAGTAGGGGGGGGGGGGGGAAGCTAGCTATAGTTGGAGGTTGGAGCCCTAAGACTGAAACACTATGTGCAACAACAACTTACTTCAGTGCAAAGTAGGTTTTAGGTGAGTTGATGATCCCTTTCACCTTCAAAAACATCACATACAATATGATATCAGGTATAAGGCCATAGGACATTATTAAACCTAAAATAAAAGTCACTCAGTTCAATCTTGATATCCATATTAGTTTCGTTTTATATCAGGTTGCATTGGTAAATGTTGTTAATAGTGACATGAGTGTTTCCCAAGTTGTACATAGTCCTCACTAGAGCCATATTTAAAAAAAAAAGTGCCCAAATGGATAGAAAAACACAGGAAATAAATGCTCATAGTGTCTACCTTCTAGGGTTAAAAGGGACATTTTAAGGAATTACTCGCAACCAAAAAAAAAAAAGCGACAGACATAAAGTCAAGGAGAAAGCAAGTATAGTTTCTTCAGGATTTGTAAGACCATATTTCCCTGTTTTTCTAGTAAGAATATATAGCAAAAATTCTCCAATGCTTATTTCTGGCTATAGCTATTTCATGTGCTGCAATAAACTACTCATGCTAAAAAACAAAGGTTGACTTATGCAGCATTCGCTGTGTTGACCCTTTCTAGCTGGTTGCCTACCACTACGCCACCGTGGATGGCAACATTAATTAAGAGTGACATTTAACGTATGGTGCTTGCCAAAAAGATACCACTAGCTGCATCAGACAAGTCACTTTGAATAGTAAAAAGAAGGGGAATATTGAACCCCTCATCCCTGCACCTTTTATGTATCCACTATTGTAGGCTACCACTTGACCCCCGTTGATAGCAACATAAAGTAAGAGTGACGTTTAACAGCCCAAGGAGATACAAATTGCTGCATCAAACAGGTCACTTTGAATTGTAAAGGGGAGGGGAATATTGAACCCCTCGAATCCCGCCCCCTCCATGTATCAACCAATGTAAGCTACCCCCCCCCCCCCCCGACCACCGTTGATAGCAACATAAAGTAAGAGTGACATTTAACAGCCCAAGGAGATACAACAAGCTGCATCAAACAGGTCACTTTGAATTGTAAAGGGGTCACTTAGAATAGTAAAGGGGTGGGGGGTGGTGTGCTTACCTCTTGACCCCCCCCCCCCCCCCCTGTAACCACTATTGTGAGGTACCACTAGACCATCAAACAGTCACTTTGAATAGAAAATGGGAGAGGGATATCGAACGCGTCAAATTTATCCACGATTGAAGGCTTAACCACTAGACCACTGTGAACGCCAAGATAAAGTGAGAGTGACGTTTAGCATATGGTGCTTGGCTTGCATCAAACAGGTCACGAGTCTGGGCGGAACTCTACGCCCCGCGCTCCCGCAAAGTTCCCAGAGGCCCGAGCGGCTCAAAAAGCTACATGCAATATTCATACAGTGCAAGATGGTGGGCTGAGACATCCAGACTTACCCCATTCATGTCTAGAGTTCCCCTCGAAAAACATTGTCTCCATCTATGATGTATATATAAATATATATATATATATATATATATATATATATATATATATATATATATATATATATATATTTATATATATATATATATATATATATATATATATATATATATATATATATATATATATATATATATATATATATATATATATATATATATATATATATATATATATGTATATATATATATATATATATATATATATATATATATATATATATATATATATATATATATATATATATATATATATATATATATATATATATATATGCAAGTTGGTGGACAGAGACATCCAGACTTATGTCTTCGTCTCGATATATGATACTTTTGAAAATAACCAAGGAGTGATACATGGTATCACCTTATCCCTGCTGACTAAGGCATAATGAAGGGAATCCAAGCATTGTCCTAGCTTATTTCAGTGCTCATATCACAGAGAAATACCAGCTTCTTCATGGCTTTTTCCCATAGAAGCACATTAACTTAAAAACCTCAAGCAAGAGATCTAACATGCTTGATATGTAATCCATGCATAGAGAAAAAGGAATTAGGACTCTTCAAGCTCTACTTGTAGAAATAACTTCTCCTCATGCATGATATTGATGGGGTACCATAATGATGTGGTATACTGAGGTCCACAGGGAAGATCAATGTATCATTCGACTGTTTTACCCTCTTGAAATAAAGATTATTATTATTAGATTTATTACTATAATTATTATTATTATTATTATTATTATTATTATTATTATAATTATTATTATTATTATTATTAGCATTATTATCATTATTATCATTATATCAGACAATATGTAATCCATGCATAGAGAACAAGGAATTTATCCTCATCAAGCTCTACTCGTAGAAATAACTTCTCTTCATGCGTGACACTGGTTGTTATTCAACAGTTTAATTTCCTGGCAGGAATTATTAGTCCTTCCAATGCTAAGGCTACCCTTGCACAAAGCACAAGAACGCAAAGGATTTGGAAAACCATCTAAACCATGTAATGTTGGTATTCATTGGATTAATCCTTCCAATGCTAAGGCTACCTTTGCCCAAAGCACAAGAACGCAAAGGTTTTGGAAAACCATCTAAACCATGTAATGTTGGTATTCATTGGATTTTTCAGGATTTTTGCATTATTTTTTTATTGGCCAAATTAGATACCAACAGCATAAGGGTTATGATCTACTCATAGAAATAACTTCTCTTCATGTGTCACACCAGTTCTTATTCAACAATTTCATTTCCTGACGTGAATTCTTAATAAAATCTGCAGGTCTCCCTGGACACAGCTTAGATATGCCATACATCTACCCTGCGATATACTCCTTCACTCCCGGGATTGTCAACCCAAAATCCAATTACACTTCGCTGACAACAGGAAGCCGCGTCAGTGGAGCAACAAAACCTACTTAACCCTTCTGATGCTGAGGTTATTTTCGTCTAATGCACAAAAATCCAAAAAATAACATGGAAATAATCCTAACTAAGTCATGTGGGTATTCATAGGAAAGCTCATGTTGAGTACTCTTAGATGAATACCCATTTTCCAGGGTTTCAGTCATTTTATCAGGTTTTTTTGCATCATTTTGTATTGGAAAAAGTTAACCACCAGCAATATAAGGGTTAATATAATCTGTGGGTCTCCTAGCACACAGCTTAGGTATGCCATACTTCTACCCTGCGATACTCTATCACTCGCGGGATTGTCAACCCAAAATCCAATTACACTTCGCTGACAACAGGAAGGCGCGTCAGTGGAGCAACAAAACCTGCTTTATGTGCAGAGCCTGTGAGAAAAGCTCCAGGTCAGTTCCGTTGATCGTCAACGTTCTCCTCGAGGCTTTTTCTGATGCTGAGGTTACTCTCATCTTAAGCACATGAATGCAAAAAATTATGAAAATCATAACGGTGAGAAAAGCTCATGGTCAGTGCGGTTGATCATCAACGGTCTTCTCGAGGTTTTTACCTCAAAAGCATGGCTGACATCATAGTCTCAGCTAGCATGGCGTCTATGGGGGTCATTTGGACTCCCATACCCCAAGAAATCACCCTTCAGGGCAACTGAAATACTTTGGGGGGATTTCTTAGAATGTCTATTCCAAATAGGTCAGTGCAGTTGATTGTCAATGGTCTTCTCAAGGTTTTTACCTCAAAAGCATGGCTGACATCATAGTCTCAGCTAGCATGGCGTCTATGGGTGTCATTTGGACTCCCAAACCCCAAGAAATCACCCTTCAGGGCAACTGAAATATTTTGTGAGGAATTTCTTAAAATGTCTATTCCAAATAGGTCAGTGCAGTTGATTGTCAATGGTCTTCTCAAGGTTTTTACCTCAAAAACATGGCTGACATCATAGTCTTAGCCAGCAGGGCCTCTGGGTGTCATTTGGACCCCCAAACCCCAAAAAATCAACCTTCAGGGCACCTGAAATATTTTGTGAGGAATTTCTTGAAGTGTCGATTTCAAACATACAATTGAATTCTATCACCTCAATATAATTGCCAAGGTATTGTATAAGGACAGCATACTTCATTTCTTTATGTTATCACATGTTTATGTTTGTAATCTGAGTAAATTGTGGTCTCCCTTTAAAAATAGGACGTCCAAAATTTTACAATTGGCAAATTTAGGCACCCAACGGTCTCTTTCAAGGTGTCTACCTAAAAAAAAACATGGCTGACATCAAAATCCTTAGGGCACGCACACACCCTTAGAAACATATTTATAGCATTCGTCAACGGTCTCTTTCAAGTCTTCTACCTCGAAAAACATGGCTGATGTCAAAATACTTAGGGCACGCGCACACCTCCAAAAACATACAGCATTTTTCCACAGTCTTCTCTAGGCGTCTACCCCCAAAAACATGGCCGACATCAAAATCCTTAAACGCCCACACCCTAGGGAAATATACAGTATTCTTCAACGGTCGTCTCAAGGTTTCTACATTGAAAAACATGGCTGACGTCAAAATCCTTAAGGCACACCAGGCCTCACCCTACGGAAACATACAATATGCATCAATGGTCGTCTCAAGGCTCCTACCTCGAAAAACATGGCTGACACTAAAATCCTTAGGGTATGCGCACATACCCTCCCGAAATGTACAGCATTGTTTATTGATGTGACGTTAATTGAAATATAAGTTTGTGAGTTTGCTGGCCACCTGGTTGACAAGCGCTGATGGCAGGTGCGGATGCGTTGCCATGGAAACCTCATCCATCATCATTAAGTACAAGTGCTTCCAACAATCTCCTGTTTTTTTTGTTTTTTTTGTTATTCTGTCGTTTTGAAGAATAATTCATATCAACACTTACATCATCACCATTTTCATTAATAAAATCTTCTTCATCATTTCTATCAATACTTCTCGATTATGTCTGGTCGAACAGTTAAAATCAAACCGTGAAGATGATGGTGATAATAATGGTTATTATGATGATGGCAACTATGATGATAATGGTGGTGATGGTAAAAAATCAATGACAACAAATATATATATATATACATATATGTGTATATATACATATATATATATGTATATACATGTGTATATATATATATATATATATATATATATATATATATATATATATATATATATATATATATACATGTATATATATGTAATATATATATAAATGAGTATATATATATATATATATATATATATATATATATATATATATATATATATATATATATATATATATATATATATATATATATATATATATATATATAAAAATATATATATATATATATATATATTTATATGTTTATTTTTTCTATAGCCTCAGGCAATGGGGTTATCTGGACCCCTGGTTTTCCTCATTTGCCATCTTTGGCCCAATCACGTGCGTGGCTGGTGGCCTAGATCACCCATCGTGCCCAACATTGATCTTCAGCATAACACACAAATAAAGACAAAAAAACTAACAGTGCGTCTGAGCGGATCAACAATAAAGAATTCCGATAACAATTCACCTCACTTCCTATTGTAAAGCATATGCTGCAGCGATGATAACAAGTGAGCTAATGTTTGCTTGTGCCTAGAGCAGGTTTGTAGGGCATAGTCTTAGCCTGTAGGGTGTCTGCCTATGATTCGGACACCAAAATCCTCTAATATCTGAGTCCAGAAACTAGGTATATGTGTAGTAAAGGTCCTTTTTCCTTATTCCATGATACTGATGTCTTTCTGTACAAGCCCTGCTTATATGGAAGTACCATCTAATAACACATATCCATAGTCTTAATTAGCCAGCAGGACGTCTGGGCATCTTTTGGTCACCCAAACCCTCAAAAATCCCACCTCAGGACACCCACTTTTTAAAGTGTATATTCTCGAAATGTCAGTTTCAAGCATGTAATTGAATTTTTCCTCCTCAATACATTTCTCATGGACTTGTGTAAGGATATTAGGCCTTATTTCAATAAGTAAACACATGTTTACGGTTTTAATCTGACTATATGCTGTTCTCCCTTGAAAAAAGGATGCCCCAAAATATTCAGTTGCCAATTTTGGGCACCCATTTTCTAAATCCTAGCTAAGACCATGTCAGGTAAGGAAGTATTATGAAATCTTTGAAAATTCCTCAAAGCTTTGTTATCAAGATAGTGTCATGTGTGTTAAACTATATAATATGTAAGCATAGAATTATGCCCTGATTATCTAAAATTATATAAGATAATCTCCTAACTGATACTCTCAAGGCACTAAGGTCGCATCTCTGGGCATAAAGTCCTACAGAAACAAGACCTGGTAATCTAAGACAATAATTAATTTATAGATAATCTCCTAACTGATACTCTCAGGATGCTCAGATCTCCCAGGGTCAGTCCCAATAGCTGAATGGTCCAAGGCATCGCCACGGCTAGGATAGAATCCAGGACGCAGCATGTGAGAAAGTTGCCAGTGACTTAAGGATAGGCACTGATTTTCCAGTTTTCGCCACCATCGACAACTGGCTAGTCACAATTGATGCTCAATATGGCAGAAAAAATGATGAAAAATGACTTTCTGAATCACTAAGATATCAGTTATTGACAGAAATAAGTAGAAACCCGACTGAAAAATCCATAGGCATCTAAGGCAATATTATAATGATTTAACCCTTATGCTGCGGGTGGGTATTGGCCAATACAAAATGATGCAAAAATAATGAGAAATGACTGAAACCCTGGCACATGGGTACTCATATGAGAGTACTCAGCGAGAGCTATCCAATGAATACCAACAATCATGACAGGGATTTGATGAATTTCAAAAATCTTTGCATCCTTGTGCTTTGGATGAAAGTAGCCATAGCAGTAAAAGGGTTAAAAAAGACCACCTCCTAATTGATACTTCAGAGTGAATTAGGAAACAAGCCCTACATATCTAAGATGGAACAAAAGGATGCTAGTACCTTGATCTATAAACCCTGTTCTGACAGATACTTTTCGGTTGAGTCACTACAGCCTGCTTCCAGGCTAGAAAGAGAGAGAGTCGAGACGAGAGAGAGAGAGAGAGAAAAAATCAATAGAGAGTAGTGAGATGGAGCCTGACTGTGTAGTGAGGCTAGCAAGGCAGGACCAGGAAACAAGGCTTGCAGGCGAGTCTAAGAAGAAGGAGGAAGAGGAAGGAGAGGAGGAGTAGGAGTTAGCCTGGCGTCCAACCACCACATTCACTGGTGAGAAATTTCCAGAAGTGGCTGCGTTGAAAACGTGTTCTTCAGTGGTCGTTGGCGCTGTAAGAGACCGCTATGAACAATCGCCGTTGATATATGGTGAATTACTGAACGGCAGCGAAAACGAGTCATGGCTCTGTCTGTGCGTCTGCACTGAGAGGCAGCGTGAGAGAGAAGAGAAGATGAGAATATAAGGTTGGATACGGCCGCGGGAACACAAAATAGGCAGGTGGTCGCGATGTGGGAGGTGGATCTACGAAGGCCTGTATTATAACAGCAAGTGCTACATGTGCTGCTCTGATCACTGCAGTACAGTACAGTACAGCACTGGAGGGCATGCTGGATGTCACAGTACAGCGACCATCACTTGACTGCAGCAGTGCATGGACATGCTGAGAAGCATTTTACACGTAAGTGGTAATACTCCAAACACCCACTCTCGAATATTTGACTACTAGAGGGGAAAACACATGGGTACAGCCTTGGACAGACAGTTGACTGCAGCATTGCATGGACATCTTGAGAAGCATTTAACACTTAAGTGGTAATAATGAATAACAACTATGATCGTAAATACTAAATAGGATCACCCCCTCTCTAATATTTGACTACAATAGGTAAAAACACATGAGCACAGGCTTGGACAGACAGTTGACTGCAGCATCGCATGGACATCTTGAGAAGCATTTAATAAATAGATAACAACTATAATCGTTAACACTGAATAGGAACACCCACTCTCTAGTATTTGACTACAAGAGGTGAAAACATATGGGCACAGGCTAGAACTGACCAGAACAGCGACAATCACTTGGCTGCAGCATAGCATACTGAGAAGAATTTTATATGTAAGTGGTGATAATCTATGATAACTTAATTGGGAAATCCACTCTTGATTATTTGACTACAAGAGGTGAAAACACATGGGCGCAGTCTTTGACAGACCATTACAGCTACCCTCACTTGCCTGCAGCGTATAGTATGAACATGCTGAGAAGCATTTTACACATAAGAGGTAATAATTTATAATGACTTTTATCATAAATCGGGACATCCACTCTCTAGTATTTGACTACAAGAGGTGAGAACACATGGGCACAGGCTTGAACAGGCATCGTATATACACCAGTGGAGGTGAGGACTGACTCTCTGACACAGGTTTGACTCCAGGAATTGAAATTGACTACCTGACTTGACCCAAGAAATGGAAGGACGTCATAACAATGCTAAGATGTTAGACCAGAAACAGCAGTATTGAATGACAACAACCATCTTCCATTAGGGACAGCCACTCTCTAGTGCTCAGCTCCAGGAACCATTAGGGACAGCCACTCTCTAGTGCTCAGCTCCAGGAAATCGCCACCGTGACAGAGTGTATTTTTATCTCCTCCACAGAAGAGCAAATCAGGGCGACAGTGACATCTTCGTGAATAATTGACGAGAGTAAGTAGATTTAAGCTGAGGTTTGATACCTATCACTAAAAAAAACCCTGAGAAATGAACAGTCTGAGATAGGGTATGATCCATATCACTGCGGACCCTGTCAGATGTAAACATCTCAGAGGCTTTTCAAGAATATGTGTGAGAGAGAGAGAGATGAGAGAGAGAGAGAGAGAGAGAGAGAGAGAGAGAGAGAGAGAGAGGAGAGAGGAGAGAGAGAGAGAGAGAGAGAGAGAGAGAGAGAGAGAGAGAGAGAGAGAGAGAGAGAGAGAGAGACACACAGACAGGGAGACAGACAGATACAGACAGACAGACAGACAGACATAGAGAGGGAGACAGACAGAGACAGACAGACAGACATAGAGAGGGAGACAGACAGAAACAGACAGACAGACATAGAGAGGGAGACAGACAGAGACAGACAGAGAGCAGGAGACAGACAGAGACAGAGAGACAGACAGAGACAGAGAGACAGACAGAGACAGGGAGGCAGACAGAGTAAAAGATATATATGTAAATATAGATAGATAGATACATCTGTATATATCAAAATCCACCCCTACCACCTGGGTGTTCCTAGTAAGCATGAAAGAGTCAACTAGCATTTTATCGATGAGCGCAGATGCCAGTCTATTGATTAACCCCTCCACTCCCAGCAGGCCTTTCCAGGCACTCGGAGATAAATGGATATAGGGCCAAATGCATATGGAACGGTTGATATTGATCTTAGGGTTAAACAGATGCGTTGGACATGCAATATCAACTGTGAAAAATTAATTGGTTTAGTTTCTAATTCTTGTCCCAACAAACTACCTTCTAATTCTATTTTCACTTTGTATTCCAACAATATATCATTAGGGAATCAATTTTTACCCCAAACTTTCGGCAATGAATTTTTCACTAAAATTATTTGCAAAAGCAATATTGATCCAGACGACCCATGCCAAGACATGTGTGGTTCAATTAACCCAGAAACGCTCACAGCAGCTAAAAGTCGCCGGACAATTCTGATGAAATCTAGTAGGTAAAAGCAGAATTAGAAAAATATTTGATGGAGGAATGTTAATGAGAACATTACAAACACCTCTCCTTCAATTTTTTTGTAAAATCATTCTCAGTTCTGAAGTTATCGCCAAAAGAATATTAGAAGCAGACGACAATTTTAGTGGGAATTTTAAACATTATTGGGTTAATATATGTGTTGGGCATGCAATAATCACATTCCCTATGCGTATTTCCTCCCAATTATCCCCCCATCAGCGTTGCAGGGGTCCCCTTCCCACCAGGGGACCTAGGCTAATAGTAGCCCTGCTAACTCATTACAGGCAAGTCACGAAATGCAAGCCTGCAGTTCTTCTCAAGATATCACTTTCCCATAACCATCTACTGTACAACTGGTATTTTTTACAGGTAGTTAATTTTTGCCATTTTTGCTATATTTGCGCTGCCCATGATAGCACCAAGATAACATCCTTCAAATAAATATCCTGTTTTGTACGTTCAAGTGCTTGAATGTGTGACACAAATACGCTCCAGCAGGGCTGTAAGGCAAAAATTTCAGCACTCCAAATTAAAGCAGTTTAGAGCACCCTGTGAAAACTATAGGACTTGGACGACCTTGTACCAAGCCCATTATGGAATGACCTATACCGTAAATTTCCCAGAATTTGGACCACCCCCTAAAATTGCTGTCAAAGGTATCAAATATTCAGACTATAATTCCTAAAGCACGTGGGGTTAACCTACTCAGAGGTTCCAAAACTGGCCTGACAATTGGAAAATGTTTCACTTCAAAAAGCATTTTCTGGAAAACATTTGATGGAGAAATGTTAATCAGATGCCATACAACTCTTCTTCAAATATTGTGTAAAAATTTGCTTTATTTCTAAGTTATTCTCAGAAGTATGAGAGTAGCAGACGATACTTTCTAGAGTAATGCAGACTGTGAATGGGTTAATTATAATTATCATTATAATTAGCTTGATGTTGCCAGCTGACTCAGCATGTACATTACGCCATATACCATGCCTATGAAGAGTTACGTAATAGGCCAATAGCAATTCCCCACATTGTCGACACAAAACTACATATATTCATAGAATTTGTGTACATTTCACAAGACAGCATGTAAATTACACCATCAAACCATGCCTATGAAAATTTACATGAAAATCTGCTAGTAATTCCTCGCATTGTCCACACAACCTGACACAAAGCTAGATATTTTCATAGAATTCCGTGTCCTTACTGATGCAAAATAGGAATAGGGGTCCAGCTAACTGCTAGCCCCATAGCCAGGGGCTATATTGATATTTGCTATTGTAGCCCTGCATGCTAACTTTAAAAATAGAGACATTTCAAGATCATACGCTGAATAATATCAAGAATATGATCAGTTGAAGAACACCATTTGACACACAAGTTGTCCTACGTACGCGTACAGTACAGTTCCAAAATGAAATATAACAGTGAAAAGATCAAGTTTATAACTTCAAATCTTTGTTTGTAAAAGGACTAAAGTGGGACTGCAGAACTAAGCGAAGTCTATGAGATCTTGGGTTGGGCAAAGGCAATTTGAGAACTCGAAGTCCTGCGATATCCCAGATTTTTAACCAAAACTTGACCCCTGAAATTCATACATATCTTGAAACCAAAATTAGAAAAATACTGGGGTGAATCCAAGTCTTCAACATCAAACACACTAAATAGTAAGGAAATCTCTGCATATTTAATGAGGGTAGTGTGATGAATAAGATTATGGTATTTATGGGTTAATTGATAAATAGATTGATCTCATCAATTGATGTTCGCATTACATCAGACTGGGTGATTAAGAAGGAGGGAAAGTACATAATAGCATATCCTATCTATCTCCACAGAGCTTATGCTACTGGCCCTGATCGTCTCAAAGGCACTAATGCCTTCTTATCCATTCATGCACTGATCAACCTCTCTGTAAGACTAGGTTCCTAGTCCCCTAAACAGCTGACATTCCCTTCTGTGCTGACAAAGCAGAGTGGTGTAGTACCAGGTATGATAGACAGATGGCACCACCTGCTCCTCCTATCTCTAGAGGATTTTGGTACATATGATAGCCTAGAAATCTGGGCTACCTCTCTGTCTGTTTGTCTGCCTTGCTATCTCTCTCTCTATCAGTCTCTCTCTCTCTCTCTCTGTCTCTCTCTCTCTCGTCTCTCTCTCTCTCTCTCTCTCTCTGATACTTTCTCTCTTTCTCTGTCTGCCTCTGTCTGTCTGCCTGTCTCTCTCTCTCTCTCTCTCTCTCTCTCTCTCTCTCTCTCTCTCTCTCTCTCTCTCTCTCTCTCTCTCTTTCTGATACTTTCTCTCTTTCTCTGTCTGCCTCTGTCTGTCTGTCAGTCTCTCTCTCTCTCTCTCTCTCTCTCTCTCTCTCTCTCTCTCTCTCTCTCTCTCTCATCGCTCTCTCTCTCTCTCTCTCCTCCTCCCTCCCTCCCTCCCTCCCTCCCTCCCTCTCTCTCTCTCTCTCTCTCTCTCTCTCTCTCTCTCTCTCTCTCTCTCTCTCTCTCTCTGTCTCTCTCTCTCTCTCTCTCTCTCTCTCTCTCTCTCTCTGTTTGTGTATAAGATATTGAGTGCCTATAAGTCACCAAGTGGTGGGGAAAACACATTATTGCTTTGTAATAATCCTTAGCCTTGCAGCGCTCCTATTGTCAATGATAATCATTCGCTAGCAATGACCAGTGCTTATTTCATTTTGTAGGCATTACGAGAGAAAGAAGCCGATTGCTATGGTGACCACAGATCAGAGGTTTTACGGCAAAGATACCTCTAACTCCATAAAGAGAGTACCAAGAAGGAAAAAGTCATCATAATCATGATTGCGAAGATGATTGGAAAACACAATGACATTTGCAAAAGCTAATAAGGTATTGTACAAACCAAGGAAATAAAGCCTTCATCAGCCCTGATTGGGAAGAAGATAGGATAACAATGACATTAGAAAACAATGACATTTGCTGCAGCTATAAAGGTATCACCTAAAACCTAGCACATATAGCCATCATCACCACCATCCTCATCATCATCCTCACTGATGATTAGAAAACAATGACATTTGCTGCAGCTATAAAGGTATCACCTAAAACCTAGCAAATATAGCCATCATCATCATCATCATCCTCACTGATGATTTGAAAACAATGACATTTGCAGTAGCTTTGGCTGTATTGCAAAAACCAAATAAACAAAGCCATCATTGGCATTGATTAGGAAGAAGATAGGGGAAAAAATTACATTTGCTGCATCTACAAACCAAGAAAATACTGAGATTGGCTTACTATAATCAATGGTGTAACTGTTACAAGACAAATGTTGCTTGTGAGGGAATTCAACAGCAATATTTATGACAAACACATGGAAAATGATTGGAAAATGTGGAACATCAGTGAAACTCCATTATACAAACAGCTATCAACAGTATGGGATTAGAATGTTTTTAAAAAATATTCTTTATCAACAGGGAATTTCATTTCATATTCAAATCTAATAAACAAATAAATGTTCAGAACTCATGTCAGTAAAAAAAGCGAAAGGAGATTATAAAATCTGAAAGTTATCGGTCACCAAAGTGATGTTCTCAGAGGCAGAAATCTTCAGCAACAGAAAAATCTCAAAGGTGAAGTCCTCTTCAACAACAAAAAAAGTCTCTGTAAAATATTCAGCACTCAGCACCAACACGGATTATCTTGTAGAAAGTGAGGTTATCTCGAGAATGTCAAGCACTGAATCTTTCTAAGTGGAGGGAGAAAAACATCAGGGACAACTTTATCTCCTCAAAATGAGAATCAAAACATTCAGGAGAAAATGGCAATGAAATGCTGATATGGATTTGAAATCAACGTGATTGACAAAAAATCAACCCATCCAGACATTGACAAATTCATCTGCTTGTAGTGAGAGTCAAAACAAACTAAGAGAAATGTGCAACTGTGAAATTATGAAAAGCTGATACGGAATTGAAATCAACATGATTTGTATGAAATGTACGTGCCTAGGAATGTATAGGATTTCATATCAACTACGTAAAGCTAATATGGAATTGAAATCAAAGTGATTGGGACAATATCAACACACCCAGACATTGACAAATTCTTCTGCACCTGATGAGAGTCAGAACAAACTAAGAGAGATGTGCAACCTTGCAACTATTTAGGATTTCAATTATGTGATACAGTGGCTAGTATGCTGCAGAGAGAGAAAACTGGAATTGAAATCAACGTGATTCATAAGAAATGTACGCGCCTAGGAATGTATAGGAATACAATTGTGTGATACAATGGCTAGCACGTCGCTGCAGAGAGAAAACTGTAATTGAAATCAACGTGATTTATATGAAGTCTACACCCCTAGCAATGTATAGTATTTCAATTGTGTGATACAGTGGCTAGCACGCTGCAGAGAGAGAGAGAGAGAGAGAAAAGGCCTGATTGATCGGCAATGAAAACACAGAGAGATGATGATTGCGTTTGTAAATATCAGGCCATTAGTATAATACAATACTGTGCTATGCAGACACCGGATGACGTTGATTGCATACCGAGGATATCTACATGACTCGGGGGCTAATCTAGGGACTTGCCGACTGACTGGGTGGGATGATGAATACGGTATCGGCAAGAGACGCATGGACTCAGCCATTATCGTGAGTGACCAATGAAAATCCATTAGCAGGGGGCGACTATCTCATACAGAAGGGAAGATATGGTGCAGGATCACGCATGATCCTCGTATGGCACCCGCACAAAAAAGCTAGGATCTGGATCTCTCAACCTTTTATAACAGATACTGGGAATTCGATTACAATAATTACTGGGAAATGATGCTGTAAAGTTGGTAGTGCAATAATCATTGCATACATAGTGGAAAATTAAGTTTCTATCAATACTGGAAATAATAGGAAAACTTAGCAATACAGTGACTTACATTTCACAAAGCAAGTAATTCATTTTCAAGCAGTACTGGCAAAATGAATGTAGTGAAATTGGAATAATTTAATAAAATTGGCAAAGCAAAAATTTCAGCACACTTAGTGGGGAATTCATCTCCAATCAGTGGTGTGAAAATACTGTAACATTAGCGATGCATCAAATACATAACATAAAGCCAGGACTTCTTCTTTAACCCATTAATACTAACAGCAGCCGAAAGCAGGCTGACAATTTGAAGAAATCCCCAGGCAAAGACAAAGTAAGGAGAATATTTGAATGAGGAATGTTATTCAGAACATTACCAACAACTCTCTTTGAAATATTTTGCAAAATCATTCTTAATTCCAGAGTTATCATCAAAAGTACCAGAGATCCAGACGACAATTTCTAGAGGAGCGCTCAAGAATTAAAGGGTTAACCAGTACTGGGAATAGTACAGTAAAACTTGGCAACGCAGCAATCACAGCATACTTGACTGGAGCGAGAGCTTAACAAGTCAAGTCTTAGCGCTATGAATATTCATGAGGTAGCGACAACAGGGACTCCCCTAAGCCCACCGCCTAACGTAACAGCACCGTAACAGCATTCCTAAAGGAAGGATAAATGATTCATGAATTGGCGAAAGACAGAGTTGTCCGTAAATTGAAAGTGACTGAGCGCAAGGATATATTGCTGCGAGTGTGCGTTACAGTATAGGACCCTTGGCTACATGGGATAGAACACTCGGAACAACGACACAATCAGGTTCACTGTAACCTAGCCTATGAAAATTGGAACTGACCAAATTCTAGGATACCAATTTGGATGTGCATCGCGGCATAGGACCCTTGGCTACACAGGAAAGCACACTCGAAACGACGACACAGACCGTTTACTTTAACCTAGCCTGATGCTATATATTCAAGCATCTTAGAAATACATATCTAACAACAGAAAGTAGTCTGGTGTGTAAATTGGGACTGTGTTCTAGTACATAGACTTGGATGTACATTACGGTATAAGACCCTTGGCTCCATGGGGTAACACACTCAAAACGAGGACACAACCTAGCCTATGAAAATTGGAACTGACCAAATTCTAGGATACCGATTTGGATGTGCATTGCAGCATAGGACCCTTGGCTACATGGAATAGCACACTCAATACGACGACATAGTCAGTTTCACTCTAACCTAGCCTGATGCTATATATCTAAGCAATTGAGATATACATATCTAACAACAGAAAGTAGTGTGGTGTGTTAATTGGAACCGCCTTCTAGGACTTCGACTTGGATGCGCATCACGGTATAGGACCCTAAGCTTCATCAGGAAACCACCAACATATAGTGTGTTCACTATTTCCTAGCCTGATGCTATATATCTAAGCAAACTAGAAATACATATCTTACAGTGAAAAGAAGTGTGTAAATTGGAACTGACAAAATTCTAGCATCCAGACTTGGACGTGTGTTACGGCATCATAGGACTACTAACTTCACAAGGAAGCGTTCTGGATACCTAGTCAGATCACTGTAGCCTATAGCCTGATGCTATATATCTAGGCAACTTAGATATACATATCTAACAGTGGAGGGAAGTGGGTAAATTGGAAATGACTGAGTCAGTTCATCTTTTATAAAGGTGGTCGACAGACTTAATTAAAGACTTAAGCCACAATCTTTAGCTACCCACGTTTTAATCATCAAATTACATCAATCACTTTAATTATCTGAAATTAAATGATCACTCGCTTTATTAAATAATTTCAATTTTTTTAGTTTGATTAATTCACCTTGGCCATGATTAAGGACGAGCAAATTCTTATCAATTACGAGAGAAACCATAAAATTACAGTGTGAATTACGCTAATGCCTTGTTTGCTAGGATACAGAAGTTAGCGGAAAATCGAGGCTTGAGAAAGCAACATATGATGCACTGATGAAATTGGAAGAAAAAAATATCTTCTTGCTGTTATAAAGTATTTGTGAATACACAAACACTGTTTTAAATACAAGAACATAGTAACTGCTGACAGGTAAAAGCAATACAATTATCATATTTCATTGAAGACAATAGAAAAATCCTAAAGAGATTGAAAACAATGAAATGCTGAAAACATCAGCATAATTTGTGAAAGCTTGAAGACAATGAAATGCAGAAAACACTAAACAGGATAATCTTTGGAAGCTTGAATACAATGAAATGCAGAAAACACTAAATAGGATAATCGTTGAAAGCTTGGTGACAATGGAATGAGGAAGACAATAGGATGATATCGGAAAGCTGGAAGACAAAGGAATGCAGAAGACACTTAATAGGATAATCTAAGAAATCTTGAAGACAGTGCAATGCTGAAAACAAAAGATAATCTTTGGAACCTTCAAGAAGACGGAATGGTGAAGACTGTGGAGATATATTTGAGATGTGCAACAAATAGATACCCTAAGACCTAGCAAATGGATAGTAAAGGAAATAAGTACTGACCATTCAAGTGTATCAAGTATTGAATTCAAGCATCACAAGACAATGGAATGAGGAAGACAATAGGATTATCTTTGAGTGATGAAGAACAAGTGTATGATAGAACTACACTTATACAAGATAATCTATTGTAAATATATGAGTTAAACATAAAGTGTATAAATGTGTATAGCATGTGTATAATGTACAAAAGGGCAGTACACTCATAACTCACAGGACAATGGAACAAGAAAGAGAAGTAAAACAATTGGATTATCTCAATCGGATTATCTATGACATGCACGCTAGAATGCAATACCTATTCAAGTATTAAAGAATATGATTATAGACAAAATCGCCTTAGGATCATTGTCAATGCTTGGCGGAAGAATAGAAAGGAGACCTGCTTCAAGAAAACAAGATAAAATTGTAGAATATGATTTTGCGAATAATGTGATGCAAAGATGGCAAGATACACAATTTTCGCTGAAATATGCAAGGAAGTGACTGTAGAAATACAAGTCTGAGAATCGTCTGATACTTGACAGAAGAAAGGATACCAGATTTTGTTAAAATACAAAAGGATGTGCTTGTAAAAATACAGCTCTTTGAGAATAATCTGTTCCTTGGAGGAAAAGATACAAGGTTTTGTTTAAATACAAAATGATGTGCTTACAGAAATGAAAGGATTCAGGAATAATGCGATAACTGAAGGATGAAAATATATGAGGATTCGTTGAAGAATCTTTGGATGTTATTGTAAAAAGAGGAGTTTTGAGTGGTTACTGCTTCCGTCTTCATGTCCAGGAGAACGATCGCGATGAGTTTCTTTTTTCTTCTCGCTCGTCTTCTTCAGGTTATCGTGCGGCCCTTTAAGAAATACCGCATCTTCCAGCTCATGCTGCTGTTCGTGATCGCGGCGAGCGTGCTGACATGGGTCACCGTCACGATACACACGTTTTTCCGCAACCTCAATGTGCCGACGAGCCTCCAGCAGCTCTGTGAGCGCATCCTGGTGGAGGAAGATTTATACAAGTGCGATTACGATGACG
Source organism: Maea johnstoni (assembly GCA_963942565.1). Lineage (NCBI taxonomy): Eukaryota > Metazoa > Annelida > Polychaeta > Spionida > Magelonidae > Maea > Maea johnstoni. The sequence continues at coordinate 5,758,434 of OZ012688.1, read as the reverse complement.
TTAAATATACTGAGGAAGATTACGATAAAAACGCCGAGGCGGAAATTCTGAGCGCAATTCAGAAAAAGCAGTCGAAGGTTATCATGCGCTGGACGAAGTATAACGGGCAGAGTTGGAAAGTCCCGCGAGGTCACGCGGTCTTCTATGAACTATTCTGCCCTGAGTCTCGGTGTGTTTTGACCGATAACCCGCTGCACCTTTTTCATAGTCACGCGGTGCTCGTGCATGAGCCCGACGCACCGCTGCCCGAAGAGCTTCCGAAAAAACGCCCGAACCCTCAACACTGGGTGCTTCTCTCAACCGATTCGCCTTATCACGTTCACCACAATCTCAGTATGTACAATGGACTATTTAACCTGAGCGCGACATATTCTTCCACCTCTGACTTACCGATTCCCTTCGGGGAGTTCCAACCACATAGTTTTCTCCTCAATGAGGAGGCCTACTTAGCGCGAAACTTCGCTCTCGGAAAAAGACGCTTGATCGCGTGGATAACTAACGATTGCAAAGCGCCCAATCACAGAGAGGCATATGTTCGCGAGCTTTCTAAATATGTGCGGGTGGACATTTTTGGTCCGTGTGGAAATCTACATTGCCGGACGCCCGAGGAATGCATAAACGCTTTACGCTATAGCTACAAATTTGTCCTCGCTTTCGAGGATAGCAACTGCCAAGAGTACATCACTAGGACATTCTGGAACGATGCGCTCGGAAATGATATTGTGCCAGTCGTGATGGGTGCATCGTTAAAAGACTTCAAACAGATGGCGCCACCACATTCGTTCATCCATGTCGACGAGTTTAAATCCCCGCGGCTCCTTGCAAGACAACTCAAGCTTCTAGATAAAAACGACAATTTATACAATGAATACTTCCGATGGAAAACGAAAGGGAGAGTGACCATTGAGGTTGATCAGGACCTCCGGAAAAGTCAGTTCTGGTGTCGTTTGTGCACGCTTTTACACGAGCCGGAGATTCCTACTAAAACATTATGGAATCTGGACAAGTGGTGGAATACGGACACACAGTGTGTCAACTACTACTGAATTCCAATTATTGTTTTTTTTTCTGCCATACTGCCGCTTTAAAGGAGAGATGTTAATTATGTGATATATTTGAAATTTGGAAATTCCATCATTGTCACTTTTTCTGCCATATAGCAGCCAAGTTGTGACTAGCCAGTTGTAAGTGGTGGAGGAAACCAGACTACCAGGTGAAAAACCACCGCATATAGGACTGTCATTGACATGGCAAGTATCGATCGATTGAAATAATTTTTCCAATTAATCGAAAAAAAATATTATGTCAATTGTTATGTCAATTAATCGAAACACATTTTCAGCCTTATACGCCATTTTTTGCCATTTATAGCCAACGCTAATAAGAATTTTGAAGAGAAACTCAAGTATTCAATCAAAAAGTGTTGAGAAAACCTTCATTGTCTTTGCATTATGAGAATCTTAGGATCCTAGCCACAAAAATAGTGCGGAACATGTGAAAATATTCTATTAGTGCAGTTCTTCAAAATCGAATCCAAATAATCGGAATCGAAAAATAAAATGTCAATGATCGAATCGAAAAAAAATGGATGTCAATGACAGTCCTAACCGCATAACCCCAAGTCACTGGAAACTTTCTTACATGTCCCTGCCGGGTTTTGAACTCAGGCAGTGGTGAGAGACAGCTAGCAGTCAGTGGCAACGCTTTAGACCACACGGCCATCATATATCAGGGCAGACCCACAAGTATCAATGAAGCCTGATACTACTTAACCCTCCCAATAGTGAGGCTACTTTCATCCAAAGCACAAGGACGCAAAGATTTTTTTGAAACCCATCAAAACCCTGTCATGTTGGTACTCATAGGATAGCTCTCGCTGAGCATTCTCAGATGAGTACCCATTTGCCAGGGTTTCAGTCATTTTTCAGGTTTTCTGCATCATTTTGTATGGGCCAAAGTGGTCCCCAGCAGCATAAGGGTTAAAATAATCACAATCTTAGAGCTATGTTTTATTCACTTCCACAGAGAGCTAAAGGGGGCGGGTCTCTAACTTATGAAATAAAAAGGGAAGAAATACAATAAACTTTACTTTGAAAAGATCTGATAGTGGCATTATATAACCAAATATTGAAATAATTAAATGTTTGCAGAGATAATAATTCAATTTTTATCATCCCATAAGAAGTTGCATCAATCAAAAGCAACCTGACAATTTGTCTTTTGGATGGGGACATAGTTGGGAAAATATTTGAAGGAGAAATTTTAACCAGAACTCTTCTTGAAATATTTTGTGAAATCATTTTTAGTTCCAAAGTTATTTCAAAAGTATGATAGATTCAGATGACAGTGTCTAGTGGAACTTGTAAATATAAATGGGTTAACTCATTCATTCCTAAGATCTACTTGACCAATGGCGTCTGGACCTGTCATACTTATGGAAATAACTTTGGAACCAAACAAAATTTCACAAAATATTTGAGGGGAACTTGTTGATAGAGTTCTGATGAACAATTCTCCTTCAAATGTTTTCTGAATATTTATTTTGATAGAGAGATATCACCAAAATCAGCAGGCGGTTTTGGCTGCTACAAGCACGAATGAGTTAAATAGTTTTCCATGTTGACTCTCTCTGGGAGTGAATTGGTTAAATAAGTGAAGAGATGCCAGGATTGAACCACAATAGTGTTGACATCAGATCTGCTTTTTCTCAAGTATCTGTGATTCTGGTTCCTTGTACCAATTCCCTATTTCTCATTACTTGCCAAAGATTCCAAACACATTTTTCTACATTTTGCAACTTTCGTCTTAAGACTTTTTTTCTTTTTCTCTTTTTTCCAAAATTTCTCATCAATATTTAAGAAAATTAAGAGAAAGAAAAATATATAAAAACATAATTTTCTTTATCACATACCTTTTCTATAGATTCATAATGAAAGCACCTATTCATATTTTGAAACATAAAATTCTCAAGTGAAAAATGAGAAATGTGAAGAATTTGAAAAATTCTGAAATGCTTTATGTTTCCAAATGTATTTCTGAAGGTGACAAGGAGTATTTTGGTTGACATAACTGATATAGGTACATTTTACCTCTAAGGCTTCACTGGCTTAAAAAAGACATTACAGTTTTGAATCCATTTTCAACCTCTTTGAAACCTTTCTTTTTTTATACTTCTCATCACCTTAACTGAAGATTGTGCACATAACATTTTGAAACTTTTCACTGAAACACTTTTTTTGAATAAAATTTTAACAATATCTCTTAGGCTACAATATTTCCTCAACCCGTCCAACACAGAGTGCTTATTAAGGGAGAGTGGAAAGAAGTAGTATTTCCTTGAGGAACATTGTTGGAGAAGGCGATGGTAAAAATATTACATTTATAACTCATTTTTTTCCAAAAATTGGTTTGACTGTAAATGATATATATATATATATATATATATATGTATATATATATATATATATATATATATATATATATATATATATATATATATATATATATATATATATATATATATATATATGTATATGTATATATATATATATATATATGTATATGTATATATATATATATATATATATATATATATATATATATATATATATATATATATATATATATATGTATATATATATATATACCAAGTATATATATATATATATATATATATATATATATATATATATATATATATATATATATATATATATATATATATATATATATATATATATATATATACATATATATATATATATACCAAGTATCATTCAAAAATGTTTAATCAAAAATGTTGATCAGATATAAACTGCAAATCTCCATTTAATAAATAAAATACAAATTTATGCAATATCCTTGCATTATATGCCACTGAAAAGTATCTAAGAATTCAGATACTTCAGGCCTGAGGAGGTCAAAAACACCCTAACAATTTTTGACGATAATTTGTAAACAGAGCATTTTTCAGAAAATATGTGAAGGTGAAATGCTGTTCAAAACTTAACCCACAACTCTCCTTCAAATATATTGCAAAGTTATGCTTTATTTCAGATTTGTTTTTATAAGTACAGTTTCACACTTTATTCCAAAGTTTATTCCAAAGACTGCAAATGTAATTCAGGCATGAATGGATTGGGTTGATGCAAATCAGGTCAATCTTTCCTATATAGCTGAAAAATCTCTCCCCCTTTTTTGCCTAAGCAGACGTGTTACATATCCCAGCCACAGATGAATGATGGAACAGAACTATTCTGTTTGAATTACGATCCCCCCAAAGCCCAGTTATCGGCAGGCACTGACATGTTTATTACGAAATGGCATTTTTTCTTAACCCTTTCATCCTCCAAATACAGATGGTCTGACACAAATGAAAATACAATCCAAATAAAACATACAAGGAAATAAATCTTTGATTGAATGTTTTTCTTGAATTTCCCTGAACTATATCACATAAGTATTATGTCATGGCTTTTACTCTATCCATTCTAAGAATGCCCAAATAAAATATACAAGGAAATAAAACTCTGAATATTTTTTCTTGCATTTCTCTGAACACTTTTTAAAACTCATCCCATGTCACAGCTTTCATCCCATTCATTCTAAGAATGCCCAAATAAGGCAAATATGGAAATCAACCTGTAAATAAATGTATTTTCTTGCATTTCTCTGAACTTTTGAAAAAACTTTTCCATGTTACAGCTTTAATCCATAAATTCTGAGAATGTCCAAATAAAGAATACAAGGAAATCAATTTCTGATTATATCCTTTCTCTGTATGTTTTATATAAACCATTCTATAGATCTATTTCACTGCTTTCACCCTGAACATTCTAATAATACCAAAGAAGTGCACAAGTGGTTAGTTATGCTTGTCAAGAGGACTATAGCATTTCAGAAGTGTTCACACCACTGGGTAATTTGGGCATAGAAGGGTTAATGAAAGCCCTGTTTACATGTTAACCCTTTCAATGCTGAGGCTACTTTGATACAATCTACAAGAAAGCAAAAATGTCTAAAATCTCTATATAAACCCTGTCTTGCTGGTATTCATTGGAAAGCTCTTGTTGCGCACTATCAGATGAGTACCAATGTGTTAGGATTTCAGTCATTCTAAACACTTTTTGCATTATTTTGTTTTGACCAGTTAAGCCTCCAGCAGCAAAAGGGTTAAACCATTCATGCCTGTAGCGCCCAAAAACCACCTGACTATTTTGTTAACAAAAAGCAATTTGAGAAGAATATTTCAAGGAGAACTGTGGGTTAAAATCAAACCCACAACTCTCCTCCAAATATTTTGTGACTTTATTTCCTAAGTTATTTTGAAAAGAATGAAGGTCCAGACAATACTTGTCAAGGAGAACTCCAGGCATGAATGGGTTAACCCTTATGCTGCTGGTTGCTAATTTGGCCAATACAAAATGATACAAAAAACCCTGAAAAATTGCCGAAACCCTGGCACATGGGTACTCATCTGACAGTACTCAGTGAGCCCGATCTAATGAATACCAACATGACAGGGTTTAGCTTGTTTTCAAAAATCTTTGCATCCTTCTGCTTTGGACGCAAGTAGCCTCAGCATTAGAAGGGTTAAGCTTGCCTTGTATTTTGCTACTTGATATTTCTAACTTTACATTCCAAGTGCATCTTCATTCTTTGCTGCATGTCTTCATTCTTGACTTGAAATCTTACTCTTTATTCATAAGATGAATGAATAAAAAGATATTTGTAAATACTACAATTCTGAGTCAGTTCTTCATTCCATTTCCTTTTCTTGCCTATGATGCCAAAACAGCCTGATTATTTTGGGGATATCTCTCCTACAATTTTCAGAAGATATTTTACAGAGAAATAATGATCAGAAACTAGCTAATGACTCTTCTTGAAATATTTTTTCCACATATGTATATATATATATATATATATATATATATATACATATATATATATATATATATATATATATATATATATATATATATATATATATATATATATATATATATATATATATATATGTATATGTATATATATATATATATATATATATATATATATTATATATATATATATATATATTATATATATATATATATATATAGATATGTATATATATATATATATATATATATATGTATATATATACATATATATTATCATGTAATCACTTGATAAATTAAGCCATGCTGGCATCATAAAAACAACTGCACTATTAATATGCCTGTTGATAGTATGAAAATTACTCCATCCCAACCTCCCTTTAAAGGTGTTGAAATGCTAGTTTCTTATACTGACCTATTAGATAGTATAATAGATACCACTATCTTATTCATACTTTCTGTAAGAACTTTATATATTTTGAAGTCAATCACTCAATGTACTTAAATGAAGCAATCCATAATTTTTATTAGAGGCAATAAAGCTAAAATATTTCAATATTATTCAATAAACATGTTATTCGATAAAAAACAACTGCGGTAGCTTTCATGAATAAGATGGATGTGTTTTATAACGTTTCCCTAATAAACTGCATAAATCATCAGTAAATAAGTTATTAAGTCCTCCATTTACTGCTGTGAATAATTGATTGCATGATTAATTCAAGCGCCAATACTTTTATCATCCATGTACATGACTAATGTGTCCCTGAACTGTCACACTGACATATCGGACAACCAGAGTGCCATCTATTTGTGTTATATGTAACTAAATTATATATGGCATGGCTTTGTCGCCAAAACCAGTGAAGTGATGTTTTACTTTATTTTCTTTCAAAACAAAGGCATGCATTGATATTTTGTACATATTTGCCCTCTATTAGTAGGGAATGAAACTAATATGTTTCATACCTATTTGCCCTCTATTAGTAGGGTTTGAAACTAGAATGAAATTAGATATGGCATGGTTTTGTGGCCAAAATCACTGAAGTGATGTTGGACTCCATGTTCTTTCAAGCAAAGAAGGGCATGTATTGATTTATTTTATACCTATCTGCCCTTTATTAGAATGGATTGAAACTAGAAATAAATCAGATATGGCATAGTTTTGTAGCCAAAACAGGTGGAGTGATATTTTACTACATTTTCTTTCAAAATAAAGTATGCATTGGGAATTCAGGGAATTTAGAAAATCTTGTATTGTCCTCTCCTCCATACAATCCAATATCCCAGATCCTATATCCAGCATCTAGCCTACCCTTGAAATCCCCCTTTTTAATTTCATACCTATCTGCTAGGAGTGTCATCAAAACGGAAAATTTACCAATTGATACAGTTATTGCAAAATTTTCCACCAATACAGATTTTTTTTGATACAATTTTTCAATTGGATTTTTGTAAAATTTATTCATTTTCAATTTTCTTTTTATATTTTGAGGTGAAAATGTTACACTTTGAGGGCATATTACTTTATCAGACCCCGCTTACTTCGTCTCCCCACTAAGTATTTTATCAGTCATGGCCTTCATTATTTATTGTTTAGACAAGTGGCACACCGCCAGGAAACACAAGACTGTGGCAGAATAGGGGCATTTTGCCTCACGTGTGACTTCCAGTTGGAGTAGTTTGCCGATTTGCAATACACATTACGATACACCACCTTCTATCAATACGATAATTGGCTGCTTCATTTTAGCAATATTATTATCTGCATTTTAGCAATACCATTATCTGGGAGATATTGATGACACTCCTACTATCTGCCCTCTATTAGCAGGGATTGAAAATAAAGGTGTAAGATGTAAAATGCTTCACTCACCAAACAATATTTGTGAATATTCTATGTATCAGCATTGTATATTTAGGAGTAGGTTTATCTTCCCTATATTTTCAAACTTTTAAGCACCTTCCACCAGTTTGAAAAATAGAGCGCTAGCATAGGCTGAGAGGTACATATACAGGGAGTAGTCGTCACAGGCCAATTACACTAAGCCCTGTTGTTAAGCCTTTCATGCGTGAGACGTCAATAGGCGGTGAAGTTCAAGCCATAGAGATATATATATACAATAGTATATATATACAATATATATATATATATATATATATATATATATAATATATATATATATATATATATATATATATATATATATATATATATATATATATAAATATATATATATATATATGTATATATATATATATATATATATATATATATATATATTATATATATATATATATATATATATATATATATATATATATATATATATATATATATAGTGGCCACAGGCCAATTACACTAAGCCCTGTTGTCAAGACTTTTATCCATGAGAGGTCAATAGGCGGTGAAGTTGAAACCAAAGAGCTATATATATATATATATATATATATATATATATAATATATATATATATATATATATATATATATATATATATATATACATATATATATATATATATATATATATATATATATATATATACATAAGAGGAAGGTGCCCACGCACATGCATAGAACACACCATTGACAGTGGTTCTCTTCTGCACTTTGCATGAAGCGAGTCTGCAACCGTTTTGCGATCAGGATACCTAGG
>OZ012688.1:5609348-5749693 GCA_963942565.1 Maea johnstoni | reverse complement strand
GAACGGCTTATATTGATTTAAGTTAAACAGATGCGTTGGACATGCAATATCAACTGTGCAAAATTAATTGGTTTAGTTTCTAATTCTTGTTCCAACAAACTACCTTCTAATTATATTTTCACTTTGTATTCCAACAATATATCATAAGGGAATCAATTTTTACCCCAAACTTTCAGCAATAAGTTTTTCACCAAAATTATTTGCAAAAGCAATGTTGACCCAGACGACCCATGCCAAGACATGTGTGGTTCAATTAACCCAGAAACACTCACAGCAGCTAAAAGTCGCCTGACAATTCTGATGAAATCTAGTAGGTAAAAGCAGAATTAGAAAAATATTTGATGGAGGAATGTTAATGAGAACATAACAAAAACCTCTCGTTCAATTTTTTTGTAAAATCATTCTCAGTTCTGAAGTTATTGCCAAAAGAATCTTAGAAGCAGATGACAATTTTAGTGGGAATTTTTAAACATTATTGGGTTAATATATGTGTTGGGCATGCAATAGTCACATTCCCTATGGGTATTTCCTCCCAATTATCCCCCCATCAGCGTTGCAGGGGTCCCCCTTCCCACCAGGGGACCTAGGCTAATAGCAGCCCTGCTAACTCATTACAGGCAAGTCACGAAATGCAAGCCTGCGTTCTTCTCAAGATATCATTTTCCCATAACCATCTACTGTACAACTGGTATTTTTTACAGGTAGTTAATTTTTGCCATTTTTGCTATATTTGCGCTGCCCATGATAGCACCAAGATAACATCCTTCAAATAAATATCCTGTTTTGTACGTTCCAGTGCTTGAATGTGTGACACACATACCCTCCAGCAAGGCTGTAAGGCAAACATTTTAGCACTCCAAATTAAAGCAGTGTAGAGTACCCTGTGAAAACTATGGGACTTGGACGACCTTGTACCAAGCCCATTATGAAATGACCTATACCGTAAATTTCCCAGAATTTGGACCACCCCCTAAAATTACTGTCAAAGGTATCAAATATTCAGACTATAATTCCGAAAGCACAAGTGGGTTAACCAACTCAGAGAGTCCAAAACTGGCCTGACAATTTGGGAAATGTTGCACTTCCAAAAGCATTTTCTGGAAAACATTTGATGGAGAAATGTTAATCAGATGCCAAACAACAATTCTGTTCTCCTTCAAATATTTTGTAAAATTTTACTTTATTCGTAAGTTATTATCAGAAGTATGAGAGTAGCAGACGATACTTTCTAAGTAATGAGGAGTGTGAATGGGTTAGTTATAATTATAATTATAATTATAATTAGCTTGATGTTACCAGCTGACTCAGCATGTACATTACGCCATATACCAAGCCTATGAAGAGTTACATAATAGGCCAATAGTAATTCCCCACATGGTCAACACAACCTGACACAAAGCTACATATATTCATAGAAGTTGTGTACATTTCACAAGACAGCATGTAAATTACACCAGCAAACCATGCCTATGAAAATTTACATGAAAATCTGCTAGTAATTCCTCATATTGTCCACACAACCTGACGCAAAGCTAGATATTTTCATAGAATTCTGTGTCCTTACTGATGCAAAATAGGGGTCCAGCTAACCACTAGCCCCATAGCCTGAGGCTATAATGATAATTGATATTGTAGCCCTGCATGCTAACTATAAAATAAAGACATTTCAAGATCATACGCTGAATAATATCAAGAATATGATCAGTTGAAGAACACCATTTGACACACAAGTTGTCCTACGTACGCGTACAGTACAGTTCCAAAATGAAATATAACAGTGAAAAGACAAGTTATAACTTCAAATCTTTGTTTGTAAAAGGACTAAAGTGGGACTGCAGAACTAAGCTAAGTCTATGAGATCTTGGGTTGGGCAAAGACAATGTGAGAACTCGAAGTCCTGCGATATCCCAGATTTTTTAACCAAAACTTGACCCCTGAAATTCATACACATCTTGAAACCAAAATTAGAAAAATACTGGGGTGAATCCAAGTCTTCAACATTAAACACACTAAATTAGTAAGGAAATCTCTGCATATTTAATGAGGGTGGTGTGATGAATAAGATTATGGTATTTGTGGGTTAATGATAAATAGATTGATCTCATCAATTGATGTTCGCATTACATCAGACCAGTGATTAAGGAGGAGGGAAAGTTACATAATAGCATATCCTATCTATCTCCACAGAGCTTATGCTACTGGCCTTGATCGTCTCAAAGGCACTAATGCCTTCTTATCCATTCATGCACTGATCAACCTCTCTGTTAGACTAGGTTCCTAGTCCCTAAACAGCTGACATTCCCTTCTGTGCTGACAAAGCAGAGTGGTGTAGTACCAGGTATGATAGATAGATGGCACCACCTGCTCCTCCTATCTCTAGAGGATTTAGGTACATATGATAGCCTAGAAATCTGGGCTACCTCTCTGTCTGTTTGTCTGTCTGTCTGCCTTGCTCTCTCTCTCTCGATCAGTCTCTCTCTCGATCAGTCTCTCTCTCTCTCTCTCTCTCTCTCTCTCTCTCTCTCTCTCTCTCTTTATGATACTTTCTCTCTTTCTCTGTCTGCCTCTGTCTGTCTGTCTGTCTGTCTGTCTGTCTGTCTGTCTGTCTGTCTGTCTGTCTGTCTGTCTGTCTCTCTCTCTCTCTCTCTCTCTCTCTCTCTCTCTCTCTCTCTCTCTCTCTCTCTCTCTCTCTCTCTCTCTGTTTGTGTATAAGATATTGAGTGCCTATTAGTCACCAAGTGGTGGAGAAAACACATTATTGCTTTGTAATAATCCTTAGCCTTGCAGCGCTCCTATTGTCAATGATAATCATTCGCTAGCAATGACCAGTGCTTATCTCATTTTGTAGGCATTACGAGAGAAAGAAGCCGATTGCTACGGTGACCACAGATCAGAGGTTTTACGGCAGAGATACCTCTACCTCCATAAAGAGAGTACCAAGAAGGAAAAAGTCATCATCATCATGAGTGCGAAGATGATTGGAAAACACAATGACATTTGCAAAAGCTAAGAAGGTATTGTACAAACCAAGGAAATAAAGCCTTCATCAGCCCTGATTGGGAAGAAGAGAGGAAAACAATGACATTTGCTACAGCTATAAAGGTATCACCTAAAACCAAGCAAATATAGCCATCATCATCATCATCATCATCATCATCATCATCCTCACTGATGATTAGAAAACAATGACATTTGCAGTAGCTATGGATGTATTGCAAAAACCAAATAAACAATGCCATCATTGGCATTGATTAGGAAGAAGATAGGGGAAAAAATTACATTTGCTGTATCAACAAACCAAGAAAATACTGAGATTGGCTTACTATAATCAATGGTGTAACTGTTACAAGACAGATGTTGCTTCTAAGGGAATTCCACAGCAATATTTATGACAAACACATGGAAAATAATTGGAAAATGTGGAATATCAGAGAAACTCCATTATGAAAATAGCTTTTAAAAGTCAAGGATTAGCCTGCTTATTAAGAATTCTTTATCAACAGACACTTCAATTCTTATCTAAATCGATTTAACTGATAAATGTTTAGAACTCATGTCAGTAAAAAAGCGAAAGGAGATTCTAAAATCTAAAAGCTATCAGTCACCAAAGTGATTTTCTACGAGGTGGAAATCTTTAGCAGCAAAAAAGTCTCTGAGGTGAAGTCCTCTTCAACAACAAAAAAAAGTCTCTGTAAAATATTCAGCACTCAGCACCAACTCGGATTATCTTGTAGAAAGTGAGGTTATCTCGAGAATGTCAAGCACTGAATCTTTCTAAGTGGAGGGAGAAAAACATCAGGGACAACTTTATCTCCTCAAAATGAGAGTCAAAACATTCAGGAGAAAATGGCAATGAAATGCTGATATGGAATTGAAATCAACATGATTGACAAAAAATCAACACATCCAGACATTGACAAATTCACCTGCTCGTAGTGAGAGTCAAAACAAACTAAGAGAAATGTGCAACTGTGAAACTATGAAAAGCTGATACGGAATTGAAATCAACATGATTTGTATGAAATGTACACGCCTAGGAATGTATAGGATTTCCTATCAACTACGTAAAGCTAATATGGAATTGAAATCAAAGTGATTGGAACAATATCAACACACCCAGACATTGACAAATTCTTCTGCACCTGATGAGAATCAAAACAAACTAAGAGAAATGTGCAACCTTGCAACTATTTAGGATTTCAATTATGTGATACAGTGGCTAGTATGCTGCAGGGAGAGAAAACTGGAATTGAAATCAACGTGATTCATAAGAAATGTACGCGCCTAGGAATGTATAGGAATACAATTGTGTGATACAATGGCTAGCAAGTCGCTGCAGAGAGAAAACTGTAATTGAAATCAACGTGATTTATATGAAGTCTACACCCCTAGCAATGTATAGTATTTCAATTGTGTGATACAGTGGCTAGCACGCTGCAGAGAGAGAGAGAGAGAGAGAAAAGGCCTGATTGATCGGCAATGAAAACACAGAGAGATGATGATTGCGTTTGTAAATATCAGGCCATTAGTATAATACAATACTGTGCTATGCAGACACCGGACGACGTTGATTGCATACCGAGGATATCTACATGACTCGGGGGCTAATCTAGGGACTTGCCGGCTGACTGGGTGGGATGATGAATACGGTATCGGCAAGAGACGCATGGACTCAGCCATTATCGTGAGTGACCAATGAAAATCCATTAGTACGAGGCGCGACTATCACACACAGAAGGGAAGATATGGTGCAGGATCACGCATGATCCTCGTATGGCACCCCCGCAAAAAAGCTAGGATACGGATCCTCAAGCTTTTATAACAGATACTGGGAATTCGATTACAATAATTACTGGGAAATGATGCTGTAAAGTTGGTAGTGCAATAATCGTTGCATACATAGTGGAAAATTAAGTTTCTATCAATACTGGAAATAATAGGAAAACTTAGCAATACAGTGACTTACATTTCACAAAGCAAGGAATTCATTTTTAAGATGTACTGGCAAAATGAATGTAGTAAAATTGGAATAATTTACTAAAATTAGCAAAGCAAAAATTTCAGCACACTCAGTGGGGAATTTATCTCCAATCAGTGGTGTGAAAATACTGTAACATTAGCGATGCATCAAATACATAACATAAAGCCGGGACTTCATCTTTAACCCATTAATACTAACAGCAGCCGAAAGCAGCCTGACAATTTTGAAGAAATGCCCCAGGCAAAGACAAAGTAAGGAGAATATTTGAATGAGGAATGTTATTTGGAACATTACCAACAACTCTCCTAGAAATATTTTGCAAAATCATTCTTAATTCCAGAGTTATCATCAAAAGTATCATAAATCCAGACGACAATTTCTAGAGGAGCGCTCAAGAATTAAAGGGTTAACCAGTACTGGGAATAGTACAGTAAAACTTGGCAAAGCAGCAATCACAGCATACTTGACTGGAGCGAGAGCTTAACAAGTCAAGTCTTAGCGCTATGAATATTCATGAGGTAGCGACAACAGGGACTCCCCTAAGCCCACCGCCTAACGTAACAGCACCGTAACAGCATTCCTAAAGGAAGGATAAATGATTCATGAATTGGCGAAAGACAGAGTTGTCCGTAAATTGAAAGTGACTGAGCGTAAGGATACATTGCTGTGAGTGTGCGTTTCAGTATAGGACCCTTGGCTACACGGTAGAGCACACTCGAAACAACGATACAATCAGGTTCACTGTAACCTAGCCTATGAAAATTGGAACTGACCAAATTCTAGGACACCAATTTGGATGTGCATCGCGGCATAGGACCCTTGGCTACATGGAATAGCACACTCAATACGACGACACAGACAGGTTACTTAAACCTAGCCTGATGCTATATATTCAAGCATCTTAGAAATACATACCTAACAACAGAAAGTAGTCTGGTGTGTAAATTGGGACCGTGTTCTAGTACATAGACTTGGATGTACATTACGGTATAAGACCCTTGGCTCCATGGGGTAACACACTCAAAACGACGACACAACCTAGCCTATGAAAATTGGAACTGACCAAATTCTAGGACACCAATTTGGATGTGCATCGCGGCATAGGACCCTTGGCTACATGGAATAGCACACTCAAAACGACGACACAGACAGTTTACTTTAACCTAGCCTGATGCTATATATTTAAGCATCTTAGAAATACATATCTAACGACAGAAAGTAGTCTGGTGTGTAAATTGGGACCGTGTTCTAGTACATAGACTTGGATGTACATTACGGTATAAGACCCTTGGCTCCATGGGGTAACACACTCAAAACGACGACACAACCTAGCCTATGAAAATTTGAACTGACCAAATTCTAGGACACCAATTTGTATGTGCATTGCAGCATAGGACCCTTATTGGCTACATGGAATAGCACACTCAATACGACGACATAGTCAGTTTCACTCTAACCTAGCCTGATGGTATATATCTAAGCAATTGAGATAAACATATCTAACAACAGAAAGTAGTGTGGTGTGTTAATTGGAACCGCCTTCTAGGACTTCGACTTGGATGCGCATCACGGTATAGGACCCTAAGCATCGTCAGGAAACATACTCGACATATAGTGCGTTCACTATTTCCTAGCCTGATGCTATGTATCTAAGCAACCTAGAAATACATATCTTACAGTGGAAAGAAGTGTGTAAATTGGAACTGACAAAATTCTAGTATCCAGACTTGGACGTGTCTTATGTCATCATAGGACTATTACCTTCACACGGAAACATTCTGGATACCTAGTCAGATCACTGTAGCCTATAGCCTGATGCTATATATCTAGGCATCTTAGATATACATATCTAACAGTGGAGGGAAGTGGGTAAATTGGAAATGACTGAGTCAGTTCATCTTTTATAAAGGTGGTCGACAGACTTAATTGAAGACTTGAGCCACAATCTTTAGCTACCCACGTTTTAATCATCAAATTACATCAATCACTTTAATTATCCGAAATTAAATGATCACTCGCTTTATTAAATCATTTCAATTTTTTTAGTTTGATTAATTCACCTTGGCCATGATTAAGGATGAGCAAATTCTTATCAATTACGAGAGAAACCATAAAATTACAGTGTGAATTACGCTAATGCCTTGTTTGCTAAGATACAGAAGTTAGCGGAAAATCGAGGCTTGAGAAAGCAACATATGATGCACTGATGAAATTGGAAGAAAAAAATATCTTCTTGCTGTTATAAAGTATTTGTGAATACACAAACACTGTTTTACAAGAAAGTAGTAACTGGTGACAGGTAAAAGCAATACAATTATTATATTTCATTGAAGACAATAAAAAAATCCTTAAGAGATTTAAAACAATGAAATGCTGAAAACAACAGGATAATTTGTGAAAGCTTGGAGACTTGAATGAAATGCAGAAAACACTAAACAGGATAATCTTTGAAAGCTTGGTGACAATGGAATGATGAAGACTATAGGATAATATTGGAAAGCAGGAAGACAATGGAATGCATAAGACAATAGGATAATCTAAGAAAACTTGAAGACAATGCAATGCTGAAAACAAAAGATAATCTTTGGAACCTTCAAGAAAATGGGATGGTGAAGACTGTGGAGATATATTTGAGATGTGCAACAAATAGATGCCCTAAGACCTAGCAAATGGATAGTAAAGGAAATAAGTACTGACCATTCAAGTGTATCAAGTATTGAATTCAAGCATCACAAGACAATGGAATGAGGAAGACAATAGGATTATCTTTGAGTGATGAAGAACAAGTGTATGATAGAACTACATGTATACAAGATAATCTATTGTAAATATATATGAGTTAAACATAAAGTGTATAAATGTGTATAGCATGTGTACAACGTACAAAAGGGCAGTACATTCATAACTCACAGGACAATGGAACAAGAAAGAGAAGTAAAACAATTGGATTATCTCAATCGGATTATCTATGACATGCACGCTAGAATGCAATACCTATTCAAGTATTAAAGAATATGATTATAGACAAAATCGCCTTAGGATCATTGTCAATGCTTGGCGGAAGAATAGAAAGGGGACCTGCTTCAAGAAAACAAGATAAAATTGTAGAATATGACTTTGTGAATAATGTGATGCAAAGATGGCAAGATACACAATTTTCGCTGAAATATGCAAGGAAGTGACTGTAGAAATACAAGTCTGAGAATCGTCTGATACTTGACAGAAGAAAGGATACCAGGTTTTGTTAAAATACACAAGGATGTGCTTGTAAAAATACAGCTCTTTGAGAATAATCTGTTCCTTGGAGGAAAAGATACAACGTTTTGTTTAAATACAAAATGATGTGCTTACAGAAATGAAAGGATTCAGGAATAATGCGATAACTGAAGGATGAAAATATATGAGGATTCGTTGAAGAATCTTTAGATGTTATTGTAAATAGAGGAGTTTTGAGTGGTTACTGCTTCCGTCTTCATGTCCAGGAGAACGATCGCGATGAGTTTCTTTTTTCTTCTCGCTCGTCTTCTCCAGATTATCGTGCGGCCCTTTAAGAAATACCGCATCTTCCAGCTCATGCTGCTGTTCGTGATTGCGGCGAGCGTGCTGACATGGGTCACGGTCACGATACACACGTTTTTCCGCAACCTCAACGTGCCGACGAGCCTCCAGCAGCTCTGTGAGCGCATCCTGGTGGAGGAAGATTTATACAAGTGCGATTACGATGACGTAAAATACACTGAGGAAGATTACGATAAAAACGCCGAGGCGGAAATTCTGAGCGCAATTCAGAAAAAGCAGTCGAAGGTTATCATGCGCTGGACGAAGTATAACGGGCAAAGTTGGAAAGTCCCGCGAGGTCACGCGGTCTTCTATGAACTATTCTGCCCTGAGTCTCGGTGTGTTTTGACCGATAACCCGCTGCATCTTTTTCATAGCCACGCGGTGCTCGTGCACGAGCCTGACGCACCGCTGCCTGAAGAGCTTCCGAAAAAACGCCCGAACCCTCAACACTGGGTGCTTCTATCAACCGATTCGCCTTATCACGTTCACCACAATCTCAGTATGTACAATGGACTATTTAACCTGAGCGCGACATATTCTTCCACCTCTGACTTACCGATTCCCTTCGGGGAGTTCCAACCACATAGTTTTCTCCTCAATGAGGAGGCCTACTTAGCGCGAAACTTCGCTCTCGGAAAAAGACGCTTGATCGCGTGGATAACTAACGATTGCAAAGCGCCTAATCACAGAGAGGCATATGTTCGCGAGCTTTCTAAATATGTGCGGGTGGACATTTTTGGTCCGTGTGGAAATCTACATTGCCGGACGCCCGAGGAATGCATAAACGCCTTACGCTATAGCTACAAATTTGTCCTCGCTTTCGAGGATAGCAACTGCCAAGAATACATCACTAGGACATTCTGGAACGATGCGCTCGGAAATGACATTGTGCCGGTCGTGATGGGTGCATCGTTAAAAGACTTCAAACAGATGGCGCCACCACATTCGTTCATCCATGTCGACGAGTTTAAATCCCCGCGGCTCCTTGCGAGACAACTCAAGCTTCTAGATAAAAACGACAATTTATACAATGAATACTTCCGATGGAAAACGAAAGGGAGAGTGACCATTGAGGTTGATCAGGACCTCCGGAAAAGTCAGTTCTGGTGTCGTTTGTGCACGCTTTTACACGAGCCGGAGATTCCTACTAAAACATTATGGAATCTGGACAAGTGGTGGAATACGGACACACAGTGTGTCAACTACTACTGAATTCCAATTATTGTTTTTTATTCTGCCATACTGCCGCTTTGAAGGAGAGATGTTAATTATGTGATATATTTGAAATTTGGAAATTCCATCATTGTCACTTTTTCTGCCAAATAGCAGCTAAGTTGTGACTAGCCAGTTGTAAGTGGTGGAGGAAACCAGACTACCAGGTGAAAAACCACCACATATAGGACTGTCATTTACATGGCAAGTATCGATCGATCGTAATAATTTTTTCCAATTAATCGAAAAAAAATATTATGTCAATTGTTATGTCAATTAATCGAAACACATTTTTCAGCCTTATACGCCATTTTTTGCCATTTATAGCCAACGCTAATAAGAATTTTGAAGAGAAACTCAAGTATTCAATCAAAAAGTGTTGAGAAAACCTTCATTGTCTTTGCATTATGAGAATCTTAGGATCCTAGCCACAAAAATAGTGTGGAACATGTGAAAATATTCTATTAGTGCAGTTCTTCAAAATCGAATCGAAATAATCAGAATCGAAAAATAAAATGTCAATGATCGAATCGAAAAAAAATGGATGTCAATGACAGTCCTAACCGCATAACCCCAAGTCACTGGAAACTTTCTCACATGTCCCTGCCGGTTTTTGAACTCAGGCAGTGGTGAGAGACAGCTAGCAGTCAGTGGCAACGCCTTAGACCACACGGCCATCAGGGCAGACCCACAAGTATCAATGAAGCCTGATACTACTTAACCCTCCTGATGCTGAGGCTACTTTCATCCAAAGCACAAGGACGCAAAGATTTTTTTGAAACCCATCAGAACCCTGTCATGTTGGTACTCATAGGATAGCTCTCGCTGAGCATTCTTAGATGAGTACCCATTTGCCAGGGTTTCAGTCATTTTTCAGATTTTCTGCATCATTTTGTATGGGCCAAAGTGGCCCCCAGCAGCATAAGGAATATAATCACAATCTTAGAGCTATGTCTTATTCACTTCCACAGAGAGCTAAAGGGGGCGGGGTCTCTAACTTATGAAATAAAAAGGGAAGAAGTACAATAAACTTTACTTTGAAAAGATCTGATAGTGGCATTATATAACCAAATATTGAAATATTTAAATGTTTGCAGAGATAATAATTCAATTTTTATCAACCAATAAGAAGTTGCATCAATCAAAAGCAGCCTGACAATGATGGTAAAGTCTTTTAGATGGGGACATAGTTGGGAAAATATTTGAAGGAGAAATTTTAACCAGAACTCTTCCTGAAATATTTTGTGAAATCATTTTTAGTTCCAAAGTTATTTCAAAAGTATCATAGATTCAGATGACAGTGTCTAGTGGAACTTGTAAATATAAATGGGTCAACTCATTCATTCCTTAGATCTACTTGACCAATGGTGTCTGGACCTGTCATACTTATGGAAATAACTTTGGAACCAAACAAAATTTCACAAAATATTTGAGGGGAAGTTGTTGATAGAGTTCTGATGAACAATTCTCCTTCAAATGTTTTCTGAATATTGATTTTGATAGAGAGATACTGTATAACTGGTTAATTTGGCATGGTTTTTAATTTGGCGTTTTTTGGCGAATGCCCATCAACGCCAAATTTAAGAGCGCATAAAAATATGTCTACATAAAGATTGCGTTGTTCTGACTGCTCCAGACGCCAAAATAAATACAGGGAAAATCCTTTTTTTTTTTTAAACGCCAACTTAAGTACACGCCAAATTAACCAGCTATACAGTATCACCAAAATCATCAGGCGGTTTTGGCTGATACAAGCATGAATGAGTTAAATAGTTTTCCATGTTGACTCTCTCTGGGAGTGAATTGGTTAAATAAGTGAGGAAATACCAGGATTGAATCACAATAGCGTTGACATGAGATCTGCTTTTTCTCAAGTATTTGTGATTCTGGTTCCTTGTATCAATTTCCTATTTCTCATTATTTGCCAAAGATTCCCAACACATTTTTCTACATTTTGCAACTTTCATCTTGAGACTTTTTTTTCCCTTTATCTTATTCCAAAATTTCTCATCAATATTTAAGAAAACTAAGAGGAAGAAAAATATATAAAAAACATAATTTTCTTAATATCACATACCTTTTCTATAAATTTATAATGAAAGCACCTATTCATATTTTGAAACAAGAAAAGTGAAAAATGAGAAATGTGAAGAATTTGAAAAATTCGTGAAATGCTTTATGTTTCCAAATGTATTTCTGAAGGTGACAAGGAGTATTTTGGCTGACATAACTGATATAGGTACATTTCACCTCTAAGGCTTCACTGGCTTAAAAAAGACATTACAGTTTTGAATCCATTTTCAACCTCTTTGAAACCTTTCTTTTTTTATATTTCTCATCACCTTAACTGAAGATTATGCACGTAACATTTTGAAACTTTTCACAGAAACACTTTTTTTTGAATGAAATTTTAACAATATCTCTTAGGCTACAATATTTCTTCAACCCGTCCAACACAGAGTGCTTATTAAGGGAGAGTGGAAAGAGGTAGTATTTCCTTGAGGAACATTGTTGGAGAAGGCGATGGTAAAAATATTGCATTTATAACTCATTTTTTCCAAAAATTGGTTTGACTGTTAATGATATATATATATATATATATATATATATATATATATATATATATATATATATATATATATATATATATATATATATATATATATATATAAATATATATATATATATATATATATATATATATAACCAAGTATCATTCAAAAATGTTTAATCAAAAATGTTGATCAGAAATAAACTGCAAATATCCATTTAATAAATATTTTACAAACTTATGCAATATCCTTGCATTATATGCCACTGAAAAGTATCTAAGAATTCAGATACCTAATGCCTGAGGAGGTAAAAAACACCCTAACAATTTTGACAATAATTTGTAAACAGAGCATTTTTCAGAAAATATGTGAAGGTGAAATGCTGTTCAAAACTTAACCCACAACTCCCCTTCAAATATTTTGCAAATTTATGCTTTATTTCAAATTTGTTTTTATAAGTACAGTTTCACGCTTTATTCCAAAGTTTATTCCAAAGACTGCAAATGTAATTCAGGCATGAATGGATTGGGTTGATGCAAATCAGGTCAGTCTTTCCTATATAGCTGAATAATCTCTCCCCCTTTTTTTCCTAAGCAGATGTGTTACATATCCCAGCCACAGACGAATGATGGAACAGAACTATTCTGTTTGAATTACGATCCCCCCAAAGCCCAGTTATCGGCAGGCACTGACATGTTTATTACGAAATGGCATTTTTTCTTAACCCTTTCCTCCTGCAAATATCGATGGTCTGACACAAATGAAAATACAATCCAAATAAAACATACAAGGAAATAAATCTTTGATTGAATGTTTTTCTTGAATTTCCCTGAACTATATCACATAAGTATTATGTCATGGCTTTTACTCTATCCATTCTAAGAATGCCCAAAAAAAATATACAAGGAAATTGCATTTCTCTGAACACTTTTTACAACTCATCCCATTTCACAGCTTTCATCCCATTCATTCTAAGAATGCCCAAAAAAGGCAAATATGGAAATCAACCTGTAAATAAATGTATTTTCTTGCATTTCTCTGAACTTTTGAAAAAACTTTTCCATGTTACAGCTTTAATCCATAAATTCTGAGAATGTCCACATAAAGAATACAAGGAAATCAATTTCTGATTATATCCTTTCTCTGTATTTTTTATACAAACCATTCTATAGATCTATTTCACTGCTTTCACCCTGAACATTCTAATAGTACCAAAGAAGTGCACAAGTGGTTAGTTATGCTTGTCAAGAGGACTATAGCATTTCAGAAGTGTTCACACCACTAGGTAATTTGGGCATAGAAGGGTTAATGAAAGCCAGTGCCCTGTTTACATGTTAACCCTTTCAATGCTGAGGCTACTTTGATAAAATCTACAAGAAAGCAAAAATGTCTAAAATCTCTATATAAACCCTGTCTTGCTGGTATTCATTGGAAAGCTCTTGTTGCGCACTATCAGATGAGTACCAATGTGTTAGGGTTTCAGTCATTCTAAACACTTTTTGCATTATTTTGTTTTGACCAGTTTAGCCTCCAGCAGCAAAAGGGTTAAACCATTCATGCCTGTAGCATCTAAAACCACCTGACTATTTTGTTAACAAAAAGGAATTTGAGAAGAATATTTCAAGGAGAACGGTGGGTTAAAATCAAGCCCACAACTCTCCTCCAAATATTTTGTGAATTTATTTCCTAAGTTATTTTGAAAAGAATAGAAGGTCCAGACAATACTTGTCAAGGAGATCTCCAGGCATGAATGGGTTAAGCTTGCCTTGTATTTTGCTACTTGATATTTCTAACTTTACATTCCAAGTGCATCTTCATTCTTTGCTGCATGTCTTCATTCTTGACTTGAAATCTTACTCTTTATTCATAAGATGAATGAATAAAAAGATATTTGTAAATACTACAATTCTGAGTCAGTTCTTCATTCCATTTCCTTTTCTTGCCTATGATGCCAAAACAGCCTGATTATTTTGGGGATATCTCTCCTACAATTTTCAGAAGATATTTTGCAGAGAAATAATGATCAGAAACTAGCTAATGACTCTTCTTGATTTTTTTTCCACTTTACTCTTCATTTCAAACTTATTCTCAAAAATGTTATACATATATATATATATATATATATATATATATATATATATATATATATATATATATATATATATATATATATATATATATATATATATATATATATATTATCATGTAATCACTTGATAAATAAAGCCATGCTGGCATCATAAAAACAACTGCACTATTAATATGCCTGTTGATAGTATGAAAATTACTCCATCCCAACCTCCCTTTAAAGGTGTTGAAATGCTAGTTTCTTATACTGACCTATTAGATACTATAATAGATACCATACCTTATTCATACTTTCTGTAAGAACTTTATATATTTTGAAGTCAATCACTAAATGTACTTAAATGAAGCAATCCATAATTTTTATTATAGAGGCAATAAAGCTAAAATTATTCAATATTATTCAATAAACAAGTTATTCGATAAAAAACAACTGCGGTAGCCTTCATGAATAAGATGGATGTGTTTTTATAACGTTTCCCTACTAAACTGCATAAATCATCAGTAAATAAGTTATTAAGTCCTCCATTTACTGCTGTGAATAATTGATTGCATGATTAATTCAAGCGACAATACTTTTATCATCCATGTACATAACTAATGTGTCCCTGAACTGTCACATTGACATATTTTCAGACAACCAGAGTGCCATCTATTGGTGTTATATGTAACTAAATTATATATGGCATGGCTTTGTAGCCAAAACCAGTGAAGTGATGTTTTACTTCATTTTCTTTCAAAACAAAGGCATGCATTGATATTTTGTACATATTTGCCCTCTATTAGTAGGGTTTGAAACTAGAATGAAATTAGATATGGCATGGTTTTGTAGCCAAAATCACTGAAGTGATGTTGGACTCCATGTTCTTTCAAGGCAAAGAAAGGCATGTATTGATTTATTTTATACCTATCTGCCCTTTATTAGAATGGATTGAAACTAGAAATAAATCAGATATGGCATAGCTTTGTAGCCCAAACAGGTGGAGTGATTCTTTTACTACATTTTCTTTCAAAATAAGGTATGCATTGGGAATTCAGGGAATTTACAAAATCTTGTATTGTCCTCTCCTGCATACAATCCAATATCCCAGATCCTATATCCAGCATCTGGCCTACCCTTGAAATCCCCCTTTTTAATTACATACCTATCTGCTAGGAGTGTCATATAAACGGAAAATTTACCAATACAATTATTGCAAAATTTTCCACCAATACAGATTTTTTCTGATACAATTTTTCAATTGGATTTTTGTAAAATTTATTCATTTTCAATTTTCTTTTCCTATTTTGAGGTGAAAATGTTACACTTTGAGGGCATATTACCATTTCAGACCCCGCCTACTTCGTCTCCCCACTAAGTACTTTATCAGTCATGGCCTTTAACTTCATTATTTATTGTTTAGACAAGTGGCACACCGCCAGGAAACACAAAACTGTGGCAGAATAGGGGCATCTTGCCTCACGTGTGACTTCCGGTTGGAGTAGTGTGCCGAATTGCGATACACGGTACGATACACCACCTTTTACCGATACATTAATTGGCTGCTTCATTTTTTTGCAATACCATTATCTGCATTTTAGCAATACCATTATCTGGGAGATATTGATGACACTCCTACTATCTGCCCTCTATTAGCAGGGATTGAAAAAAAGTGTAAGATGTAAAATGCTTCACTCACCTGGCAATATTAGTGAATATTTTATGTATCAGCATTGTATATTTAAGTATGTAGGTTTATCTTCCCTATATTTTCAAACTTTTAAGCACCTTCAACCAGTTTGAAAAATAGAGCGCTAGCATAGGCTAAGAGGTACATATACAGGGAGTAGTCGCCGCGCCACAGGCCAATTACACTAAGCCCTGTTGTTAAGCCTTTCATGCGTGAGACGTCAATAGGCGGTGAAGTTCAAGCCATAAAGAGCTATATATATACAATAGTACAATAGTACAATATATAAATATACATATATATATATATATATATATATATATATATATATATATATATATATATATATATATATATATATATATATAAATATATATATATATATATATATATATATATATATATATATATATATATATATATATATATATATATATATATATATATATATATATATACATACATATATATAAAGGTAAAAGATTTCTATTCGGTTTATAGTCTTGTATCCACCGAAGGGCTCACACGACCTTCCTCCCCTACCAGGCCTGTACACACAGAAACCATTTCAATCCCCCGGGGGATGTTCCAGAGCAACTGGCAGCTTATAGCGCACACGATCTAAGCACTACCTTATTTTTATGCTAGGTACCCATTTTACAGCTGGGTAGATTGAAGCAATATGGAATAAACTGTCTTGCCCAAGGACATTTTACAGCTGGGTAGATTGAAGCAATATGGAATAAACTGTCTTGCCCAAGGACAGACCAAAGTGCCCCGGTCGGGGAATCAAACCAGTGACCCTCTGATTAATAGTACGACACCTAACCAATTGAGCTATTTTGTATATATTATTATATATATATATATATATATATATATATATATATATATATATATATATATATATATATATATATATATATATATATATATATATATATATATACATATATATATATATATATACATATACATATATATATATATATATATATACACATATATATATATATATATATATATATATATATATATATATATATATATATATATATATATATATATATATACATATATATATATACATATATTTACAATAGTAAGGTGCCCATCCAAATGCATAGAACACACCACTTGACAGTGGTTCTCTTCTGCACTTTGCGTGAAGCGAGTCTGCAACCGTTTTGCGATCAGGTCACCTAGTATAGGGTGCAATCAAGCATATGAGCCACGCCGAGGCTGTTGTGCGAGATCTGCTGGCTGCCAATCTGATGATCCAAGTCCATGACATAGGTTAGGATGTCAACTAACCTTTCCAATGCTGAGGCTACGTTCATCCAAAGATTTTTGAAAACCATCTAAACCCTGTCATGTTGGTATCCATTGGATAGCTCTCGCCGAGTACTCTCAGATGAGTACCTATTTGCCAGGGTTTCAGTCATTTTCCAGTTTTTTTGCAACATTTTGCATCAGCCAAATTAGCCACCATCAGCATAAGGGCTAAAACAGTGACTGTCCCTTAGAGTTATGTTACATTTACTTGTTAGATGGCAGTCATCGCACATCCGTCCAGGGTCTTAGCAAGGATTTAGAAACTGGATGCCTAAATTTAGCAATTTGGAAATATTTGGGTGTCCTTTTTTACACAATATACTCAGATTACAACCGTAAACATATATTTACTTATTGAAATAAGGTACAATAATCTTGTACAATTTCAATGGAATTATATTGAGGTGAAAAAAATCAATTATATGCTTGAAGTTGACATTTGAAGAAAATTATTCAAAAAAATGAGTGTCCTGATTTTGGAGGGTTTAGGTGTACAAATGACACCCAGAAGGCTAAAAATTTTACGATTTTTTTTTACAATTTTGAGTTTCTATATCCTAGCTAGGGCCAGTCCCTGAAAAAAGAATAAATATTGCAATATTGGCAATATTACCTGATAAACTCTGTACCCATGCATATGGATATGGTTCCATATGAATATACTCAACCACTTGACATTCACGCATTGGCAATATAATCTGACACACTCTGTACATGTATATTGACATGATGCATCAATAGATAAAAAGTTAAAAAGAATAAATATTGGCTTACCTTTTTTTAGCCACTCAGCAAGCCACTTGGCCAGGTTGACTTGTCGCTCCGGAAAGAAATGGAAGAATCTACCATAGATGGCGCCATCAGTTATCTGTGAAATACCCTCAATAAGGTCTGCAGCCGTCGTACCTGAAATAAGCATATTAGTATTATGGGATGCTCATACATCTATTAACCAACAGTTAACAAGACTGGGGAAGGGGTTATACTGAGTAATACCCTCAATAAGGTCAGTCGTCATCGTACCTGAAATAAGGATATTAGTATTATGGGATACGTGTACATGTATAAACCAATAGTTAACAAGACTGGGGGAAGTGGTTATTCTGTGAAATACCCTCAATAGGGTCGGCAGCCATCGCACCGTAACTAAACATTATATTAGTATTATGGGATGTTTGTACACATATAAACATACAGTTATCCTGTGACATACTTTCAATAATGTTGGCCGCTGTCGTATCTGAAATAAGCATGTTAGTTATAAGGCTAGGACGATCAATCGGAAGCTCGATCAATCGGTCGGATAAGCAAAAAATCTGACCAACTCGAGTCAAGTTTTGGAAAATCGATTATTTCCGATTATCGCCCACATCACTAACTTCGTAAAAAAAGAACGCAATTTTCCCCACAAAACCCTTATTGAACGCTCACTTGACTACTTATTTCACTGCTACAAAGACTAATGAACATATTTGCCTACCTTATCTGTTGTTTTCTTGCCTATTCTCACCGCCACATTCAGGTAACGTAGCGAGTTATACTTGTATTGACAAGTCAGATTTTCAAAATGGCGCCGGCGCCGTGTCCACACTAGACATCGCTGTACTTCCGGGTTCGGTACTAGCGTGTTTTGAAGGATATAGGGACACGTATAATAATCGTTTATAATCGATTGATCAGTCGGAAACTTCGGCGATTAATCGAGCCGAAATTTCGGAACGATTCCTAGCCCTAGTTAGTAATATTGGATGCTTGTACATGTATAAACCTATACTTAACAAGACTGGGGAAAGGGATTGTTCAAGTACATATATAAATTGGCTAAGGATGGGCACCTTTAAAATGTTTGCGAAACAATACTATATCAATATTTCTGTATTGATCATGATCGGCAAATTAAATTAACCTTATTACAATGACCTGGTATCAAGGGATGACTGACTGAGGGGAAAAAGCGACACTTTTACTTACATTAGAATAAAAATGATTGAATTTGCAGGGGAGAGTGGTTTGAAATTAATACTGATATAAAGCGTAGAGTAGAGTTGGCACTATACAACAGGTATATACTAGTTGATATTTACTCTCATCTCGCCTCCTGATAACTGAAGTCAACAACCAGGAACTTGTCAGTATCAATTACAACTGACCCTGTCAATCCTTCACCCAGAATGAAATAAACATGTCCTGTTCATTTGTCAAGGTCTCATGCAGGGTCTTAGGCAGGATTTCAAAAATGCCTGTCCAAAAAAGCATTCTCAAAATTTATGCCCGTCCAGATTTAGCTACTTATCTACTTCAAATCCTTATACCAGCTACATTAGATAGCCTATGAAAAAGGTTTTTAGGAAACTACCTGTCCAAAAGACAGGTAGGACGGGTCCTGGCTAAGTGCCTGGTCTCATGGTCACCCACACAGAGCTGACATCTGATTTGCCTGTTAATGTCATAAATCTGCCGATCAGAAACTTTTCAAATATTTTACGAAATTCGAATCTTATTTTACCAATCGTATCTTATCAGTAAATATTGACAAATTAATAACATTGGTAAATTTCCAGTAACTGTTTCCTAGCAGCATGGAAACAGCTATTGCTCCTGCTATATGAGTATGGAAAGTTGCTAAAAGAGGGGGTTTTCTGGGAAATTATATATGTACTGTAAACAACGTTAATTTACAACCTTGTGTGGGGGAAACCATAACAAAGCAACAGGATACAATTTTTTCACTCTGATTGAGTGAAATAATTTGGTAAAAAGGTAAATTGGGATTAATACTGACAAGTGCCCGATTGTTGACTTCACTCATTTAAGAGTTGAGATGAGAGCAGACACCAACTGGTGTATACCCTTTGTATAGTGCCAACTGGAGTCTTAGCCTCTCAGTATTAACTTCAATCCATCCTCTCCTGCAAATCCAATCATCTTTATTAAAGGACAATTCCACAATGGATAAAACAGAGGCCCAAATAGTATTCTCTACTTAAACTAATGCTACCTTTATGCTAATGACTTAGTTGCACCAGCAGCCCTGTTAGAAGCTATTAACAGGCTAAAATGGCTTCCCCCAGTGCATCCAGTTTGGGTCTAATAGGAGGTGTTTAAACAGCAATATACTTCTTGTATGAAGGTTGGCACTGGTGGGAACTTGGGTTTAAGTAGATAATACCATAAGAAACTATTTGGGCCTCTGTTTTATCCATGGTGGAATTGTCCTTTAATTTGTTGACCATGTGTGATCATGATTGGCAAATTAAGATTTGGAAAATTCTCAGAAAGGCCAGATTGTCAAATTTTGGGCACAGAAAATTAACCAGATCTTGATTGACTATTACTAATCATATTACATATTATACATACTATCATATTACTATAATAATAGGCCTAAAAAAAGATTTTGGTTTCCTGTAACCCTACCCTAACAAGTTTTTATTCAGAAGAATCCCTACCTAAAGTTTTTTACGCCCTTCCAACTCCCAATCAACGTAAAGCATGCATAAAACACACATTTTTGATCAAAAAGATAATGCAAAAATTTTTTTTTTACTGACCTACCTACCATATGTTTTTCGGACCAATACAGGAAATAAACAATTTCTTTTTTAGGCCTTAGTTTAAGCTATTACTTACCAGCTTGACTTCTAGAGAGTAGATACTGCGGTACCCGAGAAGCTTCACATCGTAGACGGGCCTGGATGACGCTCGTAACAGCCTCCTGCTCCGGGTAAATGTTGAAGGCTTTCTACAAATAAAAAATATTTTTTTATTGGTGAGGTGCCACGGGTCGACATGATTTCGAAATTGACATGCCATGCAGGGCAAGTTGATACTAGAATGTACTTGCCCGGCAAAAGATCTTCAATACGAAAAAGCATGCTCTGAAAGATTGAAAGCATGATGTGTAATTCCACAAAAATTGCAAGATAAATCGCTACATAGCAACACAATTATCAACTAAGTCATCAGAAAGGTCATCACACCTTCGAAACATCAAAAGGATCAGAAAATACCTGACTGCAGAATCAACTAAAAGTGCTGTCATATCCCTGGTAACCTCAAGATTCGACTACTGCAATGGACTTCTCTGTGGAATACCTAAAGAGCTAATATGTAAGCTCCAGAGAGTACAAAATAACGCTGCCAGGGTGCATGAAGCATGACCATATCACTCCAGTACCAAAGGAACTTCACTGGTTACCATCAGGAAGAGAATTTAATTCAAGATTCTGCTCCTGGCATACAAGTGTTTGCATGGAACTGCACCCTCTTACCTGAGGGAAATGCTTTTAAAGAGTATGTCCCAACACGGACAATTTTTAGCACCCACTTTCTTAATCCTGGCTAAGACCCCATGTTCAGCCAAATATTAAATCCATATTCAAATATTTTGCAAAATAATTCATAATTTCAGAGTAAATGTCAAAAGCATCGAAAACCAAGACGTCAGTTTCAAGAGTAACCCTTAAGCATTACTGGGTTAAGAAAAAAAGACGCCAATCTTAGATAGAAATTTAGATTGTTGACTTTGTAGTCCTTACCAGTACGTTGATGACGGCCGTGGGTCCACAGGCGGAGGTTCCGATCTGTTTGACCTGCATGATGTACGCCTCATACTCTCCCCAGATCATCACCCGCTCTACGGGCGACTCCGGCAGCGGGGGCACCGGCTGGGTACGCTTCTGGCGCTCACGTAACTACAAAATAGAATAATAATAATGATGATAATAATAATAATAATAATAATAATAATAATAATAATAATACTGATAATAATAAATAAAATAATGATAATAATAATAATAATAATAATAATAATACTGATAATAATAAAGAAAAAAACAATAATATGATAATAATCATATAATAATGATGATGATAATAATAATAATAATAATAATAATAATAACAATAATAATAATAATAATAATAATAATAATAATAATAATAATAATAATAATAATAATAATAATAATAACAATCTTTATTTAAAGAGGGTAACTCAGTCTCAGCTCCCGTAACTAGAAAATAGAATGGTGCACTTTTAGCCCTTGTGCTGCTAGTGGCTAATTTGGAGAATACGAATCACTGAAACCCTGGCATATGGGTATTCATCTGACATCTTTCCAAAACATACCAACATGGCAGGTTTTAAAAGGTTTTCAAAATGTTATGCGTTCTTGCACCTTTGATGAAAGTAGCCTCAGCATGGAAAGGGTTAAGTCCTGTTTTTGTTGAATTGTGTCTATTGTTACTTTTTCTGCCACATTTAGGTTAATTTGTGACTCACTGTCGTAAGCGGAGGAGGAAACTGGAGTACCAAGAAAAGTCCACCTCCTAAACCCAAATCACTGGCAACTTTATCATCTGCCCCGTATGGGACTCGAACCAAATTATTTCATTTTTGAAAAATCCTGGCTAAGACCCTGTCTTAAGTGTATCAGCCAGGACCCACCCAGTCTATCTTTCGGACAGGCAGTTTCCTGAAAACCCTTAACCTTAGACAGGCAAAAATTTCTATAAAGAATTTTTCATTTTGGCTTTCAGGGGGTAATATCTAAATAGTTTCCCTAACAGAACCTCTTCTAGGACAGGGCTGAATTATAAATAGCCCTTTTCAAATGACACAATAGGCTTTGAAATCGAGTTGCTATAAGGATTTGAAGAAGCTGAATTAGCTAAATCTGGACGGGCAAAGATTTTGAGATTGCTGTTTTGACAGACATATCTAAAATCCTGGCTAAGACCTTGCCACTTGGTACCACTTTGTAACAGAAAAAGACAGAAAAAAATATATGACAACCTTGCCTAGATTTCTAGGCTGTCATATGTATTTTTTCTGTCATGTATATCTGTTACCAGGTACCAAATAGTCTAGGTGGCCATAGTGGCTATTTTAGTTTACACTTATCTCACCAGGAGAATAGAGGATTCTGTTTGAGTATAACATTTCTAGAGATAGGAGGACCAGGTGGTGCCATCTACCTACCATACCTGGTACTACACCACACAGCTTAGTCAGCACAAAACGAAATGTCAACTTTTTAGGGACTAGGAATCTAGTCTAATGACAACCTAGAAATCTATGCAGTTAATCAGGGTCTGACACTTAGATTTCAGGCTAGATGCCAAAAAAGATCTTTTGATAAAAATCAATGGTCATAAACAGGTTATTATGCATACGATTTTGGGCCCCTAGTCCAGAGATCGAAATAAGGGCTCGCCCGGTCATGATTTACACCCTGTTTTGCCTCCGGGCGAGCTACATTCATGAGCAACTTGCCCAATTTTATAACTACTTACATAGGCAAACAGGTTAATCATGCACTTTCGGGCGAGCTGTCAAAATTCCTTATTTCGATCCCTGCTAGTCTGAAAAATCTAGGGGCCCACAGCAAAATCTAGGGACATATGCCCCTGGGAGAGTCGAACCCTGAGTTTCCAAGGCCTAAAATAAAAGTTGTTTGTTTCCTGTAACCCTACCCTAACAAGTTTTTATTCAAAAAAATCCCTACCCTAAATTTTTTTCAGCCCTCCCTACTCCCAATCATTCAAAAACATGCATAAAACACACATTTTTTTCTGACCTACCTGCCCTTTTTTTTTTCGGACCATTACAGGAAACAAACTTTTTTTTTTCTAGGCCTAAGTGATGATCTTACCAGGTTGATGAGCCAGATGTCTGTGATTTGTATCTGCGGATCATCGTTGTACTCCACACAGTTCTCCAGTCCCTGGGGCCCGCGCCCCGACAGCATGGCACACGTGTACGCCACTTGCCGAATGGCCTCAAGGTCGTCCAGGAAACTTCCATGACTATCACTGCAAATATATAGAAAATAGAGGGAAAATAATCAGTTATTGCAGTTCTCTAAACCCTGGGGTCCGTGCCCCGACAGCATGGCACATGAGTAGGCTACTTGTCGAATAGCCTCAAGGTCATCCAGGAAACTTCCATGACTATCACTGCAAATATACACAATCAATACATGTAGTGGAATTTCAGGGATTTTTGTTGTTGTTGTTGTGTGGGCAAATATTCACAAATTGTTTTTATGTTTTTGATATTATTGTCATAATTTTATTATTATTATCAATTTATAATCATTATTATTGTTATTATCATTACTATTATTATAATTATTATCATTATTATTATTATTATTATCATCATTATTTCTACCATCATTATCATTATCATTATTGTTACTATTATTATTATTATCATTATCATTATCATTATTAGTATCATTATTATATTATCATCATTATAATCAGCATTCTTATTATGATTACTATTATCAATATCATTATTATTATCATTTATTATATTATTATTATCATTATTATTATCATTATTATTATTATCATCATCATTATTATTATTATTATCATCATCATCACTGCAAATGAATAGGATATTAATTTAGTGAAAATATTAGTTGTTGCTGTACATAGTGATAATGGTAGGTGGTGTAAAATATAAATTACTGCTGAACAATATTATTGTTGCTATTGGTGGTAGTGATATTTTGAGATTTTTATGAAAATCTTTGGGAGTCCAATTGATATCTAAAGGGAGACCATAATAGCTTCACATTTCAACCATTGATACAAGATACATTTCTTTTATTGGGGAAGTGTATGCTACCTTGTAAGGTTCTTGCATTTGCATTTAAGCAAAAATATCAAATTGTTTGCTTGAAATTGACATTTTAACAAGGAATTCCTGACTGATGTCTTAAAGTGATGTTTTCAATAGTTGGGGTGTGCAAAAGATGTCCAGACACCCAGCTGGCTAAGGCCTGAAACATGTATATGTGTTCACCTGTGTGGACTGGATCCAGTAGCCTATGTTTAATGTCAAATAAGTAAATATAAAGAAACTAGGTGATACTATGGGAAGTGTAAAACCATGAGTTAGTAACCCACAATCCTAAAAATAAAATTGAATCAAAGCTCAACAACTTAAATTTTTGCATGTTAAAGGTGCCCTAATAGTATGAATTCACCATTATGATTTTGCTAGATTATCAGCTTATGCAGGTCAATTCACCTAAGCCATAAGTAGTTTGTTTTTAAAACTGAGAGTACATTTGCTGGGTGCATACTAGCTTATCCTGCCTCGCCCACTACCTACCTTAGGCCAAGTAAAATTAATATCAAGATTCCGGGGACCCGACCGACTCTGTCAATTACTGGCCGAGCTTGAAGATTTTATTACCCCTAGCCAAGGACTTCACAGGGAGTTGATAACAAAAGGAGATAGTGGCCTGGGAAAGATTCTATACTCCCCATGGGGTTCCTATCATTACTGCTGACCCACTGATGCTGCATGCTTATTTAGGGCATGCTTATTCACGGCATGCTTATATTCACGCCAAACAGGAAATACAGCAGTAAATGTGACCTCTCTTAATTGAAGAGCGTGATTACCTCACCGCTAGGTGCCGCTAGTTGAGCTGATAAGCAATCATTGTTTGAGTGTTGCGGGTCGCGTCACAGCTGGATTACTAAGTGAGGGATGACTTTAAGAACTTGATGAACAAGTATAAACATTCAAGCATCAGATTTCTGGGAAATCATGAACACTACCATAACAGTTCTAGTAGGTAGTATTGTAACATTAGTGGTAGATTATACTGGTAGCCAATTGCTCTTACCAGTTTTGGATGGAGTGTACTTATGATTAACCAGGTTTACTTATATGCACCATTCAATTGAATCCTCAGGAGGGGGTGGATAATGTACTGACCTTCTGCCCTATTAACTAGCCAAGTGGGCATCTAAAAATATTGAAAATGGACTTGAAAACAAACTTTAATTGTGTTGATTTGCAGAATGACAAGATCTAAGTTCATTTGTTTGATCACTGTTTGACAGCTGGTAGGGCTTAACCAGGCTTATCAAAAACAAGTAAATAGGATTACTGTAACCTGTTAATATCTTGTTTTTGTTAATCTGTGCATCATATTTTAATACTATCGTCCTGTATCTCCTTTTTGAATATATTTCTTTACTGTATTTCTTTATGCATCCTGTTTTTTTCTCTCTTATAGTCTCTCTCTCTGATTTTGTATGTATATTTCTTTCATTGTATTTCTTGATGCATACAAATAAATTCTATCCCTGCTGTTTGTTATTTGTATACATGAATAAACACAGCCATGCATTGTCTTATACCCTTTGAACACTATTAATACATAAAATGGGTTGCCTCTATTGATCTTCTGTAGTTTCCTTCAATGATCTGTTCAAAAGATAAAAAAATCAAATGTTTTATCATTAGATGTACTGTGAAAAACATCAAATGACCTTCCTAAATTGCCAATTTTGCTTGCAGGATAGCCCTTAGAATGCACCTCAGAGCATGTAGACCCTTTGGCACATAATCAATTTTGTCATCTCCATATTATTCCTATGACATTGTATAAGGAAATCATGCATTATTTTGATAAATTCATACTTGTTTATGGTTGAAATTTGAGTGATTTGTGGTCCCCCTCAAAAATTTGGACGCCCAAAAGTTTTTCAATTGCCAGTAGGTGTGGCACCCAGAGGAATTTTGCTGATGATTTTGCATGGGGTATATATAAAGTTGAATTTAATAAGACATTTTACAGAAGCTTATTTTATAGAATTTTCTAGTCATCCTAATCATTGTACTGTTATTTTGGAAATGCTTACTATTGAAGTAGAATATACTAATTGATGTGCTAGCTGCTTACAATACTGGTCAATAATACAAAAAGAGATACAGGTGCTGTGTTTTCAAAAAAAAGTGATACAGGTGCTGTGTTTTCAAAAAAAAAAAAAAAAAAAAAAAAAAGAATTGCCTACCTACCTACCCTCTTTTTTCTGGCCATGTCCCCTGAAGCGTACTTTTATTTTTATTTGGCCTTAACATCCTGGCGCCTGCAGGATGTGTGAAATACGGCTACACACAGAGGAAATGGGATTGGATTGGGTCTCTATAATTGATGGCTTAAAATGTGTATTTCCTGTATGTTACATAAGCTGACATGTATTTTAAGCTTCAGGGCCCCTTTAAGGCTAGCTTTACTGTCATTTTTAAAATGTGTCACCAGGAAAAAGCCAGGTTTAGTTAGCAATAATATTGTAAAATTGGACATACATTTCCAAAAGATTGAGAAATGGAGATAAAGGCACCATTCAGACATTTTTTCCTGAAAGGACCACCATTATAATTATGCACTAGGAAAAGACAGTTTTAGCAAAAATGGGCATATACATTTCTGAAAAGATTGAGAAATAGAGAAAAAGACACTTTTCAGACAAGTTACCGTTTGGCATTTAGAAAGAAGGTAGAAGAAACAATTTTTTCTGAAGGGGAATAAATACCTACCCTCTTCGTAAAGGACCACCATTATGCTCAACCCTAGGACTGTTTTGAGCCAGTTCTCGAGAATAAGACGGTGCCGCATCTGGGGTTAAAAGTTCCTGGACGTTTGCAGTCTCGTTTTCCGGACTACTCTCCTCCTCTCCATCGGCATCGTACATCTGATTGGCCGATTCAAGTCCGAGATCGGAAACAGAAACATTGTCTTCATTGTTCACTTCTCTCTCCTCATTGTCACTCTCATCGTCTTTACTCGGTTTGCAATAGCAACCGTCATCGATTTCATCGTTCTCCTGAAAACTATTTTCGTCGTTATCAAAATTGGACGTGGAAGTTTGTATCGACACATTGTACAATTCTTCGTCCAGTTCCGAAGCGCTGTCAATATTGCATTCGTTGAGGTTATTGGTTTCAGGATTGGCGATATTTAGTTCCGAATGTATCCTCAAGAGGTCAGCACCCTCTACACCCCCGAGTGTGTGCACAAATTCAATTTGCTCACTAGGTGGCGCCACTGTGGGGTCAAGGTCAAAATCTAAGAAATCCATGTCAGGGGAAAGATATGAAGAGGAATCGGGGGTTACTCTACTTGTGTTCGTGGTTTGACTTGTCTCTGTCGTCGTTACTGACGTATTGTTATCAGATGGGATGACAATTAAATCTGACGAGTGAGATGCTGTCTTATAACTAGAGGAATCGCTACTGGAACTGCGGCTATTGGAAGAGCCTTCACAATTCAACGGACCGACACGATTGGTGGGTCGCCCACCACTCTTGTCAGAATTGTAAGATTGTTTCGGTAAAGGTGGTTTGATTTTGTCTGCCTGCCAGTTTAATAGAGTCCTCCCGTTCAGTTGATTCGAATGTGAATAAAACCTATATGCATCCAAAGAATTTGGTTCCATATTCGTATTAAGTTCTACTCCCTCATCGATATTACTCGCATCCTGCGGACCTTCGAAATATCCGCCATCTTGGTTCTGACCCACTGGTGACGTCAGATCCTCCAGGGACGATTCTTTGGAGTCTCTAAAACCTAAGTGCGACCTGTTCGGTCGAATGTCTGCTTCAATGAAATCTCCCTGGTCGTCCGGACTCGGGAAGTCATCATCTCGGAAACCATGGGGCAGGGGGCGCAAGGGTAAATTAACAGGATGCGCATCGTCACTATCAGGCACTTCTTCCAGACTGCTTGAGGAACTACTTTTTCTCCTCATCACCCTTTGAACACATGCCACGCCGTTCTGGGTAAGATAATTGGGCCGAACAGATGGCCCAGAAAATGTTCTACAGCTGCCATTACTGCTGCCATTTGGGTATGGATGATGTTGATTTGTGGGTGCCTCAAAAGAGGGCGCCACCTGATGTCTAGTGTTATCCTCCAGATCCTCAAGTGGCAGGCACTGAACGTTTCTGCTGAAGTAACTTTCCATGTCATCCACCGGTAACACAGGCCGCTGCGTTGAGGCGACCGGTGTGTGGCTATGTGGCATCGGAAACGTTGTTGTATCTCCATTCTGTGTTACGGTCAATCCCTTGGAGTTATTTCTCACTCCAATATGCTCAGTGGCGGTAAATATATCGTGTAAAAAATCCACACCATTTTGTAACGATTCTGTTTGATTCGCTGAGGCTGGGTAATCCGGCGTGCGATTATACAGACATTCTCCATTACCATACAGGACGTTAGTCGTCTCCAGACTCGGCACAATGTGAACAAAGCCTTCATCTTGGCTCTGATTGGCCAAATTTACCGGTGGAGTTGGCCTCCCCTCCGTAGCTGCACTAACACCACTTTCCTCGTCAATTGTGAAGCTGTGGAGCGAGTGAATGGATTCCTCAATATCGTCCGAATCGCCATTACAAGCAGGTAAAGTCTGGTGCGGCGGCGAAGAACAGAAAGTTGATGATTGGCCGCCTTTGCTGTTTGCAGCCATTGCCTCCATTGTACAATGGAGTCAGTGCAGGATTGTCTGCTCTCTGGAAAAGAAGATAAAATAAGATGACACAGACTTCAGATCATAGTCTTAGCCAGCAGGGTGTCTGGCCCGTCATTTGGACACCCAAACCTTCACCTTAATATAATCCTATGGCATTGTATTTGTATATGGACATCATGCCTTAGTCTATTAAGTAAATATACGTCTTTGGCTGTAATCCAAGTCTATTGTGGTCTCGTACTTGAAAAGTAGGACCCCCCCCCCAAAAAAAAAAGAAAATTAAAAAAAATTATACGTTTGTAAATTTTGGAACAAGTTTTGAAATCCTGGCTAAGACCCTGCTTCAGATGGTCGAGATGATTAACCATATAGATTGATTGTTTTGTCACTATCATAGCCCTCCCTAGCTAAATTATTTATAATAAGGTATGACCCCATTTTGTTTCTCTCCATCACAAGATGACAAGTGCAAGGCAAATATCAATTGATCAGGACTCTATATATATATCACCTTTTTTCTGTAAATTCCTAAATTTCCTACATGGTAAAGATTTAATTTTCAATCATAGCCTGGATATGTTGCAAAAAAAGATTTGGGGATGGGTCTGATTCTTAGGAAAAATGCATTTAGGTCATTTTCTATTTTCTAACTCATCTGTGTAAATAAATACACAAAATTAACTATACATCATAATGCATACTTATTGGAAAAAGAGTAGGGGAAACTCCCTATACCTGGCATTGTTTAAAATCTACCTTCCCAAATTTTGTCTGCGATGCGCTGATGAATTTAAAACCGACTGCACTTAAATGGGTAGTGCATGTTAGCAAATTGCTCTTTCATTTTGCCGCACCTCTCTGCTGGTCCTAATACATCACCATTAACTAATGTGTTCCTTGTCAGAAGTAATTGTTTGACATTAGCTTCAAGTATTTTTTATCAACGGAGATCTTTCCTTTAAATCTGTTCTGCTGTGTACTATTCCCGATGAAAATCATGTCCTTTATTAGATCAATCAAACGCTGTTTCAAAGATCTTGTGATATGTCAATGATAGATAAATCCATCATGGCATCCAACGCCTTAAAAACTTTTTACCAGAAATTAAATTTACAAGTACATTTTTCAGTGATCGGATACAGGAATTGCAAAAAACTAAAGTAGCAGCATGCATTCCTATACATCCAAGTAACTGTGTTAGAAATGAAGTCGCTACGAGGGAAAGATTTTTTTATCATTGACGTGTATGGGGAGGTGTGTCGATGTTCATAACATATAGTCATTAGCTAAAGTATAAATATGTTGTATTATATGGTATGGACATTGCTGTCAGTTACTTTAGTTCTAATCTGTGTTTACCAGTGGGCTCAACAGTGTCAGGCTTAACACAATTCTTTCTTTGATGAACCAAATTAGAGAATGGACAGAAAATAATTAACCTATGGTAGAGGCATATCTCAATAATCTGATGTCAAGCACGTACATTTTGTTGTTCTCTTGTTACTGTCAGTCTTGACTTCTTTTTTTTGTTACTTCTCTTCAACATTTCAGACTTGTCTGGGTGTGTGTAATGAAATAAACATCCATTTATACATTCCTCAATTCAATTTGTCTGCCTGGAAATTGATGTCCACGTTGACTCATGATTGTAAAATATGTCTACCATCTTTTTAAGTTTCAAAATTGCACGAGAAGTGCAAGCTAAAGTGATGTTTACAACTTACCAGGAAATCCAAGTTCAATCATCTACCATGTTGAATTTTACCCATAATTCCTCAGGCAACATGGACGCGAAAAATTGACCAATCAGCGGTGAGCTCTCAAATCCTAGATGTCAGTGGTGCAATATAGTTGGGATTAATAATGGTCCATATAAAAAAGATGGAATTTTCGTGAATAATGTGATTGTTGGTGTTATCATATCGACAAATATGAAGAAAAAACATTGGAGGTTACAATAGGTAGGTATTTCGCGCCGTTGATCGCGTCTAAAACCGCCACACCGTGTAAATATAGAAGGCCTATGGCAATGTCGTTTTAGAACAAATGAAATAATTTGTGTTTTATGATCACCAATATGCATCATGCTTTTTCTTGCCTCGATAGCTATAGCTAAGATGTGAATTGGCTACAAAGAGGCATGAAGCTTCCACAAGCTGAATTTATCATGTAAGTTATGGAGAGATAGACCAGAAGTCTGGAATTTTAGTTAAGAAATATACAACACTTAATTCATTCTTCTTGCCAAGATTACCAAAATAATTTTCAGGAAAGGATTTAACCATAGGCCTTTAGAAAAAAAAATCCAGATCTTTGCTGGTATTTTAACATATGACGTGTGTGAAAGTTTTTTGTCTAGGATTGAAGCGTATGTATGATCATAATGATGGTAAAAGTCAGAGGAATCTCAGAACATATCTCAACTCCTCATTGTCTCTAAGAGCCACAATGGGTATTAAAGGTTTAGTTTAGAAATATTAAAAAGTTGTGATTAAGAGCAAGACATACTGTATTCGCTTGATTAAGTGCATGGTACCGAATAAGCGCATCCCCCCCTATTTTTTTCGCGATAATTGGGGGGGGGGGGGGGGGGGGGGGGGGGGGGTGACCAGCAAGCATGGTCTTAGCTAGCCGGGGCCGACTCTAATACTCATTTTATATACTGCCGCCTATTGTTTATGAAAATAGTCTTGGGTCTGTC
The DNA here is from genome assembly GCA_963942565.1 of Maea johnstoni. NCBI lineage: Eukaryota > Metazoa > Annelida > Polychaeta > Spionida > Magelonidae > Maea > Maea johnstoni. The sequence continues at coordinate 5,717,299 of OZ012688.1, read as the reverse complement.
GTATGTGCTGAATTACAAATAGAAGTAGCTCTTTGATGAAAGCTCGCGCTGACCTCTCGCAACTACAGCAAAATGGTGGTCACCATTTGATAAACAAACCTTCTCAAGAAGTCTTTGGACTATCATTCCTTTAAAAGTGATTTTATCAGCACATGAAGTTAGCGGAACCCATTGATCTACCAAATGTGGTACAAAGTACATACATGATACTACTACTAATAAAATAAACCCTATATATTTACAGATTTTGCTTTTTTAGACCAGTAACTGGTTTGTGTGTCTTATAAAAATGACACTATGTACAGCTTCTACATCTTCTAGGAAAAGTCATCATCAGCAAATTTTGACATCATCTTTTGGCTGTCCAAACTGTCAAAAAACAGTGTTCTGGGTATCCAAATGACACGCTGGACGCATTGGCGGCAAGCCCATGCCAGCAAGCGCCAAAGATTGTCTCCTTATGTTAAATCTCCCCCCAGAAGTAATCAAAACACATACATTTCCTCTTGCCGTGTCTGCAAACCAGCGCTGAATTTTGCCATTTCAGCAGTCCCTTTGCGCTCTCACTGTTCATATTCGCCCCGTGATTATACTCTTGACCAATTAACGATCTATTCACATGCGGCAAACATCTAAGCACGCTGAACAGCGAGAGCGCAAAGGTGAATACAGTACTTGTTTACAATTTTACTCTTCAAAATAGATACACATTTAAAAATTGGAACCATCAAATACAAATTTGAGCTTCATAACTAATATCCTTGCTTTAATATATATCTTTCATTTTGTTTTCAGACGTGTAAGCAACCTTATTCACCATGAACTTATTGAAAAATGATGGATTATGGCTGATTTTGCTTCAAGGATTGTGACATGAGATTTCAAGTCTTCCCAGTTTTCTTCGACAACGTACACTGTATACCTCATTCATTGAAAGCTACATGACTGCTGGCAGGATGCTTTTACGAACTATGAAACATATCAACTCTAGGACATTTTTACTACTCTTAGTGGTGCTTAGTACTGTGATAGAGACTACTGGGACGGCATCGTCCGACTCGGGGCAACCCGCTGTTCCGCTGGTCAGGGTGCCACCACCCCACACCCCATGTAATGGGTCAGGGAAGGGTGTTTCGGAGGAAGTGAAAGTGGAATTCTCAAGCTCTGTCATAGAAAATGGTAAGTCCTAGTGTTGAACTATTCATGCCTAGAATCTCTCTCCCATCCCCCCTTACACTGTGCACAATGGGCTGCATGCTGGAAAATTTTATCTCATGAATCCTATGAAACAATGAGAAATGAAGCATGTATCCATAAACTATTTATTTGAGAGGCATGGTCTTAGCCAAGATTTTAACACTGCCTGTCCAAAATTTCAGAACTTGTAAATTTCTCCTTGTCCAGATTTAGCTAGGTAGGTACCCTAACTCCTTCAAATTCTTATACAGTCAAACTTGTACTTGAAATGACCACTTCTTTTAAAGGACCAAGTTTGATGTGAACGACCACTTTCAGATTGCCCCATAGCTAATATTCCCTACATATGTTGAAGGGCCTTTTGAATGCATGCCTAGAAGCTGTGTCTATTGGAAAGGGCACAATAAATTGATGAAATAATTGGTAAAATTGAAAGAAAATAACATTTCTGAGCATTCTCAATGTTGTTTTTAAAACTGTTTGATCTTAAAGTATTGATTGAAGAAATTTCAACAAACACAGATAAACATTACAACCCCAATACCTGGCCATTGTTAGAAACTCTTATTTTTTTCGTAACCTCACTCAGACCCAGGGTGTTACCCAGGATTTGGAAACAGGGGGTCAAAATTGAGGATTTTTGAAATTTAGGGGGTCGAAAGGTAGTTACCCAATTTACAAGAATGATCATAGCAACCTTATATGTTGTACATTGACTTAGCAAAACAAAATGTGCTTCTCTATGTCTTTTAATGTACCTATTGTCTTCTATGAGTGAAACTTTTGAAATATTTCCTTGGACTCAAGCATATACAGAAAATCTTGCAAAATACTTGTAACTGGGTGTCATTTTCCCAAAAATCTTGTGTTTGGGAGTCGAAATGACTCCCTGGTGGTTGGCTGGGTAACTCCCTGCTCAGACCCCTAATGAAGAGACCACCTCTTTAAGAGACCATTTTTGACATTTCCCTTGAGCGGTCGCTTAATATCTAGTTTTGACTGTACCAACTTCATTTAATATCATGATGAGTTGATCGTGATGAGTTGATGCTTAGGTCTAGATAAGTAACTCTTTTAAACTTCATTTTTCATTAACACTGGTCAATTTATGGCATGACTATCTTACAAGTCTAAGTACTTAAAGTTCTATTAAATGTGTACATATGATCACATTTGGTCTTAGCCAGTATTTGGAAACAGGGTGTCCAAACAGAGGTTTCATAGACTTTTGGGAGCCCAAGGACCTTGTGCTCCCAAAAGTATGTTTCTGAAATATGTTTCTGCCGGCAGAAACCCAACCTTGGGCCAGGTGTGGTACAAAGGACACACTTGTTACTAGTTAAATGAACCATATATAGATCTACAGAATTTGCTTTTTTAGGCCAGTAACTGCCTTGTTTGTAAAAGGAGGAGTGACATTGTATCATAGTGATTTTGGCTTCTTAGGGGTTGATCATTTAATAATTTCATTTGATAACATATCACCCCAAATTGTATCATACATCACATGATCTGAACGTACATACATACATATGTACATACCTTTATTACTAGGTTAGATTTAGTTATTTTATTGTAATCTCTCTTTCATTTTGAATGATATTTAGTATGTTTTTAGGGTTTTTCATACTTTACTCCAGTGCTTCATGTTCACCCATGTTACCCTTGATTAGAGCCATGCCAGCCACAGATAATTAAAGGATTATCCCTACCATCCTTTGAAGTAAACTCATATTGTTCTCAGAACCTAACTGGCACCAGCTGGGCAATTTGATCACAATTACCAGTCTGCCTTGGTGCCTACCTGGCAGTTTGGGGCACTCAGCTGGGACTGCCTGATTGCACTTAGGCGCCTGCCAGGGCCAGGTGTGGACTTAGGTCTGCCAGTGAGTAAGCATCCTAATTTACTCATTGTCTCATTCAACCCTTAGGGATGGGTCAAAATAGTTGCTGGCATCTCTAAAAAGGGTGGGGCTAAGAGGCCACACCTGCCTCATTACTATGAACATGGAATTATTTAGAGGTTATGGATTGGCTGCCTGACAAGGGTATCAGTCAGGTGGTCAAGCCAGGTCACATGACCTGAGACTGGTTGTTACTCTGCTGCACAGCCCTAGAACTTCACTTCTGGGCCCAGCATCACAAGTTACCTGTACAATTAGCCCAATAAAGAGATCTACAACTACTAATACAAGAGTCTACTCATCAGTGACCCCCTATCACGGTGTGATAAGTTGGTGGAGAAATTTAAGGTTCCAGACCTCATCACTAGCCAAGCGGATGCCAGCTCCCCAAAACTCTCATCAAGACAGACCATCAGATAATCTAAGGAGTAGGGCTGGAAATCACATGGATCAACCTGCTGCACCAGAAATGGCAAGTAACACAAACAATCTGATACCATCTAAGTTTAAAGGGCAGAGAGACATTGCCACTAGGTGGCTTGATCAATTTTCACGCTATAGTGAGAATAAAAATCTGACTGAGAAAGCAAGAATTAATGACTTTTTCACTCTTTTGGAGTCAGCTGCCTATGACTATTGTACTTCCTTGCCAACAGAAACAAAAGACAGTTGGGAGGCATTAGAGGCTGCTTTCAGAAAGAAATTTTGTAAGACAAGAAATCATTGGGAGTCTCAGCAGCAACTCCTTAGCAGCAAGCAGGGAGAGAAAGAAACACTAGTAGATTATGTTGACAGGCTAAGTCACCTAGGCTTAAAAGAAAAATTAGAGGAAAACCTAGTTTTTAGCGCAATTATGGCAGGAATGAGGTTAGACTTAGCACCTATAGTGGCACAAAAGAACCCACTATCACTAGAAGAGTTAGAGGATGGTGCTGAACAGGCTGATAGCATCGCCCAAATGCAAGCTAAAAATAATCAGAAGTCAGACAAAAGAGATGACCAAACGGCTCTGATTGACCAGATGGCCTCACTTTTTAAACCAATGATAGACTCACTGCAAGTTAATTCAGCTGCCATACAAGAAATGAGAGGCAGGTCAAGGTCAAGGTCACAGGAGAGGGACCATAGGCCTAGAACCCCAACACCACACAGGAGAGTAGGGTTCTCTGACCAGAGAGGACAAAACAATATGGCCGCCCAGGAAAATTACTACCACCCAGGGCACAACAACATGGCTGCCCAAGGACAGTATTACTCCCAAGGACAAAACAATATGGCCGCCCAAGGACATTTCCACTCAGGACAAAACAATATGGCTGCCCAAGGACATTTTCACTCAGGGCAAAACAACATGGCTGCCCAAGGACATTTTTATAACCAAGGACAATCCAACATGGCCGCCCAACATGGACAGTTCCCCCACAATGGAAGTCAAAACAACATGACAGCACCACAAGGACACAACAGACAAGCCAGGCCCTGTCAAGGATGCGGTGAGTACCACTTTAGAAGTTTTTGTCGTTTCAAAAATGCTATATGTCGCCATTGTCACAAGATAGGTCATATCCAAAGTGTCTGTAGATCATTAGTTAATTCTAACAGGGGAACCCCAAATGGTCAGAGATAGGTCATAGCGCCTATCCAGACGAGGGAAAAACATCTGGATGGGCCAGAGTCACGTTCAATAGCAAGTGTCCCATCAATCTCCACTATTACCTCCTTATCAAACAAAAATTTTATAAATGTGACTATCCAAAATTCAAACACAAAGGCCCTCATTGACACAGGTGCTCAGATTTCCTGTATTTCTGAAAATTTTCTAAAATATGCCATCCCAAAACCTAATAGGAAATATCAACATGCCAATTTTACCAGAGTGTTAGGTGTAGGTGGGGAATCTCACAAAATTTTAGGCACTATCCTACTAGACATCTTCATAGAAAATTCAAAATTTACCCAAAAATTTCATGTCTTTAAGCAACTACAACACCCTGTCATTTTGGGAGATGATTTTTTGGAATTAAATAAAGGCAAAATTGATATTGGCAGCAGAACACTCTTCCTTAATAACGGTACACTACAGGTTAATTCATTCTCAAAACCTGTTCATAGCCTGGTACGCACAAGAAGTTCACTTAGCATTGACCCAGGACATGAAAAATTAGTACCTATTAAGGTCTCAAAAGTTCAAAATCAAGTGATGCTAATTGAACCAGTTCAATCATTTAGCAAAACATCCCCATTACTAGTTGCTAGGGTTGTAGTTACAGTACTTGACAAGAAAGCCTTCTGCAGAATTTTAAATCCGACGGACAAGGTAATTAACATACAGCCAGGGAAAATAATTGGGTCAGCATCACCCATCGATGAGAATAATATTTCAGAATTACAAGACCCAGCCCCAAAAGTTGCAACTGTCAGTGAACAAAATTCCAAAGATTCGAGTGACAACAAATTTTCACAAGATGAGTATATAAAAATTGCCAAAAATTTAGGAATAGATATTGAAAATGAGAAACTAGAAAATGGCCAAAAAGAACAACTTTTAGAGCTTATAGGCAGGTACCGCTCAGTGTTTGCAAAGGATGCTTCAGAGCTAGGGTGTGCTAAGGGATTTGTGCATAAAATTGACACTGGGGATGCTAAGCCCCAAACACAACAACCTTATCGCAAAAGTCCGAAAATAGCACAATTTGAAGGTGAGCATATCGAAGAAATGCTTAAGGCAAACATAGTGGAAGAATCTATCTCACCCTGGCAGAGTCCTGTTGTACTCGTTAAGAAAAAGACCCCTGGGGAATACAGATTCGCAGTGGACTACAGGAAGTTGAACAAGTATACTGAGCCAGAATCATTTCCTGTGCCCCAACTTGAAAGTATACTTGATACAATTGCAGCTTCTGAAGCTAAATTCTTTTCCACTTTAGACCTTGCTAGTGGGTTCTGGCAAATCCCTATGGATCCAGACTCACAGCAGAAAACAGCATTTATTACCCAGACAGGAAAATATGAGTTCAAAAGAATGCCTTTCGGTCTAATGAATGCCCCCACAACTTACCAACGCATGATGACCAATGTGTTGAAGGGACTAAATTGGAAAATACTTTTAGTCTACATGGACGACATCATAATATTTAGTTCAACTTTTGATGAGCATATTGTCCATCTAGAGCAAGTATTCAAAAGGTTAGCAGAATTCAATCTAACCCTGAAGCCCAGTAAGTGCAAATTTGCCTCTGAAAAGGTACTATACCTAGGTCATGTGATCTCAGAAAAAGGTATTGAGGTCAATCCCAGTAAGGTTGAAGTAATAGAATCATTCCCTATACCCCACAATACCAAGAAGGTCAGAGAATTTCTGGGAATGTGTAATTACTACCGGAAATTCATAAAAGGTTATTCACAGGTAGCAGCTCCCATGTATGCTTTATTGAAAGCTGACGCTACCTTTGAATGGACAAAAGAGTGTGATCAGTGCTTCAATAAACTGAAAAAAGCACTTGTAAATCCACCAGTCCTAGCACATCCCAAAATGAATGAACCATTCATCTTGTCAACAGATGCCTCCACTTCTGGTATTGGTTACATTTTGAGCCAAACAGATACCAATAGCCTAGAGCATCCGATACTATATGGTGGAAGGTCTTTAAGAAAACACGAAAAAAACTATCCTGTTACAGAGCTAGAATGTTTGGCGGTAGTTGAAGGCATTCTGAAATTCCATATCTACTTAGCAGATAATGAATTCAAAGTATATACTGACCATAAAGCACTCACAGGTCTAATGAACACCAGACCTGAACGTGGTAGACTCCACCGTTGGGCAACTATACTCCAAGGTTACAAAATGAATCTTCAGTATAGGCCTGGCAAGAAAATGGCAAATGCAGATGCCATTTCTAGACGTGACTTTGATGAACCAGTCAATGGGAATATTCCTGAAGTGATTGATGAAAAGACTGTTTTGACAAGTATCCCCCAAAGCACAATCATCAAATCTTACCAGGAAATAACCATTGAATATGAGAATGACAGTCCAGAAGTAAACTTTGTGACTGTAACACCAATAAATGAGCCTAGTGTCATATCCATGTCTCCTTCAGATATAGCCAAAGATCAAGCAATTGATCTTGATTTCAAGGATATGTACACTTATCTGAATAGTGGCACCTTACCAACAAACTCAGAAAAATCTAAACGCATCCTTGCAGATTCAGACAATTACTGCCTAGATAATGGTGTACTTTTCCATTTACACACCAATCGAGCAAAGAGGCTCCCCAAATATCAAAGAGTTGTAAAGCAATTAGCTATACCGTGTCATTTGAGACCCGAAATACTTTATGCATATCATGATTCTCTCCTTGGTGGTGGACACCAGGGTTATGAACGTACTCTAGAGTCTATGCGTTCCAAGTATTACTGGCCAAAAATGCCTACACAAATACAAGACTACATAAACTCTTGTGACATTTGTCAGAAATCCAAACGCACATATGGTCAAGGTAGGCCACCTTTGACAAGTATGCCTATCGACAACCGTTTCGACAGATGGCATATGGACTTCATTGGTCCAATCAACCCACCAGGAACTGATGGCAGTAAACATCTCCTTGTGATGGTCGACAGTTTCTCCCGCTGGTGTGAAGCAATCCCCATGAAGACCCAAGAGGCTTCTGAGGTTGCTGATGCCATTTATGCTAATATCATATGTCGATATGGAGCTCCTAGAAAGTTGGTATCAGATCGTGGCAAAAACTTCCTTTCCAAAATAGTACAGTCACTCTCCCAACTATTTAATATTAGAAGATCTCACACTAGTTCCTACCATCCCCAAACAAACAGTGCATGTGAACGTCTCAACGGCTACATAGAAACGCAATTGAAAGCATATGTAGCCAAAAATCCAAGTACCTGGAATAGATTCATACCAGGGATTCTAATGAATTACAGGAAAACTCCTGCCATGCAGTCAACAGGATATTCTCCATATTTCCTGCTGTTTGGTAGTGAAATGAATTGTCCCATAGATATCAATCTCCAACCCGATAATTCCCTCCCTAAAAATATTAAACAATATATTGAGGAAATTATCAGGACACATTCAGAAGCTGAACAAACAGCCAAGAAAAATATTGAAGAATCACAAGCTAGAAACAAGCATTACTATGATAGAAATGCTAAAATTCCAGATTTCAAAGTAGGGGACAGAGTCCTTTTAAAGAATCCTCGCACAATAAAAGGGGTATCTCCCAAACTACAAAGAGCTAGTCACGATGATGTGTATACTATTGTTGATGAGGGACAAAACTTCACCTACAAAATAACAAATTCCAAGACCCACAAAACTAGGGCAGGTATGATTAATGCCAACCGACTTAGGAGGTTTAATGACCCTAGAGACAGTCTCACCCCCAGATCAAGGGAAGATGAGCAGCTGAGACACAACCCAGTACAGGTGCAAATCAATCCACCGCCTCTTGACAATTCGGCAATACCTGCTAATGCAGAACTGCCACAAATCAAGAAAATTCTGAAAGCATCAAAACAGAATGGCGAATATCAATACCGGGTTCAATTTGAAAATCGATCTCGACTGCCTGAATGGAGAAATGCAATAGACATCCCTCCCAAGATGAGGGAAGATTTCCATATCAATAGAACTTTGCAAGGAAGACGTAAGAAAAAAAGAAAAACGCACAGTTAAGTACTAAGGAGAAAAACGGTTCATTTCTGTCCTATTGATGGGGAAGTTTGTTTCTGGATTTTTTTTTTCTACTAACAAATTCTTTCTTTTCTATACCTGTCATCATCATTAAAATCAACTATCATATCTGCCATTGAGGCTGGTCCTTAATAAGTAGATCTCACTCATTGTCATAACTTTCTCTTCAGAAAACAAACCTACCCAACAAGAGGGACATGGAAAGCGAGCTGGATACACCCCCTGGTATTTGATTGTACTTATCATAGTGATTTTGGCTTCTTAGGGGTTGATCATTTAATAATTTCATTTGATAACATATCACCCCAAATTGTATCATACATCACATGATCTGAACGTACATACATACATATGTACATACCTTTATTACTAGGTTAGATTTAGTTATTTTATTGTAATCTCTCTTTCATTTTGAATGATATTTAGTATGTTTTTAGGGTTTTTCATACTTTACTCCAGTGCTTCATGTTCACCCATGTTACCCTTGATTAGAGCCATGCCAGCCACAGATAATTAAAGGATTATCCCTACCATCCTTTGAAGTAAACTCATATTGTTCTCAGAACCTAACTGGCACCAGCTGGGCAATTTGATCACAATTACCAGTCTGCCTTGGTGCCTACCTGGCAGTTTGGGGCACTCAGCTGGGACTGCCTGATTGCACTTAGGCGCCTGCCAGGGCCAGGTGTGGACTTAGGTCTGCCAGTGAGTAAGCATCCTAATTTACTCATTGTCTCATTCAACCCTTAGGGATGGGTCAAAATAGTTGCTGGCATCTCTAAAAAGGGTGGGGCTAAGAGGCCACACCTGCCTCATTACTATGAACATGGAATTATTTAGAGGTTATGGATTGGCTGCCTGACAAGGGTATCAGTCAGGTGGTCAAGCCAGGTCACATGACCTGAGACTGGTTGTTACTCTGCTGCACAGCCCTAGAACTTCACTTCTGGGCCCAGCATCACAAGTTACCTGTACAATTAGCCCAATAAAGAGATCTACAACTACTAATACAAGAGTCTACTCATCAGTGACCCCCTATCACGGTGTGATAATTGCATGCACTATCTTCTAGGAATAGTCATCATCAGCAAATCCTGACCTAAACCTTTGGGTGTCCAAACTGTCAAAAACAATGTTCTATGTGTCAAAATGACGCGCTGGATGCATAGGTGGGCAAGCCCCTGTTTATGATGCTGACAGTCGGGACTTAGCCAGGACTCGCCCAGCCTGTCTTTTGTACAGGTAGTTCTCTGAAAACCTCCTTTTCAGACAGGCAAAAATTTCTTCTATGTAAAAAAAATTTTTATGACATTTTGAGGGAATCCTAGAACAAAACGTTTTCCTAGTGGTGGTAACAATCAGTCTTCCAAGGCAGGAGGCAGGGCCTTAGACAGGATTTATAAACTGGGTGCCCAAAAATGTCAAATTTTAGAAATTCCCCACAAAATATTTTGGGTGTCCTTATGTGTGATTTTCGAGGGTTTGGGTGTCAAAATGGCACCCAGGCTGGCTGGATAAAACCCCTTAAAGGGGAACTAAAGGCTCACATACATATTAGCTTATATGAAAGTAATACACTTCAAGAATAGGATGCTGTCCTCCTTTTTCTCTTAGTGAGCCCATGAGGGGAGAATTTTGAGTTTTGCTACCAGCTTCAGCCAGCCCCTAGCAGCCCCTGGTAGCAGCCATGTTGCTCTACTGCTATCAGCTGCGACCTAAATGGGTGGCAGCCCACTTGCTGTGCCCTAGCTCTGGGCAGCGCATCATAGACTGTAGTGCTCTATACACCAACTCTCTTCGAAAGTTGCATAAAAACTTGTATGAGTATCAAACAGGTAAATGGTAAAATCATGAGCAGCAATTGGTTGTACAAAAAGACAGGGTGGTAGAGTTATTTTTCATATATTTCCTGTTGGTAAATTCAGACAAAAACAGTGGCTAGCATCACTGAAACTAGTAAATCCACCTGTCTTGAAGTATGCAGTTCTATGTTCAGACCACTTCCCTGATGCATATTATGTAAGAAATCACAAACCACAGTCAGGATTACTTATAAAAGGGGAACTTGGGGGACAGCAAATCATAAGGTTATTTGAAAATTCATGAACATAGCTCAACATCTGCAAATAAATTGTATACCTGTGAGACTATGAAGGAAGGGTTGAATAAAAACAATACTTGTATATACATCAATCATCCATATTTTCAGTATTTGATTTTACTTGAAGCTAGCTGTTCTACAAAAACTGTTTTCTTTCATGTAACCTACACAGATACTAAAGGAAATGATTGCTGTCCCAAGTACTGATAGCTATTTCCTGCGTTGATTAACTTCTGTCTCCTGGGATCTAGATGTGTAATGCCACAAGGTTATAATTAACCCTTTGTTTATCCATTTCCTTTAAGGAGTTGTTACTTCCTTTTGTTGAATGGCACAGCACCATCCTGTTGAGTATTCCTGACTGCATTTTTGATTTCTGGTATAAAAAAAATCAGCCAAGTGGTCTGAACATAAAATTACATACATGCTTCAGGACAGAAATTCAGTGATGCTAGCCACTGTTTTTGTCTGAATTTACCAACAGGAAATATATGAAAAATAACTCTACCACCCTGTCTTTTTGTACAACCAATTGCTGCTCATGATTTTACCATTTACCTGTTTGATACTCATACAAGTTTTTATGCAACTTTCGAAGAGAGTTGGTGTATAGAGCACTACAGTCTATGATGCGCTGCCCAGAGCTAGGGCACAGCAAGTGGGCTGCCACCCATTTAGGTCGCAGCTGATAGCAGTAGAGCAACATGGCTGCTACCAGGGTCTGCTAGGGGCTGGCTGAAGCTGGTAGCAAAACTCAAAATTCTCCCCTCATGGGCTCACTAAGAGAAAAAGGAGGACAGCATCCTATTCTATAAGTGTATTACTTTCATATAAGCTAATATGTATGTGAGCCTTTAGTTCCCCTTTAAGGCTTTATTTAGGATGTATACCCAAAAGTTATATTGGTGCCGATTTTGACCAGTCTTGACTCTTGAGTGATTCAGTATAAAAGAGTTTGATGTTTGATATTTCAGTAGTTTATTGTCTCTTTCAAATTAGTCATATATCAGGCCTCGACGCTAACTAAAAAAGTTACTGGCCCTGTAGGACCAGTGGCACCTAGGATATACTGGTCCTGCAAAAAAATTACTGGTCCTACAATTTTTTTCTTTTAGATGTCAATTATCTACAATTATGTATTAACATGACAAGAAAAAACATTGCATAACATGCAAAGACAACATTTATTTTTATTGCTATCTTCATATATTTAAAAAATTAACTTTTTTATGCATGTATGAATAGCCTGTACAAGAACAATGAATATGAACGGATTTCAATATACTGTAGAAAGTGCACCATATCATTATCAGGCATTCAATGTGTTTCAAGATGTAATGAACATATCAGTACATGCATAACACATTTCAAAGGGTTGCCTGTGGTTGTCAGCCTCAGCGTCTTAACTCTGAAACCCTTCCTTAAACCACAATTATACACATTACGGGCCACAAGGCTGTATCACAGTGTCAGGAACCAGTGTAGAAAAAGATAGGCCTATTTGATGTTCTCGCTATCAACGTCATTTTACGACATGCCATTGACAGTTTGTGGCATGTCTTCCGAGGGCTTGGTACACATCGTCAAGATGCTCATAAGACACAGGTCCAGCACCCCTGACCAAGCACACAATGGTCAATGTGTATAATAATGTGACTTGTGATTGAATAGTAAACAGTTATTGCCTGGCTTGTTGGTGGATAGTGCAGATTATCACCCCGAGGAGGAATTATTTCCCGAGGGCAACGCCCGAGGGAAATAATTCCTTCGAGGGGTGATAATCTGCACTATCCACCAACAAGCCAGGCAATAACTGTTTTGTTATACCGAACATTTTATAGCAAGCGGCAAAATAATAAGACAAGAGCTAATCTCAATGTTTTAACTTGTTGCCAACTTGACTCTTTGCCCTTTGTTGCACGACTTTGCTTCATCTCCGTGGTTACGGTCGCCACATTATTGCTAAGTGTTTGTTGACACGTGTGTGTTTGTGTCCGTTTGTTGGCACAACGCAACACTGTTGCATTGTTTCATTGTGTAAGCACGGACGTTCATTGTTGTGCATTGTTGCGCCATGGGATAGGGGAGATTATTGACTGGCAATTATTCACCTGCTTGTGCTATTATTCCACTTTTTCTGACTGATAGTGTGAATTATAAAATGACTCTTAATATAGGGTGAGGTATAACAATATCTATTATCTCTCTTGTTGACCCACAGACAGCTACCACTAATGCCGTAATGGATGCCCATAGAAATATCGATGCTCGCTCCCCGTGGAGTCAAATGCCGACACCTTGCCTGTCCAGCCTAAGCCTTTATCTTTATGGTCCAGACTACAAATGTTTACTGTCCCTGTAGGACCAGTAGAGGTCTGTTTCTACTGGTCCGAAGCCGTTTTATGGATTTTTTACTGGCCATTGGCCAGCGGTTGACCGTTAGTGTCGAGCCCTGTATATACAGTTCTTACACATTATGACAAAACATTGCCAGTCATTAAGACTGGTCTATAGAGATAAGACCAGTTAAAATACTTTAAATAATACATGTACATGTATGCAGGGTCTTAGCCAGGATCTAGAAACTGGGTGCCCGAAATAAATGATTTTAGATCTGATAATGCTGTTTGTTTGACAAATAGTACCTACTGTAAAGAGATGTACATACACAATAGATATGCTGTTTCTGTTTCTTTGACAAACAGTACAAAAATAGTGGTCATGTTTGATTAATAAAAGTATAATTTTATGAACCTGTTACCATTACAAAAACAATATATTTAACAAAAGTTTTTAAGATGCACGCATGCAACACACCAAAATATATAGATATTTTGATGTGTACATAAAGACTACCTAGGACAGCAAGAGATATGGCCATGTACTAGTAGAAAATCAATGGCGGTTAGACACCAGGTGTAGAATGAATGATTTATCTGCAACTGTGTACAAATCCTGACTGGCAGCTCTTGTGATATGGAAGCATGTGGCCACCATTGATTTTACTATCTAGAGCCTTCATCCCTCTCTATCTCTAGAGACAGTGATGAAATCATTCACATATGGAGCTCACACATGGTCTGAGTCAGACTTAGGGACTTAGACTGTGTCCGTCCAGACTGTCTTTTGGACAGGTTGTCTCCTGGACAGGTAGTTTCTTGAAAACCTTCTCTTTTGACATAGGCTGAAATTTCTAAGAGGAATTCTCCATTTTGTCTTTAAGGGGGTAATAACCTAATATTTTCCTAACAAACCATCTTCTAGGACATGGCTGAAGTGTAAATTGCCATTGTTGACAAAATTATAAGACTATGAAATGTAGTTGGTATTTGAAGTAGATGAATAGCTAATTCTGGAGGATCTAGAGAGGCAAAAATTTGGGGATTCATGTTTTGGACAGGCATCTTAATTATTTAGTCAATGATACTGACTATGTCATCACCATCAACACAAACCCACCCACGTGTGTACATGTATGTATGTAAAATCCTTGCTAAGACCCTGGGTCTGACATTAATGAAAATATCTCAATAAGAATACATACTTTGAGAGATATTTGAATGATAGTGGTTACTCCTATTCAATTTACTTATTAAATAACAGTCCCTCTCCAGAAATTGACAAAAGTTTGTAAGGTCATTAGGCGTCCTATCTTTTAAGGAAGACCACACTTTATTCCTGAAGATAACAACCATAAAAATGCATTTGCTTATAGAGAGAATGTATGATATTGACATCTTTTTGAGATGAAAACATTAAATTGTTTGCCTGAAATTGATATTTTGAGAAATTCACCGCAAAAAATAAGGTGCCTTGATTACCGTAGTGATTTTCTATGAGTTTGTGATGTCCAGATGTCAAACAGACTCCCTGATGGCTAGGTCCAAGGACTTATCTAAGACCCATCCTGCCTGTCTTTTGGACAGACAGTCTCCTGAAAATCTCCCTTTTGGACAGACACAATTTTCATGAAAGTGATTGCTCCTATTCAAACATTAAATAACGATCCCTCTCCAGAAATTGGAGTAATTTTGTAAGACCTTAGGGCATCCTATTTTCAAGGAAGACCACAATATATTCAGATATACAGGTGAACTTGGATATGACGGACCACTGTACGACATATTTTTGCATATGACGGACGATATGCTTGGTCCCAGTCCGATGCATATCAAGTATTCGTCATATGTATACGACTGATTTTGCATACGACGGACCAATTTTCCTGGTCCCATTGAGTCCGTCATATCCAAGTTCACCTGTATATGCTCATTTTAGATGCACAATTTGAAAATCCTTGCTTAGGTCCTCTCTTCTCCCTTCTTGGCCTTGCACTCTTTCTTTGTCTATCTATACCTAGCTATTTATTTTTAGCTATCAAAACAAGATGCATGATTGATAAGAGCAGTGTCTTAGCCAGGATTTAGAAACTGGGTGCCTACAATTGGCAGTTGTAAAATCTTTGGGCGTCCAAATTTTTAAGGGGGATCACAATATCCTCATATTTCAACCATAAACATGTATAAATTCATCAAAATAAGGCATGATATCATTAAACAATGTCATGGGAATTATAAGGAGATAAAAACATCCAATTATAAGCTTGAGATTAAGATTTTTAGAAATTCCACACTAAAAAAATTGGGTGTACTGAGGGGTTCTTTTTAAGAGTTTGGGTGTCCAAAAAGGCACCCAGACGCCCTGCTGGCTAAGAACATGGATAAGAGGGAAGATAGCTATCATTAAATTGCAACCAACTGTTAACAATCTCTTTTTGCGGTCACAGAGTAACTAGACTCCAGGACATGGTCTTAGCCAGCAGGGCGTCTGGGTGCCTTTTAAGACACCCAAACCCTTAAAAAGTACCCCTCAGAACACCCAAAAGTGTGGAATTTCTAAAAATCTCAATCTCAAACTTATAATTGAATTTTTTCATCTCCTTAATATAATTCCCATGACATTGTTTAATGATATCATGCCTTATTTTGATGAATTTATACATGTTTATGGTTGTAATATGAGTATATTGTGATTCCCCTTAAAAATTTGGACGCCCAAGAAATTTACAACTGCCAATTTTAGGCACCCAGTTTCTAAATCCTGGCTAAGACACTGCTCCAGGACCCTGAAACTCTCTCTAATGGGTTGTTGAAAGGTCATTGTTTTCATGATATATAGGTATACAGTCCATTAAAATTTATTCAATATAGACAGCTGTACATTGTTTATTTAAGAAAACCTCGCTTATGGTTGTATATATTGGTTATGACTTCTGAGTGTTTATGGCTCTTACTTACATAATCATAGCCATTTGCATACCAAAAAAGTGTGACAATGGCTTGGATTTTCTTTTTAACAGTTTAAAGAAGTTCAAAAGTAAATTATGTCAATTACTAAATGAATGTTCCTAAGCAGGGTCTTAGGCTCTTAGCCAGGATTTAGAAACTGGGTGCCCAAAATTGGCAAAATAATATTTGTAAAAATTTGGGGCGTGCAAATTTTAAATGGGATCACAATATACTCAGATTTCAACCATAAGGCCTAAAAAAATAAATTGTTTGTTTCCTGTAATGGCCCGAAAAAAAATAGGGTAGGTAGGTCGGTAAAAGGATTATTTTTGCATTATTTTTTTGGTAAAAAATGTGTGATTTATGCATGTTTTACGTTGATTGGGAGTTGGGAGGGCGATAAAAACCTTAGGGTAGGGATTTTTTTGAATAAAAACTTGTTAGGGTACGGTAACAGGAAACAAACAACTTTTTTAGGCCTAAACATGTATACATTTATCAAAATAAAGCATGATATCCGTTTAAAATGTCATTATATGGAGATGAGAAATTCAATTTTATGCTTGAGATTGACATTTTAAGAAATTCCTCACAAAAAATGGGTTTCCTGAGGGGTGCTTTTTAAGGGTTTTGTGTGTCCAAAAAGACATCCAGATGCCCTGCTGGCTAAGACCATACTCCTAAGCCTATACACATTATGTATACATTTGTTATTATTATATCATTTTCTTTTCAGAATTTATTGTTGCATTTCACAACTACTACTCATCATCAGCTAGGAGCAAATACATCACATCAGCCTTGATCGATTCCGGAATAATTTCCTGGAAAATCGTTCCTCGCAGTAATGCCATCAGTAACTATCCTAGTGACTTTGAAGTTATCAAGGTAAGCCTCATCATCAACTCTAATGGTCATCATCGCCATCTTTAACATCATCCTCATTGTCTTCAGCATCATCACCATGGCATCATTATCATTATCTCATCATTTTCGTCATCATAATTGTTGTTTCATATCGTTAATTAGTACCAGATTAGCAGATCTTAAAATAAATGATTTGATACCTTTTAACCGTTCAATATCAGTATTTTGCATAGTACCGACGACCTGGATTACACTTATTTTTGAATGACTGTCAATGTTGACCATTTGTAATAAATGTTAATCTTTTTTTGTTTATTCTAGATGAGTCAGGATTACCAGGATGGACTGGATGCCCTTAGCAACCACCCAGCCATAAAACGTGTCGTGCCACACAAAATGGTCACGAGAACCCTCAAGTATATCAAAGGTAACGTCTTTGAGCTTAAAAGACAAATATGGTAACTTGAACCCCCTAGCCTCCTGCAATACAAACGGTTTGTATTGTGCTCTTGAGTGAGCTGCTGCAATACAAACGGTTTGTATTGTCGGCCTGACTCAGATTTCTCAGGGCTTTGCAATACAAACTGTTTGTATTGTCGCTGTGAGTCAGCACTGCAATACAAACTGGATGTATTGTGATGTGACTGACTGGATGAAATATCATGTGTGGTAAATAAATAGGCAAAATTAATTCAAATTCGATAATTCATTCAGATCATAATTCAAAACAATGAACATGGTTATAAATTATAATGCTTTGAAACTTGTTTTACTTAGTGACTGGAGGATCATATAATGGTTAATTTATTAAATAAAACACAAATAAATAGCTTGTAACAATAGTACAACAAGGTAGGTACTAGGTAGCTGGGACAATTACACCTTACATAATGGATTATAATGAAACTTCACTGTTGTGATGATTTCTTCTCACTGGATCAAGTCCACAAGTGCTTTGTTTTTATATCATAGCACATGTATAAGACTATCTAAAGAAAGCATGTACATAATAGCTTGTACCAATAGCACAACTAGGTGGGTAGCTGAGACAATTACACCTAACACAATGGATTATAATCAATAACTGATGGGCTAAGCACAGTCATTGATCAAGCATAAAATAACTTCAAATTTCCATCATAGTTTTGACTTGACTGTTTTGAAACTTCACTGTTATGATGATTCCTGCACACTGGATCAAGTCTTTCAGCGTCTTCATCTGCATTTCACTGTAGATTTGCATACGGTACATTTGAAATCCTTGCGTTCTAGTCTAGTTGCATCCAGATTGTAACACTTAATGTGACTCCATAGGTGGCAAATATCACACTCCACCAGAGGTTTACCATCATTTTGAGTTGCACCGCAGACGCAGCCTACTTCATTTCGGGAGATGTGTTTCCGTTTGCGAAGCTTGGGTGTTTTCCTCTTCTGTTGATTATGTAGTTGATTTCTCTCTGATTGTGTGCGGCGCCTTCTTAATAATTGACCAAGTTATATTTGTAAATATGCACTGTACCTTTCACCATCTTCCATTCAAGGTACTTATGCCATCAAAGTAATGAGTGCTACAAATGCCTACAATACAAACGGTTTGTATTGAACCACTCAATTTCAGCAATACATACGGTTTGTATTGCAGGGGGTTCAAGTTACCATAGACAATACAAACCGTTTGTATTGCAAGTGGTTCAAGTTACCACCCACAATACAAACGGTTTGTATTGTCATCGACAATACAAACTGTTTGTATTGTAGTTGGCTTGCAATACAAACTGTTTGTATTGTAGTTGGCTTGCAATACAAACTGTTTGTATTGTCAGCTCCACAATACAAACCGTTTGTATTGTCAAGTATGCAATACAAACTGTTTGTATTGCAGCTGAGGGCTACAATACAAACGGTTTGTATTGCAGGGGGTTCAAGTTACCATACTTGCGCTTAAAAGTACCTTGTAAAATAACAATATCTAATTTGCCAGTACATCTATTCATCAATGTCTTTAAGGCCCCTTCCCACATTCACGATTCCCATACGATCGATTTTGGGGTTTTCAGGGCGGAAATATTTTTAGGGTAGGGATTTTTTTGAATAAAATCTTGTTAGGGTAGGGTTACAGGAAATAAACAACTTTTTAGGCCAAATTTAAGATTTAAGTGTTGAATGTGGGAAAGGGGCTTTAGTACCCACAACTGCCTGACAACTGTAGATCTGGTTAATTTTCTTTGTTTGAAATTTGACAATCTGACCTATATGAGAAGTTTTCAAATCTTAATTTGGTCAGCAAATTAAAAACAGCAGTGAGACATAAAAAGTACCCTCGTACACCAGGGAAGACTGACTAAGGACAAAGCAGTGCATGTACTTACATTAAAAGAAAAATGTATTTAAAAATGAAACTTTTTAATGTTATTTGGTGCTTATACCATTCATGCCTGTAGTTGACTGAAGTGGCCAGATAAGTTTAAGAATATCTTTCCTACCATAGCAATTTTCTTAAATATATTTAAAGAAAAAAATCACTTTTTAACTTTTTAAGGAAATAATCTGGCATGAGTGGGTTAGTAATACATACATAGAGGTTTTGAATTTTTTGGTCTGATACTTAAAAATAATCATACTTTCGCAAAAATTTGAAGGAGATTTGTAAGTGTGATTTTGACTGAACTTAACTTTTTTTAACTACTTCCCCCCAAAATTAGTCTTCGTTAGAAATCATTTGAATAGTCTTATAATATAATCTTTTCACCAGATAGTAGGGCTGTGCTCATCAGCCGTTTTTTTGCAATACGATTAATTGGCTAATTTTTTTCGATGTCGATTTTCTCGATTCGATTTTGTCGCCCGCTTTAGTGCTTCGAAAAGTGTGGTGGGGGCCGGACCATAACCATGTAAAATACATTGCGTGGCCCTCACCACACTTGTCCAAGCGTTACCGGGCGTGATAGTGTCTACCGCAGTGCAGTTTTAATGGCGGTCGCCTTAGCGCCGTGTTTTTTTTGAAGAAATGAAAGCACAAGATAGGCTCTTTTGTATTTTGGGGAGGGGGGGGATTAAGCTGTTCAAATGAGGTAGGGTTAGGGGGTGTGTATCGAGTTTGTCGCTCGATGTCAGAAGATGGTGAGTATCGATCATGAGACTTTCTCGAGCGCTCGATGTCCTGGCAATCAAGCCCAGCCCTACCAGATAGTCAAATAACTTAATAGATATTGTTATGTTTTCAGTGAATGAAACTGAGGCGGGCCATGACGACCACGATCCTGAACCTGAGCCAAAGCCTGGATGTAACAAGACTGCTGATTGGTCAAGCTGGCATTCCTCCAGACCCCGCAGCAGAAAAAGCCTCTCACTGGTTTGTATTTAGAGAATTTGTAATTTCATTTTTTGTCACTTTTCCTGCCATATTTAGGCGAAGTCAGTGCCAATGCCTTAGACCACACGGCTATCAGGGCAGGCCCTGTATTTATAGAACCTCACACAGAAGAAAAACACCTTTGGATTGGAGATTGGCTTATAATCTTTTTCTTTTTTCTTTTCTTTTTCTTCTTTTCTATTTTTCTATTTCTCATATTGTTATGTTCTGTATTTTTAGACGCAATCATGACTACTGAAGATCTGGGTAATTCATATAAAATTTAAATTCAAAGTATTTTCAGATTAAAATGTATGAATTTCATTGTATTTCCAGGGAGGGGCGTTTTTAAACGTTTAAAGATTTTTTATATTGTTATTTTTCTGTATTTTTAGATGAAATCATGAGTTCATGACTACTGAAGATCTGGGTAATTTGTTGAAATTGTAAATTCAAAATATTTTTATATTAATATCCATAAATTTCATTTCCTTTTAAAGGAGGGGTGTTTTAAAATTTTTCATATTGTTATTTTTCTGTACTTTTCGACAAAATCAGGATTACTGAAGATCTGAGTAATTTATTAAACAATTTAATTCGAAATATTTTTAGATTAAATAGTATATACTTTATTTTCTTTCCAGGGAGGGGCGTTTTGGCATTCTCCTGTGCGGTTGAAGACGAGGCGACTGCTGCGAGCGATCCCACGACAGATTACGAGCGCTCTTCACGCTGAGATGATCTGGAGCATGGGATACTCAGGTCAGTACAACAACAACAACAACAACAACAACAACAACAACAACAACAACAACAACAACAACAACAACATTCTCAGTTCCCTCAGTAACTTAATCTGAATTGAGTCATGAAAGACAAAGTTTACTTAATCTTGAAAGCATTGTAAAATTCCCATAAAGTCTCCATATAACTCTTATAACAATCGACTGGCTTCATAAACTGTCTGGTAATCTTTTTTGAATTTACTTAACTTATATGGTAATACAAACAAATAAGACATATTACAGTGTGTTTGTGTTCACACGCTTTTGGCCAGCTGATATGCTACATCATAGTTCTAGCCAGCTGGGCTTCTGGGCGTCATTTTGACACCCAAAGCCTCAAAAATCACCTCGCTCGACACCCAATTTTTTTGTGATTAATTTCTTAAAATATCCATTTCAGACATGTAATTGAATTATTTTCCCCTTG
This sequence comes from Maea johnstoni, assembly GCA_963942565.1. Taxonomy (NCBI): domain Eukaryota; kingdom Metazoa; phylum Annelida; class Polychaeta; order Spionida; family Magelonidae; genus Maea; species Maea johnstoni. The sequence goes on along the minus strand of OZ012688.1, from coordinate 5,695,653 downwards.
TTTTAGTTCCTATGACATTAAATCGGGATAGTATGCCTTATTTCAATAAGTAAATATGTGTTTATGGTTGTAATCTGGGTATATTGTCTCCCTTTATATAGAGCGTGAATTTCTCCAGCTTTTGACTAGATCATTTTATTAAGAGTAACTGGAGCCATGTACTGAGATTGTATTGCCTCATCATTGTAACATTGTCATGTCTGCGATGCATGATATGACTATTCTTGTATCTTATTTTACTGTATGTATTGTTTCTTTACTTCAATTGTATATGTGTTTCTCCAGCTCTGGAGGTTTAATGAATAAATAATATATAGAGGATGCCCCAAAAGTTTACAATTGCCACTTTTTGCCACCAAGTTTCTAAATACTGGCTAAGATCTTGTTCTACATTCTCCACTTAATGTAATTAAGCATGTAGAATTTTAAGCATGAACTAAGCCAATTTCAGTCCTACCAATATCTATGTCTATTCTCCAGGTGCTGGGGTAAAAGTGGCCATATTTGACACTGGCTTAGCAGAGGACCATCCTCACTTCAATATAATATCTGTCTATTCTCCAGGTGCTGGGGTAAAAGTGGCCATATTTGATACTGGCTTAGCAGAGGACCATCCTCACTTCAATATAATATCTGTCTATTCTCCAGGTGCTGGGGTAAAAGTGGCCATATTTGACACTGGCTTAGCAGAGGACCATCCTCACTTCAATATAATATCTGTCTATTCTCCAGGTGCTGGGGTAAAAGTGGCCATATTTGATACTGGCTTAGCAGAGGACCATCCTCACTTCAATATAATATCTGTCTATTCTCCAGGTGCTGGGGTAAAAGTGGCCATATTTGACACTGGCTTAGCAGAGGACCATCCTCACTTCAATATAATATCTATGTCTATTCTCCAGGTGCTGGGGTAAAAGTGGCCATATTTGATACTGGCTTAGCAGAGGACCATCCTCACTTCAATATAATATCTGTCTATTCTCCAGGTGCTGGGGTAAAAGTGGCCATATTTGATACTGGCTTAGCAGAGGACCATCCTCACTTCAATATAATATCTGTCTATTCTCCAGGTGCTGGGGTAAAAGTGGCCATATTTGACACTGGCTTAGCAGAGGACCATCCTCACTTCAATATAATATCTGTCTATTCTCCAGGTGCTGGGGTAAAAGTGGCCATATTTGACACTGGCTTAGCAGAGGACCATCCTCACTTCAATATAATATCTGTCTATTCTCCAGGTGCTGGGGTAAAAGTGGCCATATTTGATACTGGCTTAGCAGAGGACCATCCTCACTTCAATATAATATCTGTCTATTCTCCAGGTGCTGGGGTAAAAGTGGCCATATTTGATACTGGCTTAGCAGAGGACCATCCTCACTTCAATATAATATCTGTCTATTCTCCAGGTGCTGGGGTAAAAGTGGCTATATTTGACACTGGCTTAGCAGAGGACCATCCTCACTTCAATATAATATCTGTCTATTCTCCAGGTGCTGGGGTAAAAGTGGCCATATTTGATACTGGCTTAGCAGAGGACCATCCTCACTTCAATATAATATCTGTCTATTCTCCAGGTGCTGGGGTAAAAGTGGCCATATTTGACACTGGCTTAGCAGAGGACCATCCTCACTTCAATATAATATCTATGTCTATTCTCCAGGTGCTGGGGTAAAAGTGGCCATATTTGATACTGGCTTAGCAGAGGACCATCCTCACTTCAATATAATATCTGTCTATTCTCCAGGTGCTGGGGTAAAAGTGGCCATATTTGATACTGGCTTAGCAGAGGACCATCCTCACTTCAATATAATATCTGTCTATTCTCCAGGTGCTGGGGTAAAAGTGGCTATATTTGACACTGGCTTAGCAGAGGACCATCCTCACTTCAATATAATATCTGTCTATTCTCCAGGTGCTGGGGTAAAAGTGGCCATATTTGACACTGGCTTAGCAGAGGACCATCCTCACTTCAATATAATATCTATGTCTATTCTCCAGGTGCTGGGGTAAAAGTGGCCATATTTGACACTGGCTTAGCAGAGGACCATCCTCACTTCAATATAATATCTGTCTATTCTCCAGGTGCTGGGGTAAAAGTGGCCATATTTGACACTGGCTTAGCAGAGGACCATCCTCACTTCAATATAATATCTGTCTATTCTCCAGGTGCTGGGGTAAAAGTGGCCATATTTGACACTGGCTTAGCAGAGGACCATCCTCACTTCAATATAATATCTGTCTATTCTCCAGGTGCTGGGGTAAAACTGGCCATATTAGACAGTCCTACCAATATCTATGTCTATTCTCCAGGTGCTGGGGTAAAAGTGGCCATATTTGACAGTCCTACCAATATCTATGTCTATTCACCAGGTGCAGGGGTAAAAGTGGCCATATTTGACACTGGCTTAGCAGAGGACCATCCTCACTTCAATATAATATCTGTCTATTCTCCAGGTGCTGGGGTAAAAGTGGCCATATTTGACACTGGATTAGCAGAGGACCATCCTCACTTCAATATAATATCTGTCTATTCTCCAGGTGCTGGGGTAAAAGTGGCCATATTTGATACTGGCTTAGCAGAGGACCATCCTCACTTCAATATAATATCTGTCTATTCTCCAGGTGCTGGGGTAAAAGTGGCCATATTTGATACTGGCTTAGCAGAGGACCATCCTCACTTCAATATAATATCTATGTCTATTCTCCAGGTGCTGGGGTAAAAGTGGCTATATTTGACACTGGCTTAGCAGAGGACCATCCTCACTTCAATATAATATCTGTCTATTCACCAGGTGCTGGGGTAAAAGTGGCCATATTTGACACTGGCTTAGCAGAGGACCATCCTCACTTCAATATAATATCTGTCTATTCTCCAGGTGCTGGGGTAAAAGTGGCCATATTTGATACTGGCTTAGCAGAGGACCATCCTCACTTCAATATAATATCTGTCTATTCTCCAGGTGCTGGGGTAAAAGTGGCCATATTTGACACTGGCTTAGCAGAGGACCATCCTCACTTCAATATAATATCTGTCTATTCTCCAGGTGCTGGGGTAAAAGTGGCCATATTTGACACTGGCTTAGCAGAGGACCATCCTCACTTCAATATAATATCTGTCTATTCTCCAGGTGCTGGGGTAAAAGTGGCCATATTTGACACTGGCTTAGCAGAGGACCATCCTCACTTCAATATAATATCTGTCTATTCTCCAGGTGCTGGGGTAAAAGTGGCTATATTTGACACTGGCTTAGCAGAGGACCATCCTCACTTCAATATAATATCTGTCTATTCTCCAGGTGCTGGGGTAAAAGTGGCCATATTTGATACTGGCTTAGCAGAGGACCATCCTCACTTCAATATAATATCTGTCTATTCTCCAGGTGCTGGGGTAAAAGTGGCCATATTTGACACTGGCTTAGCAGAGGACCATCCTCACTTCAATATAATATCTGTCTATTCTCCAGGTGCTGGGGTAAAAGTGGCCATATTTGACACTGGCTTAGCAGAGGACCATCCTCACTTCAATATAATATCTGTCTATTCTCCAGGTGCTGGGGTAAAAGTGGCCATATTTGACACTGGCTTAGCAGAGGACCATCCTCACTTCAATATAATATCTGTCTATTCTCCAGGTGCTGGGGTAAAAGTGGCCATATTTGACACTGGCTTAGCAGAGGACCATCCTCACTTCAATATAATATCTGTCTATTCTCCAGGTGCTGGGGTAAAAGTGGCCATATTTGACACTGGCTTAGCAGAGGACCATCCTCACTTCAAGAAAGGGAGAACCAAAGACAGGACAAACTGGACCAATGAAAAAACTCTGGATGATGGTAAGAATCTTTCTCAACACTCTGGTTGTTGTTTTTTTCAAAATTAATTTTGCACTTATAAAATTTTATTTTTATTGTACTGTTTCAGTTACTCTAATATTAACCACTGTGAAGTTATCGTTTATTAGGAGTTGTCCAGGATCCAAAACATGACTACTCACTACAGACTTTAAAAGGCAATAATGCACTTAAGTACCATTAACAGTACAGTTAAAATACCATATTGTTTGGTTGGTATCGATACCGGTACCGTAATATTTCATTCTTAATGGTATCCAGCCCTCATTATACTATGTTGTTTTTAAGGTCTTGGTTATGGTACGTTCATTGAGGGACAAAGGGATTGTCCAGGATCCTAAACATGACTACTCACAGCAAAATTTATAAGGCAATGATGCAGTAGATTATCGCTAACAGTACCGTTGAACTACTGTATCATTTCTTTGAAACTGGTACTGTACCATTTCATTCTTTACAGTATCTAACCCACTAAACCTAATGATGTTGTGTTGTTTTTCAGGTCTTGGCCATGGTACGTTTGTTGCGGGTGTCATTGCGAGCCATAAGGAGTGCCTGGGGTTCGCGCCGGATGCGGACCTTTACGTGTTCCGGGTTTTCACCAACAACCAGGTATCCTACACTTCCTGGTTCCTGGACGCCTTCAACTACGCCATCCTGAAGAAAATCAACGTCCTCAATCTCAGTATCGGCGGACCCGACTTCATGGACCATCCCTTTGTGGATAAGGTAAGGCTTTCAGGGCTATACATATAACTTGTCTTTAAAAGACTATAAGTTAATCCAACTATTCTCTCATTGAAAAAAAAATATGTTTAATGGTTAAATTGCATAACAAATATAAAACCCCTGTCATCATAGTCTTAGCCAGCAGGGCGTCTGGGTGTCTTTTTGGACACCCAAACCTAACCAAAGGAACCCCTCAGGACACCCAAATCTTTTTGTGGGGAATTTCCTAGAATGTCAATCTAAAACATACAATTTTCTCAACTCCATATGATTCCCATGACATTGTATAAGGATATTATGCCTTATTTTGATAAATCTGTACATGTTTAAAGTTGTAATCTGAGTATATTGTAGTGCCCCTTAAAGATTTGGACGCCCAAAAATGTTACAATTACCAATTATAGGCAGCCAGTTTCTAAATCCTGGCTAATTACCTGCCTGTCATTCCAAGTTGCATTTTGCATATATACTCCCTTTGTGTCAATGTAACAATGCAATATTTCTTTGTTTCTTTGTACAGGTGTGGGAGCTGACAGCGAACAAGGTGATTATGGTGTCAGCCATTGGCAATGATGGGCCACTCTATGGGTAAGTATTCCCTTTTCCTTCATGTATAGTACTGTATACCGTGTTAATATTGTGCATATAAGATAATGCGCTCAGCAGATAACTGCCTTTGATGCGCAGTTTAATTATTGCGCATTGATAACCTCCAGCTCAAGCTGCGTGAGGGGGCTAAGGGTATGCAACCTACCCGCCTTTTGGAAAGGGTGGTGCTTCTATATTCGAGCCGGTCAGCCCCTTTGGGATACCAGATGATGCCAGTATTATAGGCAAGTGCAATCTTTATTTCCTCATCAGCCACGAGCAGTGTTATCTTGGTTGCAGTCAGTAACTCTGATTAGTGGTTACCGGCATGTTTGAGAACACACAAGCGTGGAAGTTGTCTACATCGCAGTTGAACCAAGTATTGCGAAGGGTCTTTATGTTGAATGACAAGCTATCATATCAGTGTGTCGAACAGCCAAGTAATATCTAAGTAATAATGCGCAGTTTAATAAATGCGCACTCCATGGGTGCGCAAAATGTGCATTAATTAAACTGCCGCAATATTAACACGGTATACAGTATTTCATTCATTTATACAAATATTCTGCCTTAACAGGACAATAGAGGGTGTACTGAAGGAAATGCTAAGGACAAGGTTTTCCTTATTTTTAATGTACCTTTACTCTAGATATAGTGACTTTCATCTATGTAGAAAAAATTGAACATGTATTTATCTTAAATTACAAATTTTACATTGGAGTATCAAAAAGTGTTTAACGTTCAGCCTTTGATTAAAAAAAGAATGATTAAAATAATGATAAATTTGGCTGGCCACGAAAAGCAGAGGGGTCTAAGACATTGCCTGTGACTTCATGCGGCCTTTCACCTGCCTGTCCCAGTCCTAAAATAGCTAAATGAAAAAAAAAAGATGTTAAATAAATGAAAACTGCGAATTGAAATTGCAAACTCTCCATTTCTTTCCTCCACCTTTAGTAGTGGCTAGACTTGATTTAGTCATAAAATGGCTAAATGAAAGAATAAAAAAGAAAAGATATGAAATGAATGAAAAATGTGAAATGAAAGTCTAAATTGTGATTCTCCTTTTCAGTACCCTGAACAACCCTGCTGACCAGATGGACGTGATAGGAGTGGGTGGCATCAACTTCGAGCACCAGATTGCCCGCTTCTCGTCCCGCGGGATGACCACATGGGAGCTGCCCGGGGGTTACGGCCGCCTTAAGCCTGACATCGTCACCTACGGCTCTGCCGTGCGGGGATCAGCTATCAGGTGAGTGCCAGAATTATGGAAAAGTTGGGCCTGCCGTGATGGCCGAGTGGTCTAAGGCGTTAGACCGCTTGCACCAATGATCAAGGTAAAGAGAGGAGGTCTGCTTCTGAAGTTGGAAATCTTGGTATTTGTTGTGGCTTTTGGAATGGCAGTGGGAGCATATTCAAAGCAGTAAGCATGTAATGTATTGGGGGGGAGGGGGGGGGGGGGAACTTTTAGGTAAATTGTTTACATGAATTCTTGCCTCAGTCGCACTTTAAATTTTATATTTTTTCGAGGCATCCCTTGATAAACTGGGGGTGAGGTATACAAGCTAGAATGTTAGCTGGGCAGTGTGGCCTGTGCCTTTAGATGTAGTTCCTTAAGAGGTTATGATTGGAAATATATGATAAGACTTTTCCTTAAACGGTTATGATAATCATTACCTTTTCTATTAGGGGAGGCTGTCGTTCGCTGTCCGGCACCAGTGTAGCCTCGCCTGTCGTGGCTGGGGCCGTAACGCTGCTCATGAGTGCTGTCCTGAATCGAGGAAATATCATCAACCCTGCCAGCATGAAGCAAGCTCTCACTATAATACTCTTACCTTTTCTATTTCTATTAGGGGAGGCTGTCGTTCGCTGTCCGGCACCAGTGTAGCCTCGCCTGTCGTGGCCGGGGCTGTAACGCTGCTCATGAGTGCTGTCCTGAATCGAGGAAATATCATCAACCCTGCCAGCATGAAGCAAGCTCTCACTATAATACTCTTACCTTTTCTATTTCTATTAGGGGAGGCTGTCGTTCGCTGTCCGGCACCAGTGTAGCCTCGCCTGTCGTGGCCGGGGCTGTAACGCTGCTCATGAGTGCTGTCCTGAATCGAGGAAATATCATCAACCCTGCCAGCATGAAGCAAGCTCTCACTATAATACTCTTACCTTTTCTATTTCTATTAGGGCGGACTGTCGTTCGCTGTCCGGCACCAGTGTAGCCTCGCCTGTCGTGGCCGGGGCTGTAACGCTGCTCATGAGTGCTGTCCTGAATCGAGGAAATATCATCAACCCTGCCAGCATGAAGCAAGCTCTCACTATAATACTCATACCTTTTCTATTTCTATTAGGGCGGGCTGTCGTTCGCTGTCCGGCACCAGTGTAGCCTCGCCTGTCGTGGCCGGGGCTGTAACGCTGCTCATGAGTGCTGTCCTGAATCGAGGAAATATCATCAACCCTGCCAGCATGAAGCAAGCTCTCACTATAATACTCATACCTTTTCTATTTCTATTAGGGCGGGCTGTCGTTCGCTGTCCGGCACCAGTGTAGCCTCGCCTGTCGTGGCCGGGGCTGTAACGCTGCTCATGAGTGCTGTCCTGAATCGAGGAAATATCATCAACCCTGCCAGCATGAAGCAAGCTCTCACTATAATACTCATACCTTTTCTATTTCTATTAGGGCGGGCTGTCGTTCGCTGTCCGGCACCAGTGTAGCCTCGCCTGTCGTGGCCGGGGCTGTAACGCTGCTCATGAGTGCTGTCCTGAATCGAGGAAATATCATCAACCCTGCCAGCATGAAGCAAGCTCTCACTATAATACTCTTACCTTTTCTATTTCTATTAGGGGAGGCTGTCGTTCGCTGTCCGGCACCAGTGTAGCCTCGCCTGTCGTGGCCGGGGCTGTAACGCTGCTCATGAGTGCTGTCCTGAATCGAGGAAATATCATCAACCCTGCCAGCATGAAGCAAGCTCTCACTATAATACTCTTACCTTTTCTATTTCTATTAGGGCAGGCTGTCGTTCGCTGTCCGGCACCAGTGTAGCCTCGCCTGTCGTGGCCGGGGCCATAACACTGCTCATGAGTGCTGTCCTGAATCGAGGAAATATCATCAACCCTGCCAGCATGAAGCAAGCTCTCACTATAATACTCATACCTTTTCTATTTCTATTAGGGCGGGCTGTCGTTCGCTGTCCGGCACCAGTGTAGCCTCGCCTGTCGTGGCCGGGGCTGTAACGCTGCTCATGAGTGCTGTCCTGAATCGAGGAAATATCATCAACCCTGCCAGCATGAAGCAAGCTCTCACTATAATACTCATACCTTTTCTATTTCTATTAGGGGAGGCTGTCGTTCGCTGTCCGGCACCAGTGTAGCCTCGCCTGTCGTGGCCGGGGCTGTAACGCTGCTCATGAGTGCTGTCCTGAATCGAGGAAATATCATCAACCCTGCCAGCATGAAGCAAGCTCTCACTATAATACTCTTACCTTTTCTATTTCTATTAGGGCAGGCTGTCGTTCGCTGTCCGGCACCAGTGTAGCCTCGCCTGTCGTGGCCGGGGCCATAACACTGCTCATGAGTGCTGTCCTGAATCGAGGAAATATCATCAACCCTGCCAGCATGAAGCAAGCTCTCACTATAATACTCATACCTTTTCTATTTCTATTAGGGCGGGCTGTCGTTCGCTGTCCGGCACCAGTGTAGCCTCGCCTGTCGTGGCCGGGGCTGTAACGCTGCTCATGAGTGCTGTCCTGAATCGAGGAAATATCATCAACCCTGCCAGCATGAAGCAAGCTCTCACTATAATACTCATACCTTTTCTATTTCTATTAGGGGAGGCTGTCGTTCGCTGTCCGGCACCAGTGTAGCCTCGCCTGTCGTGGCCGGGGCTGTAACGCTGCTCATGAGTGCTGTCCTGAATCGAGGAAATATCATCAACCCTGCCAGCATGAAGCAAGCTCTCACTATAATACTCTTACCTTTTCTATTTCTATTAGGGCCGGCTGTCGTTCGCTGTCCGGCACCAGTGTAGCCTCGCCTGTCGTGGCCGGGGCTGTAACGCTGCTCATGAGTGCTGTCCTGAATCGAGGAAATATCATCAACCCTGCCAGCATGAAGCAAGCTCTCACTATAATACTCTTACCTTTTCTATTTCTATTAGGGCAGGCTGTCGTTCGCTGTCCGGCACCAGTGTAGCCTCGCCTGTCGTGGCCGGGGCCGTAACGCTGCTCATGAGTGCTGTCCTGAATCGAGGAAATATCAGCAACCCTGCCAGCATGAAGCAAGCCCTCACTATAATACTCTTACCTTTTCTATTTCTATTAGGGCGGGCTGTCGTTCGCTGTCCGGCACCAGTGTAGCCTCGCCTGTCGTGGCTGGGGCCGTAACGCTGCTCATGAGTGCTGTCCTGAATCGAGGAAATATCAGCAACCCTGCCAGCATGACAAGCTCTCACTATAATACTCTTACCTTTTCTATTTCTATTAGGGCCGGCTGTCGCTCGCTGTCCGGCACCAGTGTAGCCTCGCCTGTCGTGGCTGGGGCCGTAACGCTGCTCATGAGTGCTGTCCTGAATCGAGGAAATATCATCAACCCTGCCAGCATGAAGCAAGCTCTCACTATAATACTCTTACCTTTTCTATCACTATTAGGGGAGGCTGTCGTTCGCTGTCTGGCACCAGTGTAGCCTCGCCTGTTGTGGCTGGGGCCGTAACGCTGCTCATGAGTGCTGTCCTGAATCGAGGCAATATCATCAACCCTGCCAGCATGAAACAAGCTCTCACTATAATACTCTTACCTTTTCTATTTCTATTAGGGCGGGCTGTCGATCCCTGTCCGGCACCAGTGTAGCCTCGCCTGTCGTGGCTGGGGCCGTAACGCTGCTCATGAGTGCTGTCCTGAATCGAGGAAATATCATCAACCCTGCCAGCATGAAGCAAGCCCTCATGGCGTCCGCTCGCCGCCTGCCAGGGGTCAACATGTTCGAGCAGGGTCACGGCCGATTGGACCTCGTCAAAGCATATCAGATACTCCGCAGCTACAAGCCACAGGCTAGGTAAGTTTCTAGGGATTGGCACTTTTAAAATCTAAACGATACAATGCAATACTTTTTTGATACAATATTTCTTTACATTTGATATTCGTTTTTGGTAATGTATTGAGTACTGCTACTTATCCCTATAAATTTTGCAGCCACTCTTATTGTCTAATTCTCAATTACCACAGCAATCAGTCATCAGACATATTATGTATCTCATGAGTACTGCATCCTCTAACCCTAAAGCCCAGGGACTCACATATCTAATATCCATTGTCCCTGATAGGGCCCAAGTTATATATTTGGTATAAAGACCATTCAAGAATGTAAAACATTATCCTTTGTAACCAAAGAAAGAAACTGTAAATGATTAATTGACTTTTTGTGCAAATTCAGTTATCATTTTGGAAGCTGTTTACATATGCTATGAGATACTGTAGATTCACAAAAGATTGTGTAGAGTAATTTTTGCGAATTTACAGAAAATCAATTTTTACGTTTTTTTAACTTTGCGAACATGGAGTGCCAGCTATACACTGTGGCAGTGGCAGCACTAATCATTGTGAATTTAAATTTTGCGTCCGAGGTTAAACACAAAAAAAACACGCAAAAAATTAAACTAACGCAATCTTTTCCGAATTTACAGTAACTCGTCAACCTTTTGGTGCTTTTCAGTTTGAGCCCGAGTTCCCTCTAACTTACGAAATGTGCATAGATGTGTCTGTACTCAATATTTGTCTCTCATCCTTTTCAGTTTGAGCCCGAGTTACATCGACCTTACGGAATGTGCGTACATGTGGCCGTACTGCTCTCAACCGATCTACTACGGGGGCATGCCCACCATCGTCAATATCACCATCCTCAACGGCATGGGCGTCAGCGGAGTTATCAAAGACAAGGTAAGACTGGACATGTCTTGTTGATGCTGTTAAAAGAACTTTAATGAAGTAAATGGAAACATAAGTATGGGGCTCAAACTAATAAATAGTTAATTGGAAAGACTTATTGTTATTCAAATGCATTTCAAAGAGAAAGGTTATTTCTAAGTAACGCTCACAGCATGGTCTTAGTCAGGATTTCAAAAATGCCTGTCCAAAACAGCAATTTCAAAATTTCTGCCCATCCAGATTTAGCTACCTATCTACTTCAGATCCTTATACCTTATACATTTAATAGCTTAGTGTGTCAAAAAGGGCAATTTACATTAGGAAACTATGTGTTTATTACCCTCCAAAAGTCAAAATTAAAATATTTTCATAGAAATTTCTGCCTGTACAAACAGGAGGTTTTTAGGAAACTACCTGTCCAAAAGACAGGCAGGACAGGTCCTGTCTGAGTCCCTGGGCCTCACAGCTTTTAACCCTTCCCTCACCTCACACGCACCCAGAGAGCTAAGCACTTATATAAATATATGCAGTTGAGATGATCAAATTCATTTAAAGAAAAGCCTGCCTCACCAGGATCCCCTACATAGCTTGAAAACTAGTCAATTGGCTGTCACAATGTAGTGCGCAATTCAAGGGTTATTTTGATATGTCACATGACTATGATGGACCAAAATTTTACAAGATCGTCCAACATGAACAATCTGGTAAAATCTGGTATTGAATTTTGACCAATAATCCCCATTGTTGTGATTTGGCATCACACATTTGTTGGAAAAATGACAATCTGGTCTCACAAGGGTTAATAGACATTTCTCTATTTAATGATTACACTTGTTGGGAAAATATCAATTTGGACTCAAGGGTTAATAGACATTTCTCTATTTAATGATTACACTTGTTGGGAAAATATCAATTTGGACTCAAGGGTTGATAGACATTTCTCTATTTTTTGATTACACTTGTTGGGAAAATATCAATTTGGACTCAATGGTTGATAGACATTTCTCTATTTATTGATTACATTTGTTGGGAAAATAACAATTTGGACTCCAGGGTTGATAGACATTCCTCTCTTTATTGCAGCCCGTGTGGCAGCCGTTCACCCCGCAGTTTGGCAACAACATTGAGGTGGCGTTCACCTACTCCAGCTCGCTGTGGCCGTGGTCGGGCTTCCTGGGCGTCTCGATATCGGTCGCGAAGCACGCCGCGTACTGGGAGGGGATCGCCCACGGGCAGGTCGTGCTGACCGTGGAGTCTCCGCCCGAGGATGACGAGAAAGAGCCGCGTGTCTCCCACATCAAGCTGCCGATCAGGGCCAAGGTGATACCGACGCCCCCTAGGAGCAAACGCGTGCTGTGGGATCAGTATCACAATCTGCGCTACCCGCCCGGTTATTTTCCGCGTGATAATCTACGCATGAAAAACGACCCACTTGATTGGTAGGTTTTATTAGGCATTTGGAATTTTGATTTTCGTCACTTTTTCTGCCATATGGCAGGTGAGGGATAATCTATGAAAAACAATCCACTTGATTGGAAGGTCGTACTTCTTAGACGTACCATTATAATGATAACACCCTTCAGATATAGATCTTTTTTTTGCAATGAAAGTTGAGATACAACATAGAAAATACCAAATAATAACATTTAAGTGTATTCTTTCATACTTATGGTGCCCAAAAATCATAATTCATAATCATATTCATTTCAAGAAAGGGCTGGCTTGTCAATCTTAGGAGAGACCCCAACAGTGCTCCAAAATAACCCACTTGGCGCTCAGGATGGTATGCCCCATTCAAGGTCGATTAAGATGTGTCCCATAACTAGAGTGAACTTTTTGAAAAAATTGCAAGGTTTTTCTCAACGTAATCAACCTGGTACTTGATTTTGGCAAATTGCCAGTATAACTTGGCATCAGAGGTTTTTGTGAGAAAAAATTATAATGTGGACTCACAAGGGTTAAAATAATTTGCATGGAACAACCTTAATTTAGATTACGAAATTCACATCACATCGCAGATGAGAATTCTTTCAAAATCTAATTCAAATTTTTCATTCTTTACAACAGGAATGGAGATCACATTCTTACACACAATTAAATTTCTCATTCCATATTACGGGAATGGAGGTCATTCATTCACAAATTCAAATTCCTCATTCTATATTATGGAAATCACATTCATACATTTTCAAATTCCTCATTCCGTATTACAGGTATGGAGATCACATTAATACACAAATTCAAGTTCCCCATTCTTCATTACAGAATATTACCTACATTCACTATCTTTCACTGCAATTTCTTTTGCAAGATCAAATTCAAATTGCTCATTTCGTATTACAGGAATGGAGATCACATTCATACCAACTTCCGGGACATGTACCATCACCTGCGTAGCAATGGCTACTTCGTCGAGGTCCTGGGCTCACCGTTCACATGTTTTGATGCCAAGCAGTACAGCACGTTGCTGATTGTGGACGCGGAAGAGGAGTACTTTCCCGAGGAAATCGCCAAGCTCAAGCGGGACATCGATCAGGGTCTCTCGGTCATCGTGTATGCCGACTGGTACAATGTCTCCGTCATGAGGAAGGTGAAATTTTATGATGAGAATACAAGGTAAGTGTTATCAGAAACGAAAAGAGGTTTATGTACGTATGTACCATAAATTGTCATTTATTTGGGCCAAATTTTAATAATTCATTTTTCTTGAGGGTGGAGTGGCTCAAATCTGCATTTGTTTTTGGAAAATTCAGAGGGTGGCCAAAGTTCACAGGGTAGTCCCAAGTTATCCCTTAGCCAATAATCCCTATTGCAATTTGGCACCAGACGTTTATAATGGGAAATTACAATTCAGACTCTCACAGGTTAAAATCATGAAAATCAAATTAATTGTGTTGTTGATTTATTTGTCTTTCAGGCAATGGTGGATGCCGGACACAGGGGGCGCCAACGTTCCTGCACTCAATGACCTCATGGCACCCTGGGCCATGGCTTTCAGTGATCAGGTCTACGAGGGAGACTTCACCCTAGGAGATCACGAGAGTGAGAATTGTTAACTTATTTGTAGGGATAAGCACCAGTACTTGATACAATACCAAATACCAACAGGGCCTTACTACGACTTATTCAGGACCTATCCAGTAGGGCTGGGCTTGACATCCAATTTTTTTCGATTCGATTCAATGACATATTTTTTTCGATTTCGATTATTTCGATTCGATTCTCGATTTCTCTTGATAATCCGTGTGGTCTCCAGCCTTTTCGAATGACGGCTGGAAGGCCGACGATTAGAGAAAAATGTGTGACATAGTTCATTGGAAAGTGTGGTGAGGGACAAGTATTTCGCGCGTTTTGTATTGTCAGTATGCATCTGTCCCTCACCACACCCTCCCAAAGGAAAGGCTCACGCCGAAGCACCGCTTTCGGCGGCTTTCCGTGCTTCGCGGAGCGGAAAAACGAATAACAACTACAACAATATGTGAGTTTTATTTGCATGTTTATTTGTATTTCTGTGTTTCGCTGCAATTTCACTTGTTTTAGCTTAATGATTCAAGGGATTAGACCGCGAAGGTCGGTCCCAAGAATGGAAATAGCGCTTGGAATATGCATTTCTTGAGTATCGATCCTCAAGAAATGCCAATTCAGAATCGCTGTGCGTATCGAGTCCAGCCCTACTATCCAGCCTGTCTTTTGGACAGGCAGTTTCCTGAAAACTTCCTTTTCAGACAGGCAATTTTTTTGAAGAATTTCCAATTATGACCTTTGAGGTTATAACCAAATATTTTTCTAACAGACAATTTTCTAAGAAATAACTGAGTGGTAAATTACACTTTTAGACTCAATAGGCCATTACATGTAGTTGGGACATGAATTTGAAGTGACTCAGTAGCTAAATCTGGACAGGCAAACATTTTGTGATTGCTGTTTTAGACAGGCTTTTCTAAAAATCCTAGCTAAGATCCTGAATACTGATATTGAATTAACTTATTTTGCTTTGTCATTGTTTTGCAGTGTACTATGCATCGGGCACAAGCATCCTGAAGTTCCCCAAGACGGGCATCCTGATCGCGCAGTCTCTGAAAGACCAGGGTTACGAGGTCATCAAGGGCGAGAGTATTACGGAAGACAAGGTGCCCATATTAGGACTGCATCAGACGAAAACCGGCAAGGGCAGCGGCAGAATAGCGCTATACGGAGACTCCAATTGCTTGGACAATAGCCATCTACAGAAAGGTGATTAGTACCTCTGTTTATTCTAACTCTTCACTAATAGAGGGAGGAAAGTCTGATACTGAGCTCCTTTCCGTAGAGGTATTAAAGAGTGCACTGCTAATGTTTGATTCTAATATATTTTATGATATATTATTATTGCATAAGGATTCAAGATATGGTACCAAATACCAATATTGAATGGGCAAAAGAATTGAATTGTATCGTTTAATACTGTAGACCATGTTAATATTGCACCAGTTTAATTAATGCATACTTTGCACATCCCTAATTATGCATTTATTAAACTGCACACCACTGTTTGAACAACCGATCCCTATGCTAGTACTGTACAACACTGATATGATATCTTGTATTTATATGAAATTGACTTAATTTCTACCTGGAAGTTTCCTCTCAAAAGTAGTTCACTCGGTATTAGCAAAATCTCTGAAGCTGACAGTGCTAACATGATTAGGTCCCTGGGAGGCAGGCAATTTTGTAAAAATAATGTTAAGGTATTGTATCATTGAAACAGCAATATTTTATCATACCGTGAAAATCTTAAAAGTGCTTATTTTGTACTATTGCATGATAGTGTGAAAATATTGTATTGTATCATAAAAATATTAAAGGTGAAAATTGCTATGCATCTATCTTATTTTGTATAATTGTACTGTGTGTTTTAGACTGTTTCTGGCTGCTGGATGCCCTGCTGGAGTACACATCACACGGGACAATTCCACCTTGATATGTGAAAGATTAACACATACAGGTGTATAGAATCTTATCTTATGCTCTGTGTTTTAGACTGTTTCTGGCTGCTGGATGCCCTGCTGTAGTACACATCACACGGGACAATTCCACCTTAATATGTGAAAAATTAACACATACAGGTGTATAGAATCTTATTTTATGCTCTGTGTTTTAGACTGTTTCTGGCTGCTGGATGCCCTGCTGGAGTACACATCACACGGGACAATTCCACCTTAATATGTGAAAAATTAACACATACAGGTGTATAGAATCTTATTTTATGCTCTGTGTTTTAGACTGTTTCTGGCTGCTGGATGCCCTGCTGGAGTACACGTCACACGGGACGATTCCACCGCTGTTCCAGGAACAGAAGGCCTCCATCACGCTCAACCCAGCAGTTCTGCCAGCAAGAATGGAAGGTGAGTCTTTCCTTATCAAAGCAGAGCCTTAGATGTTACATTGGTGCCATGTATTGTCAGTCAGGACTTTCACCCTTTTACTGCTAGTTGCTAATTTTGCTAATACAAAATGATGCAAAAATCCTAAAAAAATGATTGAAACCCTGGCACATGGGTACTCATCTGAGAATACTCAGCCAGAGCTATCCAATGAAAGCAGAGCCTTAGATGTTACATTGGTGCCATATATTGTCAGTCAGGACTTTCACCCTTATACTGCTAGTTGCTAATTTTGCTAATACAAAATGATGCAAAAATCCTGAAAAAATGATTGAAACCCTGGCACATGGGTACTCATCTGAGAATACTTAGCCAGAGCTATCCAATAAAAGCAGAGCCTTAGATGTTACATTGGTGCCATTAATTGTCAGTCAGGACTTTCACCCTTATACTGCTAGTTGCTAATTTTCCTAATACAAAATGATGCAAAAGTCCTGAAAAATGATCGAAACCCTGGCGTATGGGTACTCATCTGAGAGTACTCAGCCAGAGCTATCCAATGAAAGCAGAGCCTTAGATGTTACATTGGTGCCATCTATTGCCAGTCAGGACTTTCACACGTTTACTGCTAGTTGCTAATTTTGCTAATACAAAATGATGCAAAAATCCTGAAAAATGATTGAAACCCTGGCACATGGGTACTCATCGGAGAGTACTCAGCTAGAGCTATCCAATGAATACCAACATGGTAGGGTTTAGATGATGTTCAAAAACCTTCGCATCCTTGTGCTTTGGATTATTAAAGTAGCCTCAGCATTGGAAGGGTTAACACAATGCTTTATTAGCCAAGCAGGGTTATTTACCTCAACTTTTACAAGCCAAGGGATATTTTTGCTGACCCAGATAATTGATGATATAAAATTTGCACAATGTGTTAACAATCTTTCCCCATATCAATTGACAAAATTTGTCAATCAATCAGTTACATACCCCTAGCCTCCATTTTCAATTTTGACCTTTATGGGGTAATAACCAATCTTTGCCCAACAATATTCCAGGACATGGCTGAAGTGTAAATTGCCCTTTTTGACACAATAGGCTACTAAATCCAGTTGGTATGAGGATTTGAAGTAGCTGAGTTGCTAAATTTGGACGGGCAGACATCTTGGAGTTGATGTTTTGGACAGGCATTCTTAAAATCCCGGCTAAGACCCTGATGGGTTAAACAAGACAAAAGCCTCTTAACCCTTTCCATGCTGAGGCTACTTTCGTCCATGGAAGGAAAATACAAAATTCTTTGAAAACCATCTAAACTCTGTCATGTTGGTATTCATTGGTTAGCTCTCATGGAGTACTCTCAGATGAGTACCTATGTGCCAGGGTTTCAGTCATTTTAAGCTTTTTTGCGTCATTTTGTATTGGCCAAATTAGCCACCAGCAGACCCTGATGGGTTAACCAAGACAAAAGCCTCTTAAGACCAATATTTTCTGCTCATTTACTTTAACTCTATATATGTCATGTTTTGCTTTGTTTTTTCAGGCAATCATCTACACCGCTACTCGAAGGTTCTTGAGAGCCATCTTGGCAGTCCCCAGTCACGCCCTCTGCCGACGTGCCCCCACCTCGTCTGGGCGCTCGCCAAGCCAATCAACTCCTCCGCTCCCACGTAAGTCTCAACACATTTAGTTTGTTTACATAATGGCCATTCTGAATAAACCATATATTTTTGCATTATATATGTATTATATATGTATTATATATATTTATGAATTTACTCCTTTTTTATTTATGTATGTATATATATATATATATATATATATATATATATATATATATATATATATATATATATATATATATACATATATATGTATATATATATATATATATATATATATATATATATATATATATATATATATATATGTATATATATATATATATATATATATATATATATATATATATATATATATATATATATATATATATATATATATATAGAGAGATAGATAGATAGATAGATAGATAGATAGATAGATATTAGTGGTGGGAGTCAGTTGAAATTTCCTAACCGATCATCAGTCAGCTAGGCCAACCGACTATCACCGATTAATCGGTTCATCGCACTTTCATGAGACTGTTTGCCTGTCGAAGCTTAAGCTCATAGAACACATTTCATCCAACTCATGTTTAGAACTACATTTAGAAGGAATCTGAAATATCTAGTTTGCTCAGTACCCCAGTTTTTATCAGTCAGTAGGTATTATACTACTTGGTATACTTAAATTACTCACTACTTGCATGACCCACCCCAGACCTATTACACTGCTGGCTCTTAGAAGGTATAAACAGGCCAGTGGGTCAGTACATGAAACAAGCAACTTTCTCTGTGGGATATCTGACAAGGAACCCTTTGACCTGCTGGCTTAATGGGCTATTATACCGACTAACAATTAGGTGTAAAGTCTCCAGCCGATTAATTGGTTACTGTTAACTTGCTGACGACTTTCGACTACAGTCGATCATCGTCCCATCACTAATAGATATACATATATATATATATATATACATATAATGTATATATACATGCATAGTATTTATTCAAATATAAATTGCACCAATTCATAATGACTCTATTGTTTTCTAGTAACCTCTACAAGCACCAGAAGCTCCTGTCTATAGGTCTAGAGCCGCCGTTGCCGGCCCTCAACAAGCCCCTGGCGCCGGGCATCCAGGAGCAGCCGGGCTTCAACTGGGAGACGATGCCGGGCGGGCTGCCGGCCCAGGCCCGCGACGCCACGCCCATCTTCCCTGTCATCGCCTTCATAGGCACCATGCTCGTCCTTCTCTTCCTCATCAACCACATGTACAAAGCACAGACGAAACCGCGGCGGAAAAAGCCACGCTTAAAGAAGCTGTATAATACAGGCGGAAGGGTGCCAGGGGTATAACGTTGGTGCGGCGTGAGGAAGGGGGGTCAGGGTAGAAATGGAAAAAAAGAGGTTGCTAAGATTTTATTTGGTATCACCGATAAACCTGTGCAGATCTGGAGGATATTCCCAACTGAATGTTGGGAGGGGGGGGGGGGGGGGGGGTGGGTGATGATAGAATAACCTCCAGAAGCCTGGAGAATGGAAAGAGGGGGGGGGGGGGGGGGAAGGTGGGGTAAAAACAGAGAAAAAGGGGTTGCTCAGATTATACTTGCATGACCAATATACCTCTGCAAGTCAAGAGGGTCGGAGGACATGCACAACTTAATGCAGGAAAGGAGTGGCGGGGGAAAGTGGGTGCTTAGGGTAGACATAAAGATAGGATGCTAAGGTCTTTATTTGGTATGACCAATAGTCTTCTACACAGGTAAAAGTTCACGGGGCTGTATGGGCCCGCAACGGGCCTGTTTTTCGATCCCTCAATATATCCACATTTCACGGCTTGAAAACCTGTAACGGTCCCATTATTTTTATTATTTTTACGGGCCCGTTATAACGGGCCTGTAACGGGTTCGTAGCGGGCCCGTAACAGACCCGTAACGGGCCCGTTATAACGAGCCTGTTACGGGCCCGTTATAACGGGTTCTCAGCCCGTAACAGGCCCGTTACTGCCCCGTTAAAATAACGGGCCCGTTTGGACCCGTCAATTTTTAGCTGTGTACAGGCCTGGAGGATGTTGACAACTTAGTTCAGGAAAAAAGAGGAGTGAGAGGGTGCTAAGGTTTTATTTGGTATGACAATCCCTGTTCCTAGAGAATCAGAGGGTGTTGACAACTTAATGCAGGGTTTTGTAATATTGAGAGGAATTCATCAGGGGTTTGGTCATTGCTTGGGGGTTGGGGCAAAGGGAAGAGTACTTAATAGAGGTTTTTGTGGGCATCCTACCCTCCCTAGAGGGTGCTAAGGTTTTCATAAACCCCTGAACCTAGAAGCTTGGAGGGTGTTGACAACTAAATGCAGGGTTTTGGAATATTGAGAGGAATTCATAAGGGTTTTGGTCATTGCTTGCTTGGGGCTTTGGGGGAAATGGGAAGAGTAATTTATTGAGGTTTTTGTGGGCATCTAAGCCTTCTTAGAGGTTGCTAAGGTTTTTATTAGCACCTATTCCTAGAAGCTTGGAGGGTGTTGACAACTTCATGCAAGGTTTTAGAATATTGAGAGTACTTAATAAGGGTTTTGAACACTGTTTAGGAGCAATGGGAATAGTAATTTTTAGAGGTTTCGGTCGGCGTCCCAGCCTTCCTAGAGGGTGCTATGATCTTAATAAACCCTTTATCCTTGAATCTTGGATGCTTTTGACAACTAAATGCAGGGTTTTGTAATATCAAGAAGAATTCATAAGGGTTTGGTCATTGCTTGCGTGGGGGTTGGTGGCGATGGGAAGAGTACTTAGTAGAGGTTTTGGTGGGCACCCTAGCCTCCTGGTCTGCACAGGGATACTGGTGGAGTGTACATTGTTTTGGTGTATATTTATTACTGGCTCAGCCATAGTTAGTGTATATGTGTGTGTGTAAACTGTATTGATGCTCTGAGTGGACAGGTGGTCTGATAATGGAGGGAATACCTTAACCCATTCATGCCTGGAGATTTCCACGACAAAAGTCGTCTGGACCTGTGATACTTTTGATGATAACTTTGAAATTAAAATATTTCAAGGAGAGTTCTTTATTAGTATCTGATGAATATTTCTCCTTCAAATATTTTGTGAAAATTGATTTTGTTAGAGAGATATCACTAAAGTAGTCAGGCGGTCTGGGGGCTACGGGCATAAATAGGTTAAATGGAAGGCAAGTTACGGAGTGAAAGTGACTAAAACCATTGATTCTCAGAATTCAGGATCCATTTTGAAAAAATAACCAGGGCCTAGAACATGTTCTTTGTGGGAATTCACTCTTTTGCAGACGTTGTGTCCTGTGTAAGTGTCCAAAGAATATGATGATACTCTTGGCTCAGAAAGTTGCACTTTCAAAAGGTCAGGTACTTGTTTGTCTGGACACCTAGAGGAATATCTGAGAACTAATAGGTCAATGGATGTTATATCTTGCCCATTTTTATTGAGAAATGGGTCTGAGGGCGGGGGAGCGGGAAGGGGGGGTATTGAGGGGTTTGCTTGCAGGCTTCAAATGTTGTCTGCATATTCAGCAGAGGAGAATTTTATACTGGCAAATTTTACATGACAACTGTACATATACAACTGCCTAACTTGTGGACAATGTGGCAGTTCTCTATTGGAATGTTACTATATGCCTAACTTTGTGACGATGAAATGTTTTTGTGCAATCTGCCTAATTTTATGATGAAATGATTATGGCAACTGTGAACTTGAATGATGCTCATTCAGATGTTTCTTAATGGAACAGCTCTTGGGTGGAAAGGAGATGTTAATACTTGGTAAGTGACTTAGCTATGCCTGAAGAACTTCATCACAAGTATCATCAGTATATGCGTTAATTTTGAAAAGAAAAGTCAACCCATTAATGCTACAGAATGCCTCTAGAAATTTTCATCTGTATTTTTGGTACTTTTGATGATAACTTTTTAATTGAAAATGATTTCACAAAAGATTTCAAGGAGAGTTCTTTGTAGTTTTCTTAACAACATTTCTCCTCCAAATATTTTTCAACTATACACTTAATTGAAATATTTCTTCAAAATTCTTGGGCAGGTTTTTGCTGCTGTCAGCATTATTGGGTTAAGCAATGCATACATAGATGCAAAGAGATGAAAACAACTCTACAATAATTTCACACAATTTTGAAGAAGAGTTGGCTGTGTACTGCAATTCTTAACCCTTATGCTGGTGGTGGCTGATTTTGGTCATCACAAAATGATGCAAAAAAACCTGAAAATTACTCAAACCCTGGCCCATGGGTACACATCTGTGAGCATTCAGCTAGAGCTATCCAATGAATACCAACATGACAGGATTTAGACGGTTTTCAAAAATCTTTGCATCCTTTTACTTTGGACGTAAGTAGCCTCAGTATTGGGAAGGTTAAATGACTTTGGAAGGTAATTTATCGCATGCTGGCTGGAAGGGAAATTTTTGTTGTTGTAAATAGAGTGGATTACACAACCTATTTTGTACATACACTGGAAACACAGCATACTGCAAACAAGAGCAGTTCATTGTTGTACAAAAATGGAGTACCACAAAATGCAAACAAAAGAAGTTGCATTCTTGCAAAATTTGGAATACCACACACTGTTAACAATAGACGTTTATTGTTGCACAATATGAAATACCATATACTGTGCAGAATAGAACTTTATTATTGCACATTATGAAAGACCATGTACTGCAAACAATAGAAGTTCATTGTTGTACAAAAAATGGAATACCACAAAATGCAAACAAAATAAATAGCATTCTTGCAATGTATGGAATACCACACACTGCAAACAAAAGCAGTTCATTTTTGCACAATATGAGTTACTGCATACTGCAAACAATAGAAGTTCATTGTAGTACAACCATAAGCTGAGTTTAAAACAGTATTTAACCCATTAAAGGATTTCCTCCAGCGACTATTATTGTCTTAGTTAATGAATCCTTCAACAACAAGTTGGGAATAAAGAACAATTTTCAAAACATTTGAAGGAGAGTTGTGTTCTGATAAACATTCCTCCATATATTTGCAAAATATGTCTTTTTGGAGAGGTAGTCTCAAAAGTGATAGACTGTTTTTGGACACTACAATCATTAAATGGGTGAAGATTTACAGAAATGCATTTTTTATTAGATGTACTTAAAAAATCATACTGTAAAACCCACTAATATTGCGTCCCTTTTAATTTCATGCATTTCGCGCTAGGTGATGATAACGCGTATATTACTGGCGCTGATGTACATTCAAAATAGCATAACAATACCCCATCTAGTGGTGATATAGTTAATGCGTGTAATTAAATGGCCGCAATCAGATTCAGACGGCAGTTGCGTGAATAAAAATGTGCGTGGTAATAAAGGGTTTTACAGTATATAGTGAAGAATGAATTTTTTGCTTTGGTTCAGCGGCCAAATCAGTTGGTTTGTAGAAATATGTTCGTTATGGAAACATGACAGAGGTATTGTCTCTCTTTTTAATAACAGGATTATGCATGTTTGTTGAACTTAGGGATATATACTGGTATTCGATACGATATCTAATGTTGATAAAGAATGGGAAAAAATTTCACATTGAATAAGTTGAGTATCTTATTGTATCATTTGAGATTTAAATTTTTTATGAAATTAATTTTATTGCTAAGTGGACATCTCCACATGAAGGATCTTCGCTATTTATTAGAAAATATTCTGATGCATTCAGTGCCGAATTTAACAAAATTATGTCTCTGGGAGACAGAGTACCATTTACATTATTGTTAAGATAGTGTATTGTAAAGGAAATAACAAGATTGTATTGTATCTGGGAAATTTCAAAGGTATCATTTCTTGTGAACTAGGCTAAACATCTCTAGTAAGAAGAGGGGAAAGTACTTATCATGTATTATGTATATTGTGAACTTATTCAACACATTTATACATTGAGGTTGTATACTGGGTCTGACACATGGAAATGTCTTCACCCTTATGCTGCTGGTGGCTAGTTTGGCCAATACAAAATGATGCAAAAAACCTGAAAAATGACTGAAACCCTGTCAAATGGGTACTCATATGAGAGCACTCAGCGATAGCTATCCAATGAATACCAACATGATAAGGTTTAGATGGTTTTCAAAAACTTTGCATTCATTTCCTTTGGACGTAAGTAGCCTCAGCATTGCAAGGGTTAATAATAAGGTTTATCTATATATTTCATTGAAAGTTGTTGAGCCAGATTGGTTTATCAATTCCTCATTAAATACTTTTCCAATATTACTCTATTAAAATGTGTATTTTCAGAGTCATCAGACTTTGTGTGCAATACCAATGCTTATATGTCTGTGGAGGACAGGTGCTTGATGTTGATATCATTCCCCCAAAAATGGGAATTAAGTGAAACAGTGGGCAGAGATTCCTGTATCGTTTATACTGCTGGACTGTGACACTAAACTATATATTATAGTATATGATAGAACAACTGTTCCCTACATTTCTCTATTTATTCACACACATGTGTGTGTATATATATATATATATATATATATATATATATATATATATATATATATATATATATATATATATATATATATATATATATACATACATTGTATATATATATATATTTATATATATATATGTATAGTATAGTATAGTGGTTCACAAGGGATCTCTGTTAGGCTCTATTTTACTTAATTTTCATTTGTCTGAGTAATAACAACGTCAACCTTATGTAGATGAGGTATATATACCACTAAAGATGATGAAGTATTGGAAGAAGAGGTATTTAACAAATGACGTCAATGATTTTAATGAAATATTTATTAAAATCCAACTTTATTTGTTATGTATTTACAGATATTTCAAATGCTATGATATTTCACGATAGAGAAGTTGCAAGCAATGGATTTTACTTGAAATTGAAATAAGAATTTATCACCCTGGTGGCCATGGTGGTAAGACACATATGTAAAATACATGAATAAAAATTTGTTCATTTTATATTTTCTTGTATTGATTTTCTTGTAAATTGTGCTCATTTATATGCAATATAATTATTTTTTCTTGACGACTTCCGCATTTCGGACATGAATGAGATATCTATACGATAATAATAATGACATTTATTGACCTTACAAATTGTATGAAAGTACATGAAATGCAAAATAAACTAAAGAGAATTTGAAATGGGTACAATATCAAAGAAACATTCAAAATTAACTCTGTCAGGCAGCGGTACAGAATGTCTTCTCACCTTGAGGAAAACATAAACACAAAATTAAAGAAATCCTTCAGTTTTTTTGGGTAATATCTTAACACATGGACACTCAGAGTTTCTCTGGAAGGTATCGTCTGCTACTTTCATACCTTTGGAAATAACTTGTGAATAAAGCAAAATTTCATAAAATATTTGAAGGAGAGTTGTTGTTTACCTTCTGATCAACATTCCTCCTTTCATTGTTTTCAAGAAAATACTTTTGTAAGTAAAATATTTCCAAATTTGTCAGGCCTCTTTTGGCCGCTCTGAGTGTTAATGGGGTAATCTCTTAATTCGACAGGCGGAAACAGGTCAGAAAGCAAAAGAGAGCTGAAAGAGCTTACCTATACCTGAACGCGCCTTACGTACATTCCAGTACATGGTAATGCCGGATCGAGTGTCCGGTAATACGCCATACAGAGCATTTTCTCATCATTCAAATATTCAAAGTTTTTTTCCAAGTAGTCTGCCGAAAACTTTTTCCCATTTTTTCCCATTTAAAACCGCCAATTAGAAATTGATTTCCGAGGGTGCACAGAACCCCCCTTTCCTGACTAGACTAAATTGGTATTATAAAAACGAGTAAACGAAGAGAAAAAGTTACGGGAGTTTGAATTCTTAAATGGAAGTGGTAATTGGGACTGTGAAAGGAAAGCGGCGCCATTTTGAGTCAGACCTTGGATGAAGAATAGAATGGATATGTAGCGAGAGACCAATTACTACATGTATATGCCCTATAGTTACATGCTGGACTCATGCCAGGAGTACCAGATAAGGCATCAGCGCGAGGTCGTGTGGGAACATGGACCAACCAGGGCTCTCGCATCGATTACATTACAGAGAAACCTTATTTCCACCACCAGCTGAGGGTGCCCAGAGCACCAATGTTGGCCTATTAGCGACTATTAGTTGACACTGGTTGAGGCTAGCATGTTCAGGTCGACCGGCTGGTTTCGAATCCACTTGTATTTGGTCATCTAAGGTCAGACATAAACGGGACCTTATGGAATATAATGGAATTTAAATCTGATTGATCTAACTTATCCCCCAAGTTGAAAGCGAAAGTGAGATCAGTTTCAGACCCCATCTATGTGATGGATCCCCCCCCCCCCCCAAATTAAATGAATACATATGTGAATAAATACACAAATGGATTGATAAATGGCTAATGAATACACACATAAATAGACTAATAAATATATCATAAATACACAAAGAAATAGATGAATAATGATAAACTCAATTAATGAATAAATGAATTAAAGATAAAAACAGATCAACCATAAGTAATTAAATAATTAATATAGATAAATGCTTAAATAATGATCATATATTAATAGATATATACATGAATAATGAATAAATCAGATGAATAAATACGTAGATAAATGAATAACTAAATAAATGAATAGATAAATAATTAAAGAAAACCAAAAACCGAAAATTTTCACTCATTTTTGTGAGATTCATATCACAATAATTTTCATCACACACACACACAGCAGTGGATTTATTGGTGCTGCAGTTGGCCATTATCACTTGTAATCCCTCGGGAGGAATAGAGATTTACTATTTATGTTTTATTATTAATGAAGCCACGAGATCAGGTACGCCTGTGACATGGGCACAGAAAATCCTAGTACAAGACTAGCAGTGTGCAATTCTTTACCTTTATGCTGCTGGTTACTAATTTTGGCAATACCATATGATGCAACAAACTAAAAATGACTGAAAACCTAACATATAAGCCTGAACGAACTCAGCGAGAGCTTTTCAATGAATACCAACACGAAAGGATTTAGAGGTTTTCAAAAATCTTGCGTCCCTGTGCTTTGGACGAAAATAGCCTCAACATTTAAAAAAATCTGAGGTGAGGGAAAATAGTAAATATCAAGTTTTTGATGGGAGTGTTTTCTTATAGTGTACTACCTTTTAGATGCATTCTTCAGAAGTTGATATTTTGAAGTATTCTAGTCATATTTGCCTTTTTCATTTCATGAGTTATCTTTATAATTTAAACTATTATTAACTATAATCCCGATGAGGATGGTATTCCTCAACGAATATTTATTTTGTCTTAACA
The DNA here is from genome assembly GCA_963942565.1 of Maea johnstoni. Taxonomy (NCBI): domain Eukaryota; kingdom Metazoa; phylum Annelida; class Polychaeta; order Spionida; family Magelonidae; genus Maea; species Maea johnstoni. The sequence continues at coordinate 5,668,293 of OZ012688.1, read as the reverse complement.
TTTAGATTAGCAGGATGATTTGCCAGGAGTGGTTTAATCTTTATAACATTAGCAAAACAAAAATCCAATTTTTTTCCAAATATTCAGAGTCAGATAATTTATCAATTTAATAAGTTTCAGGGACATATTATTTGTTTCAAAAATGTACATACCCCCACCCCATGATATCAAATGGTCAATGCCTAAAGTCACACATAGATACTCATTGACACACATTGCAATCAAGGGTGGTACACCTCACTCATTGACCATGACCTGTTACCTCTGAACGACTTCTCAATCTGGTGTAGTGCGCTGTACTTATTGACCATGACATGTTACCTCTGCATCACTGTATAACTCACTTTTATACAGACCGATACAAACATGTCAAAAGCGTTATATGGGTTCATACTGAGGTACCTTGGGGTTATTCAAATGTATTTTTCTGAACATCGAAAGTTTACCATGGACTTCTGGTTTTCAAAGATTTTATAATTTTGTCCAAGGATTGCACTGAATAACCCCCCCCCCCCACCTACCCACCCCCGAAAAACACATACCCTACAGTACTCATTGAATTCCAGTTTAAGAAAAAACATAAAACACAAACACTTCACAAAGTACAACGCTAAATACTATTCTGCTTCATTATATTAACAGAAGACTGAAAAATCAAGTTCATGGGGAAAGGGCAAAAAAAAATTCTTTCCCTGTAGTACACATATTTGCTACACTATGTAACAAACTCGTAATAACATACATACAGGACAGATCAGAGTCCATATCAAAGAGCACGTGGAGCATGACTGAATTCTGGTGCAAGAATAAACTGTATATATGTCTATATGCAAAATGCATTAACAAATACTTTCATTCGCACACACACACACACACACACACATATATACATATATATATATATATATATATATATATATATATATATATATATATATATATATATATATATATATATATATATATATATATATATATATACATATATATATATGTATATATGTTGCAGCCCAACTTCCGATCCTGGCCCATCTTAAGATGGGCTTGGCCCAACTTACGATCGGAAGTTGGGTAGCCCATCTTAAGATGGGCTTGGCCCAACTTACGATGACCCCTAGCCCATCTTAAGATGGGCTTGGCCCAACTTCCGATCTTTAGATACCAGGATGTAGGTCATTTGAAGTTGGGCTGGCCCATCTTAAGATGGGCTTGGCCCAACTTCCGATCATTATAGATACCAGGATGTAACCCTTCATGAATATTCATATGAATTTTTGCACTCTTATAAATATGGAATTTTCAACTCTTTCATAGGGCATCCACTTTAAATTACAAGATAATATTAGTCCAAGAAATAAATTGAAATGGGTAGCTAGAATAACCTGATTACTCAAAACATTATTGCTGATTGTAAGCAGAAAAACGAAATAAAAAAATCATGTTTTTACAACAAATTAAAGAGTCATATATATGGAATTTTAAGCTTTTTCAGATTTAATGTAATTCAAAGTTAATTCAATTAGATAATTTGCACAATACTACCTTTGTTATTTGTGGGTTGTGTGCTCTTACATTACATAAGCTAGATGATGAATCATTTACAATTTGAATGAAGGAATAGCAATGGTATTTTTCTAATGACTCAAAAAGGGAAAAGTGATTTTTTTTGTCTTTTAAGCTTTTTTATTAGTATTTTTAGGTATTCTTTAACGCCTTGCAAATTCTTGACATAATTATATAATCATGTGTGTGCCAAAATAAATGTAAATACATTAATTGAGGAGGTTCATGTGACTGGCAGGACAGTAGAAATAGACAAAAAACTTGTCAGAATTTACAAAAACACTGTGTCCTTCATCAAGATTCATCAGAGCAGGGCACTTATAGTATCTAGATGAGGTGAGGTAGTAAGAAATGAACATACATGGTTCAAGTTGTAATTGATATGAGATAAGGTGTATGCAGATTGAATTGGTACTTGTACCTAAACGAAACATATATTAAATTTTGGCAGACCCAAATTTAGTAAGATTTAGACATTATGATTTTGGATTGGCCAACTTAATACTTTGGATGAAGCAGTTGAGAAAGTTATCTTTTTGGTAGTCAATAGTAAAAGAGGGAAGAGAGGAATATTTATGTTTTAGTTTGAATTATTTTTTAAACCTTTTTTTTAAATATTGAAGAGCAATGAGTATACCAGAAAACTGGTCGTTGAACTTTTTAAATTGAGACCTTTATTAAGATGTGTTAGAAAGAAGCCCTTCATCCTGAATGTAGATAAAGAAAAGTAATATAGATGTACCATGTTACCCCAATTGGCTAATTATTATGAAATGTTTATACTTTTACAGACATCTATTATAAATAATGTAATAGATACTTATATTTTGTTAGACAGGTAAAAAAAATTGTAGGGCATAACTTTTTTAACTTATTCTAGAAGCCAGAAAATAATGTAATCATTCAAGGATTGCAATTAACACGTGTAAATTAAACTGTTGTGTTTGAATAATTATTTCTTTGTTTTGTTTCTCTAGTCTTTTTTACAAAAGGAAAGGAGAGAATATGTAATCAACTTATATTCAAATTTCAGCGTAATCAGAAGTATTCAGTAGTGTTTAAGTAAAGATTAAACAATAAAATGCAAGTAATTTGTCTCATGAAATTCACATCTTATTCAATAAACAAATTTTCTAACAAAGCTATAAACTTCTAGATGAACACTTAATGAAAAAAAATCATTGCCATCGGAAGTTGGGCTGGGCTGCTGTATTATCTAGGTCATCGGAAGTTGGGTAGCCCATCTTAAGATGGGCCAGCAAAATCCAGGCCAACTTCCGATCGGAAGTTGGGCTTGGCCCATCTTAAGATGGGCTGGATCGGAAGTTGGGCTGCAACATATATATATATATATATATATATATATATACATATATATATATATATATATATATATATATATATATATATATACATAAATATATATATATATATATATATATATATATATATATATATATATATATATATATATATATATATATATATATAATTTCCCTGTTCTCATTTATCTTTTACATTAAGAATGAAACTTGATATGTGAACACCCTCAGTCCTGCAGTCCATAGCAAACAAGCTTGCCTAGTGTGTGATAGCCTCTCTCATAGCTACGTTTTGCATCGGAGAAATATATCTTCATTACAGGTAGAGTAGACTTGTCAGAGAGGAAACCTTCATCAAATCGCCATACGTGGTCATTTCTGTCACAGTTGCATCTATCAGATGGATCAGCACAGGAATATGTCATGCCACATGCACATCTTTCACTACCAGGGCTTGCTCCACCCCAGTATGTCATGTTTTGACCACTACGTGATTCCCAAATACCACCCTCTGATAATTCTCCATCCCAAAATTTAGAATGATGACAGTCATATCGAATAAATTGTTCGCAATGATCAGAAATGGTAAGTAAGATTGCAAGTTGGGACTGCAAGATGTTATAGTGGACTTTCCTCATATAAAAGATTGGGTAGTCATAACCGCTCACTAGTGTTTTTGCTTCAGAATCGTGACTGACAATTGTAGCGGCTTGACCATTCCTGGCTGTCATATTACAACTGACCAAAACAGGTGCTTGACCAACTCCAAAGCCATCAGGATCTACCATGTAATCCCCATTTGCAGTGATGCCCTTGTTCTTGAGGTCTTGACAAGTTCTCACACCTAGAGTACAAAGGGATAAGTAAGAAGATTTCATGTGATAAATATCAAAGACTGATATTCTTATATTTCTAAATCATCAATATTTTATAATAACCATCAAAATGACATTAGTTAGCTTTTTATGTACGTTCATTGCCAGTAAATTACAAGCAATACACATACATACATAAATACATACATACATATACATTCTGTTGGTCTACATAATTAATGAAACGTACAAATATTGAAAACATGGCAAGAATAATACAAACACTGTAGGGAAATGAAAGAGAAATATAAAGATATTCATTGGAGGCAGTATGGGCATAGCTTAACGTATACTACATTGAACCCTAAGGCGATAAATGTTTTCAAGAAACAAGGAGAATAAGTATTGTGTAAACTGAGTAGAAGCACAAAATTAAAAAAGTGTGACAGCTCCTATGATTTGTCATACCTCTTTTCAACTCTCATAGGCATAAGGCTTGTGTTTCCCTAATGCTCTAGGCAAAATCTACAATGAATTGTTGTACACAGCAGTATTCTTATGCAAAATTTACGAAGATGGTTGAAATAGACGCCATAAGGGCCCAGATTTCGATTGTGTTAAGTTGAATTATTATGCACAGTAAACTTTTCCTGCAGAATTCAAAAGGACGTCTGTATAAAAGTCATCTTGTGACAAATGAGAATGAGGGCCTACCATGTTTTTAATCATTTATAATAAACTTAATGATCGAGTATAACAAGTGAGTTTTGGAAATGTGTAAGGATTTTAAAACCACCTTTAAATACTAAGTTAGTGTAATATGTGCACCATCTCACAATTCTTTATTAATGGGATTTACATAATTTTGGTTGAGTTAGCCTCATATGTGCACCATCTCAAAATTCTTTATTAATGGGATTTATATAATTTTGGTTGAGTTAGCCTCATATGTGCACCATCTCAAAATTCTTTATTAAAGGGCAAATGCACCATCATGATGATTTAGGTTCAAAATGTGCCTATACGTGTCACCTTTGAAATAAGACCACCCGCAAGTCTGTCCTCCTCAGCACTCCTCAGATATGGCTTATGAAGGTTGGGTATAGAGGCTGACATTATCAGAAGTGGTTCTTAGGAAGTGACTGCCAGCCCTGCTTCTGATTGGTTGAGAGATATCAGTGGCAGTCACTTCCAGCCACTGATATCTCTCAACCAATCAGAAGCAGGGCTGGCAGTCACTTCCTAAGCACCACTTCTGATAATGTCAGCCTCTATACCCAGACTCAGGCCAGTTTTTTACTTACTTTCATAAGCCATATCTGAGGAGTGCTGAGGAGGACAGACTTGCGGGTGGTCTTATTTGAAAGGTGACACGTATAGGCACATTTTGAACCTAAATCATCATGATGGTGCATTTGCCCTTTAATGGGATTTATATAATTTTGGTTGAGTTAGCCTCATATGTGCACCATCTCAAAATTCTTTATTAATGGGATTTATATAATTTTGGTTGAGTTAGCCTCATATGTGCACCATCTCAAAATTCTTTATTAATGGGATTTATTTAATTTTGGTTGAGTTAGCCTCATATGTGCACCATCTCAAAATTCTTTATTAATGGGATTTATATAATTTTGGTTGAGTTAGCCTCATATGTGCACCATCTCAAAATTCTTTATTAATGGGATTTATATAATTTTGGTTGAGTTAGCCTCATATGTGCACCATCTCAAAATTCTTTATTAATGGGATTTATATAATTTTGGTTGAGTTAGCCTCATATGTGCACCATCTCAAAATTCTTTAATAATGGGATTTATATAATTTTGGTTGAGTTAGCCTCATATGTGCACCATCTCAAAATTCTTTATTAATGGGATTTATATAATTTTGGTTGAGTTAGCCTCATATGTGCACCATCTCAACATTCTTTATTAATGGGATTTATTTAATTTTGGATGTAATTATGTATACATTTACGTAGTAGAAATTCACAACTATGTATTCCTTTTCAGTAATTATGAATAACGTTTAACATGAAAATAGCAGATTGACATAAATTATCCTGAGCCACACAATGCCATTACATAACAATTTACTAAGAATGTCATGGGCTACCCCCTACCTTCACTGATTTAAGGGATGTTGTTCGAGGACTCTTTATGCAAAGCTGTACAAATTGATTGTGTAAAAGGTCAAAGTGGATCATTGTCCTTAAATGTCATGCACATCAGGATTCCAATGCAAAATTTAAGAGGTCGATCAGGATGATTGTACTTGGTGTAAGTCCTCCTCTTTCTGACCTTTAAGAGACCTTTATTATGCCAAATGTTTAATTCCACGATGTCTTGAAATACAGATGACTATTGAGATATATCAAACTGGTGGGGTTTAAATGAAAACAAAAACACATCGCCATGTCACTATCATAACAGAAAAACAATGCGTCATAATATGACATTTTGACTTTAAGAAAAACAGACTGTGGATTATTCTAACAACTTAAGTAGTTAGATTACATAATGTTTTGTATTGTAAAATGACATTTGAGTTAAGAGATTTTCAGTTAAAGCCATGCTAGTGTAAACATAAAGCCCAGTTTTCCTTTCATAATCTGTTTTCTGACTACGTTCAAGCCTTTTCCCTACGTAATAGTATAATATGTCTCAAATTGTGTTTGTAAAAGAATTTAATATTTTAAATGTTATTGTGTGTATTCTTAGAATAAATAACTAAATGTTCTATTGCCTGTGGTTGGGCTTAAGATCTTATGGCACTTTTGTAAATTTTTGATTTATTTTCATGAAACCTTGGCATGAATAAAGAACAAAGCAAAGTTTTCTTCAACGTCGCCTTTATTTTTTTGTAGTCAGGGTTTTTGAAAATAATAGTGCACTTTATGATATGAAAGATTCATTCTCCAAAGGTGATCTCTATCTTTATGCGTTTAGTACCTTCAGAGATACTGTCAATACCTGAAATACTGCTCTGATATTATGAAAACATTACACACACACACACACACACATATATATATATATATATATATATATATATATATATATATATATATATATATATATATATATATATATATATATATATATATATATGTTACAGTAAGAGTGTCAAACCAGGGATTTAGTCAAATCCCTAAAACTTTCAGGGAATCTGTCAAATTCTTGTTTCACTCATGGATTTGGTCCCTAAATGTCTAGAGATTTGACTAAATCCTTGAGAATAGGAGGGTCAGAATGACGAAATTGATAAACGTTGACTGAGATACTAATTATCATCATCATCAAGCAATAGTTTTTGGCTGAGCATTGATTATTCAGCATTTCTTTGTACCTCATTACTTTGATAATCAGGAATCATAAGTAGCGCTCAACTAAGCATAAAACAAAGGTAATTGTCATTCAACAATCCCTCTGAAAGGTCTCCAGTAAACAAGTCAAAAATGACCCACCTATTTTGGGGGGTTTAGTCATACCGTAGACATTTAGGGACCGAATCCTTGAGTGAAACAGGAATTTGACAGATTCCCTGAAAGTTTTAGGGATTTGACTAAATCCCTGGTTTGACACTCTTACTGTAACATATATACATAAAGGGATACATACCACACACACATGCAGGGGTGGGATACGATTGTAATTCAACCCAAGCCCAGGTGGGGACCAGTGTAAGTTAAATTCAACCAACACCTGCTATTGTTTTATTGCAATTTTGTCATCCGTTGTCTTCAAGAAAAAGGAGGGCACATCTCTTTATATATATATATATATATATATATATATATATATGTATATATATATATATATATATATATATATATATATATATATATATATATATATATATATGTATATATATATATATGTATATATATATATATGTATATATATATATATGTATATATATATATGTATATATATATATGTATATATATATATATATATATATATATATATATATATATATATATATATATATATATATATATATATATATATATATATATATATATATATATATATATATATATATATACAGTGGAACCTGTCTACATTGAACACTCACGGGAAATGGAAAAAGTGTTCAATGTATGCAGGTGTTCAATGTATCCAGGTTCTGAGTAATTGGAGGTCGGGCGAAATAGAAACAAAATCAAGGGTAATTAGAGAAACATGATCATTTCATTGCAAAATCTACTATGTCTACTACTTAACATGTTCAGCATTTGAAAAAATCACTTAACAAAACAGTTAATCTTATGTATCTCATTTGTCCTTATTTTAAGTGAAGAGTTTCAAATCAGTGCAGAATGTTCAAAGTAGACAGGTTAAATGTGGCCTGCGGGAACAAATTTGGTGTTCAATGTTCAAGGTAGACAGGTGTTCGATATATCCAGGTAGCCTCCCATTGATTTGCAATGAGAGTGTGCCGGGACATGAAAAATTGTTCAATGTACGCAGGTGTTCAATGTACGCAGGTGTTCAATGTACACAGGTGTTCAATTTGACAGGTTCCACTATATATATATATATATATATATATATATATATATATATATATATATATATATATATATATATATATATATATATATATATATATATATATATATATATATATATATATATATATATATATATATAATAAGATATCCTATGGTTAGTTTCTAGATCAGAGATGGTGGAAGTTTGGCAAATAGCTCTTTCTGACGAAATAGGGTATTTTCGAAATCAAAATCTTATTTACCCGTTCTTACATAAAATAATGGTTAGTAAGGGAGCCCCTTCAACGCATAAACAAATGGTTAAACACATTTTCTGAAAAACGTCGTTATCAAATTTCAGATAATACGGAAATCACAGTAATTAGAATGTTCAAAACTGTGTCTTAGCATACTACTCGAAATATGTAAATATGGTCATAAAGATAAGCTTCATTTTCAAACACTTTAATCCTTAAAAGAAGTAGGGCTGATAGTAGCTAGAGCAAAATTTCAAAGGTAATTTCAGTATTTCGGTTCATCCAACCACCACCACAGAAATTTATCCTCAGGAACTATTTCGATGTCAGCCATACAGGTGCCAATGCATATATATGTTCATATATATATATATATATATATATATATATATATATATATATATATATATATATATATATATATATATATATATATATATATATATATATATATATATATATATATATATATATATATATATATATATATGTATATATATATATGTATATATATATATACATATATGTATATATACATATATGTATATATATATATGTATATATATATATATATGTATATATATATATATATATATATATATATATATATATATATATATATATATATATATATATATATATATATAGAGTGAGAGAGAGAGAGAGAGAGAGAGAGAGAGAGAGAGAGAGAGAGAGAGAGAGAGATTAATCTGTAAACATCTTTTACTTACCTCGTACTTTGCCACTAATTCCAACTATGTAGTTATTGGCTGCTGATCGTCCAGGGTTTGTGTGAAACAGACCGCACTCTGCGGAAACAGTATTGTAACTAAATGCGACACAGACATTTTCTGTTATGCATTTAAACACACAATGCTGATACGCTGGGAGATTGTAAGAGGTGACGGGTGCTGTCGTGAACTTTGTTGCTCTGTCAATATGAAATAGACCATTGTCTCCATAAGCAGATGAAGTGAGGTGGAGAAAAAAAGGTATATATGCAAAGAATGTCATCATTCTTAGGACGTTTTTAAGATGCCCTTACCAACTGCAATATCCTTTTGCTCAGAGCTTTCCGAAAGAGAAGTGTTTTCTACAATATGTCCCGAATTTGTTTGCTCTATTTCAATGACATCTAATCTTTTAAAACGACTGCCTTTACACAGCAAAACTACCTATGATTTGCAATTACTCCAAAAGTATTTTCCAATTATTACAATCAGGTGTCTCACACAGATGCCAAAAAGCTTTTTTCTCTATAAGTCACTTTGCGTTCTTTTTTCTTCTTTGTGTCAGTCTTACGTATTTTATCAAGTAAATATCCTTATTTGGAATCTTGCTTGTCTCGTTCTGTCCACAGTAACAACAAGTCTGCGTCGTTAGCTGTTCCGCATATTTAAATCAATCTTGAGTGCTAAGAGATCACGAGTGATTCCAATGAATAGTATTCATCATACTCCTTGGATACATTACCCCAGCCAATCACCTATCTATGAATTGCATTAGTTTGCAAAAAACTTCAATATTTAAGTCTTTCGCTGCTGAGACTACTTTTGTCCGAGGCACAAGAACTCAAGAAAGTTTGAAAATCATTTAAATCTTGTCATGTTGGTATTCATCGGAAAGCTCTCATTGAGTACTAACATATGAGTACCCATTTGCAAGGATTTCAGCCATTTTCAGCTTTTTTCATATTATTTTGTATTGACCAAATTAGCCACCAGCAGTTAAAGGGTTAACTGATACGAAATACCATACTCAGCACGTACTTCTAACAAAGGTGTTTTAGACCTATAAGGCAATGTGTTAGCAGTGGCCTCATCCTGTAATAGAGTTTTAATTGCTCAATGATTAATTATTGTATCATAATACGAATTTGCACATATCACGTATTATGTTTTATTGTATTTTCTCAATGATGAACGTTTGCATTATTATACGGATACGAAAGCATGGTCTAAAACTCCATGCTTATGCGGATGATGCACAATTCTTATCAGATCTGTCAATCATCGTGCAGTTGGCATAAGGGTAGCAAAATAGGAAAACTGCTTCATTGACATCTAGATATGGATGTCACAACATAAACTCCAACTTAAAGCAGATAATACAAAGTCAGCAAATTACCACCTTTGAAACATTGGAAAAATAAAAAAGTTCCTCAATACTGATAGGACCTGGAATGCAGTAATATATTGTCTCAATAGTGACACCATGCCTTGAGTATTATACTGGACTTCTCTGTGAAATTATCGATGAGCTACTATTCAGATTCCGGAAAATCCAAAACAATGCCGCCAGAGTGGTTAATGGTCCCAAAAAGTATGACCACATTACACCAATCCCTATAGATTTTTACTGGCTGTCCATCAGGAAAAGGATTGACTTTTGACTTTTATATGCATGATGCAAGGATGTGCCCCTTTATGCTTGAGGGAATTGTTAGCAAAACCAATACAAGGACTCTAAGATCAAACACTAAGAACTTATTACAGATATCACATACTAATCTGAAAAGGTTTGGTGACAGAGCATTCTGTGCCCATGCACCACACCTTTGGAATGAGCTCCCCCACAACATCAAGGCAAATACAATTATTAAAAGGCGATTTCCTGTATTTCAAGGTACTACGATAAGGAAGTGACTGGCGAAAACTTAACATCCTAGGAATATAAACTATAAAGAGAGTCATCGAAGTTAAGGTGACTTAATGGGTTAATTATTTTCAAACTTAGGGTTGTATTTTGAGAGTTTTACATATGTTAAAACGTACACCCTTATCCTCATAATCAGATCCATTGTGAATGTGTAGGCCATCGCTGAGCAGGGTTAAAACCACCTATCACAGTCCCATAGGCTTTTCTCCAGATTAATTTTCACCAAAACATAATTGGTCGCTTCAAACATATAATGGATTCGTCTAATCATAAAAAGATATTGGTTTGCACCCTGCCAGTGATATGAATAAGCTCCACCAACCGCTTTTACAATATATAAGAATCCCGCCCCTTTTTGTTAAATCATTCATTACAGAAGTCATACCTCCATGGTTATTCATTCATATAAATAGTTTTGAAAAAATCAAACGCCCCGATTATCTCTATTTACAAAAATATTCATTTATCTAAAAATTTGCCTATTTGCGTTCTGCTAATAAGTTTGTAGTACGGGCATTCTCGTCTACCCTGAAATCGCTTAGCTCGTATTTTCGCCTATCTCGTGAAAAAAATTCTTCTATTTCGGATCCGCTAATTATCTTATCATGTTCTTTTACTCGGACAGATTTTACACACTCACTTTTATCTCAGTTTTCCTGTAGTAACCCTACTGCATTCATTAGCCATTTTTGTCTGATGTACCCCTTAGAATTAATGTCAGGAGAAAGGACGTGTACGATGGTGCAGGTGTGGACGGCAGAAAAAAACTTTTCGTTATTTTTCTGAAAAACGACAGAAAAAATTCAATTGTGTTCCACTGTTTTCCCGAAAACAACAGAAAGCTTTTATTTTTAAATTCCAACGTTTTCCAAAAACAGCAGAAAAAAATTATTTTTACCACTGTTTTTGGAAAAGTACAATGGTGCAGATGTGAAAGTTATTTTTTCCGTTTTTTCTCTTGAAAAGGACAGAACTCTTTTTCTGCCGTTCACACCTGCACCATCGTAGACATGCAATGAAAGGTTTTGTCTTTTAAAGATTCTCTCACTTTCGTTTCGAGCAATCTGAGAGTCATCGTCTCCAAAGGCTCTTAAAGTATCTTCTAGCACGGATAATGAGGCGATCGCCTGTCTCTTAAAGGAACGCTAGGGCCTCTTAAAGGAGCACCAGGGACAACCTTTAACCTCATTAGTCACATACTGAGCGCTACTGAAGGGACCCTGAGGAGACACCTGATACCTCTTCCATTCTCTCATCTATTAACCCTTTAATGCTCCGAGATTCATTGCTAAAAGTCGTCTGCATCTATAACACTTTTGCCAATAACGGCTGCATTAAGCATTAATATGAAAAATATTTGTAGGGTTATTTGTGGGTTGATTTATGATGAACATTTCTTTTTGATTTTTTTTTCATAAAATTGCTTTCACGAGAAATTTATCACCAAAATAAGACCATCGATGTTTGGCTACTATTGGTCATAAATGGGTTTAGTAGCACCCCTGACGACTCATGACCCCATTAGTCAACCACTTAGTGACACTGCTAAAGCCCTGATGAGACATAGGTGACGCCTTCTACCTTTCCTATTTGGTAATTCTGCTGGAATGCTAATTTGGTAAACCAAGAACCAGCAATGACAAGAGTAAGGTGTAAAAAAGGAGCTGCCTCTAAGACCAACGAAACCGGGTAGATAATGGATGCCTGTAAGGAAATATATTTCAACTTCATCATTTCAAGATCTTTTTTACATCCTTTTTTTCCGTCAAACAATACAGTATCTTATACAGTGAAACAATACATTTGAATAGAAACTTGAATTTAACAATATATTGTTCTGGGTCGCTTTCCCAGGAGCAGTCTGAGGGAACAAAAACATATTCCCTTAATTTAGCTCTTTGCAGCTAATATGATATAATATAATATTATATATTATGTACCGGTACACACACACACACACATATAGATATACATATATACATATATATGTATATATATATATATATATATATATATATATATATATATATATATATATATATATATATATATATATATATATATATATATATATATATATATATATATATATATATATATATATATATATATATATATATATATATGGTGATTAGTGCCAATTCTTTCAAGGATATGCTATAACCATATTAAGATAGTCTTGCAATAATTACAATGATAGTTTCAGAAACTATTGACCACAGAAAAATAACATAATACGCCGTTTGGATGTTGTATTTCATATAGACTCGATATATGGTAACTGCAAGGTTTATTGCCTATTTTGATGAATTAAAGTTATGATCTTTTTTCCCTTACTGAGAGAAAAGTTTTAACTTCCTTTTTCATCGCATATTAACAGGGCGAAAAGGGGCTATTTAGTCAAATCTTGCTAAGAAATCAACGGGCCAACTGCAGTAAAGACATTCAATCCAGACACGACTGTATGCCCGATTGCTACTCAAATGCCTTTGCACCCCTTCAAAGTACAGCCATGACTTCTAAGTTATAAATCATATAACTATCTTTTCACCTAATACTCGCAGCAGCCAAAAGCAAACTGGCAATTCGGAGGAGATCTTTTGAGCGAAAGCATTGATTAAAATATTTGAAGAATAAATGTATATTTGAACAAAACGAGCAGCTCTCCTTCAAACATATGGTTAAATCATCCTTAGTTTCCGCATATTTATCAAAAATATCTAAGATCCAGACGATAACTTCAAGAATAACTCCTGAGAATAACTATTCTTATCTAGAGCGTACACCTGGTCAGGGAAACGTGATTACCAAGAATGAGAAACATTCTTCTGGCTGTTGGTTGGTTTTAAAATGTCCCCTGAAAGTAATAAATCTAGTATTACATATATTAAGTCGTATTATTATAACAACATGAGTTTTGACCGTTTTCTGTTGAACATTATTTGGTTTTAAAATCCCTCCTGCAATATTCTTAGATATTGCTCTAGCCATAGAGGATTCGAATGGGTTTGAATATGCTTAAAACGTAAGAGACATTTGTTCTGTTCGGATTAGTTGTCATAAGATCCTTATTAACGCAAATTTTTTGACACTAACTTGCTAATATATATGCCTTTTACAAAATATGTTTTTGGCAATGTTTTGTGATAATTTCTTCCTTAAATATTTTCTCTATAAAGTGTATTATTAACAGGATATGTAGACGCAATCAAATATAGCATCTACTAACTTACAATGACGTCGTCTGCATGTTTATTCAAAACTCTTGGAGCACAACTTTCAAAATGTTAAGTCGAATTAAGTACAATGGTGTATACATAATGTGTTTAACTCAATTTTCCCGCAGAAATTGTCTCCTGGGTCTTTGTTACTTATGTCAATGACTTGGGAATCAATAATTGATTTCGCAAATATTTGAAAGAGAGTTGTTTTGGAGTTTTCTGGTGAAGATTTTGTCTTCAAATATCTCCCGATTGTACTTTGTATGCCACAAAGAGATACACAAAATTGTCTTTCTGCAATAAAACGTGGTATTGTTGATGTCTTTCCTCCATATGTGTTCATTAAAATGTTGACCATGCATCAAAATGTTTGGCCAGTACGGGGATCGAACCCGCGACATTCGCGTTATTAGCACGACGCTCTAACCAACTGAGCTAACCGGCCACTATTTGCGAGCACACGTCAGCAATTCAGGATTCGAAAGTGAAGTGGAGCATATGTAGTCCAGTGACAATTTTAGCAACAACAGCTGGAACTTACAACTCAAGTGTATATCCAACAGGATCTGCACACACACACATACGTTAGGCCATGCGTTAAATCAAGATACGAATGGTATTGAAATTGCATAGCATCCATTGCCTCACATGTTTGATCGTTAGTCTGCAACTAAAGCAATATCCGAGAATATTTTAGGAGGGATTTAAAACTAAAAATTCTCAGTAGAATATCTGGAAATTTCACTTGGTAATCAAGAGATCTCACCACTACTGTCTGACAAGGCGTACGCTCTAGATAAGAATGGGTTAAGGTAGAACCCTACCCGATACCCGGGGCAATTAAAAACTTAAATATCTGAAAACGCTATTGTATAGCTTACATCCCATAGTTACAGAATAATGTTAAACTTCAATAATATGCTAGTTTGAGTTGATATGGCACCCTTTACGCACATATCTGTCTGTGTTTCGTTTTTTGGCAAAATGTCAAGACTCACCCTTTACTTGAAAACCAAACTCTACCATTTGATTATTTGAATGTTCCCATATGCCTCAAGATAACTAGCAGTAAGTGGTTTACGTAGTTAATGCCGATTTTCAGGTCCTGTCATAATACGAGGTACTTATGACATGACCTTGCACCTAGAGGAGATTCATATCTGTAATACTCTAAAACAATGGCTTCGAAGACCGTATCGTTATTCACTTTCAGCCAATAGATTAGATGAAAATATTGGTCAAAATGGTCTATCTCGAAGGAATCTGCATGGTCGAAGCAGACACCCGTGTTGTTTGGGACCAATTTAACACGGAGGGCCCAAAGGGACCCGCCCTTTGTTTTCGTGGTCGTACCACAATAGGAAGTTGCTAGGTCGAGATTCGTGGCATGTGTAATCTTTTGTTTTGATATCCATTCTTAGGGGCCAGCCAAAGGCACCACCAAGTGGTGATTATCTAGGTGTACTAAATTATCACCTTAACCAATTAATGCTCGAGTTACTCGGGAGCTTTTCGTCTGGATCTTTGATAATTTTGATAATGGTGTTGACATCAACATTACCACGTTTTATCAAGCAAGACACTTTTTGTAAAACCATTGAGGCAAAAAGTATAGTTCGGAAATATTTGAAGAAAACATGTTCACCAGAACACTCCCAACAACTCTCTTACAAATAGTTTCTAAATTAGCACTTTTAAATGGAGCAGATTTAAAGTACTAGTAATGGGTACCCAGGTCATTTCTGGGATGTTATACATCGTGTATTTGTAGATTAAAAACGCATAATAAAAGTGTAGTATTCCTAGTATTAAGCGAGATACAGAGCATAATTGCTCTGACACCCATAAAATACGCCGATGGCGGCAAAACTTGGCTGTGACGTCACGGGTGGCCTTCATGCAGGATGGCGTCAAATCTTATCGCATGGAAATTACATATTGACATATTGCTTTGGGCTGCCTCTTGGTCCAGGAGTGTCCAATTTCTAAAACAGTTATATTGTTTTAAGGCATTAAAAGTGCTCTATTACTTGATACGTTTTTGTGACGATTGGTCGCATAAAATAGCATTTGTCAGCAGTTTAGGGTAGTCCCTACATCACATGAAATTGCTTTATATAGGATAACGCAATTGTCTCCTAAGCTTGACAATAAGAACTGTCGCAGGTTAAGATACTTGATAAACTAGTGGTTTTGTGAAATGTTGAATAAATGTACTTATTACGAATTTCCAAAAAATACACAACTATTCCTTTCAAGTCCCACTCTCAGTTGAATAGATCGACATTTGCGATTCCTTCTTTGACCTAAACTTAAGTCTGTCTGACACAAGCTTAACCGAACGGTCTCTCCTCTTTGATGTTTATGCTATACAAACTTGATAAACCTCTTGGGAGCACTAGGTCGAGTTTTATAAACATACTATCTGCCTCAACTCCGCAAAATGTAGATTTTGCCCATTATGTGCCCATATTAAAATTGCGCACGACATCGCTCACATTTCAGTTGTACCGAAGTTTGCAATGGGCCAATTTTACAATGGGATTCATGAGCAAATTCAACATTTTGCTGAGTTGAGTCAAAGAAATATGTTTATATACATACATAAACAACTATATATATAAGTACTATCAAACTGTACAAAAAGGTTGTGATTGCCAACTATACGCCTAAGGTACTCAATATTTGAACCATGCTTATGTTGTTTTGTTGTTAGAAGACATACATATTCTTATTTGCTTTCGCTTATTATTATTTTGTGACTTTGGAGAAATACAAATTCTGTTGCACATGTGTGCAATTTGAAATGATAATAATAATGATAATAATCTTTATTTCACAAGGGTAACACAGTCAAATACAGGATTTGATTTTTGCTGTGGCCTTTAGATTTAAGGATTATACCTTTCATGCTTCAGGCCACAGAGTTAAAAATTGTTCTCCAATGTATGGTTTTTTGAATTTGTATTTATATTTTGTATTTGTATATTTATTGACTGTATCATAAAGATTACAAAATTATAAAAAAAACTATATATATGTGTTTATCAGAGGTTTGCCAAGGTTGGATGCCAGTGGCGAACACGAACTTTTTGTAACAAAACAAGGAAAAAACGGTCAGTCAAGCTTGGGTCAGACAGACTATAGACTGTTCATAAACAGTGACAAAGGACCACTTTTTGAAATAAATAATAATGGCACTAAATGGCCTTCATTTATTCATTCATTCCCACCCAACCACGCCCTCAAAAACACGTTACAGTACTGAAATGTACATGGAGCTTATAATGTAGCTCTACATTTCGGCTAGCTCAACATGTCACTTCCGATTTCTCAGCCGTTTGCGGTCGGATTTTAACGAAATAAATATCGCTATTTTCACAATTAGATATATTTTCAAGATAGAAATTACCATGAAAATTGCGTAATCCACATTGAAGTGGCAGCGAGGGAAGTCGATCATGCCTTCATGTGACAGTGTCTCCCGAATGAGACCATAACAAATGCCGTTGTTGTGTTTAACTAGCAATTTCTCAGCCATTTCTGGGTTGATTTTTACGCGATAAAGTTTGTTTGGACCGCACATAGATATTCCATAAGCATATAAAATATCAAGGCAATCACTATATTAACGATGAAGCAGCATCGAGGAAAGTACAGCTATGTTTACGAGCGACTATTCCGCTCAGTGTAAAAAGAGATGACCTAAATCTTTGAAGGCCACCCTTTACGTCACTGCTGCACAGCCTCGTTTTCAGTCGTTTTTCGGCGGGAGATTTTTTTCTCAAAATTGGCGCTTTGGAATCACAAAAAGAATTACTAAACATAACTTTTTGGCTATTCAATCTACTTACTTATATTTTATAAGTAATGAAGACCACACTTTTGAAAAGAAAAATGTATCTTTTTTACTAGTTACTAGTACTTTAATAGTTTTGACGATATCTCCTCGTCAAAAAAGCTTTTCCAATTTTGCTTTTGCCTATACGATCTTATCAAAATTGTGAGGCTGATTTTGATGGTGGTATTGTTGATGTCTTCATTTTCCCATTACAATATGTTTACCGTATATTAAAAGTATTTGGCCAGTACGGGGATCGAACCCGCGACATTCGCGTTATTAGCACGACGCTCTAACCAACTGAGCTAACCGGCCGCATTGGGCGAAGGCTACATCATAGATTCAGATTTCCAAAGTGCAGCGGAATAACTGCAGTGCAATGACAATTTTAGCAACAACAACCGAAAGCTACAACGCCAGTGCATTATCAACTGGAGTCGCAGACCCAATCAGATATAGCATCTACTAACTGAGGACGTCGTCTGCATCATCAGTTTATTCAAAAGTTTTAACTTATTCTTACATAATGTATTCCTATGATATTATTTCTATGTATAGTTTTGCAGGTGCCACATTTTATATTGATTTATGTGTATGTTGATTATTCTACATCTATATTTGTATGTAATGTTATTTGTTTGTGTGTGGATTGTCCTATATTTGTTATTGTGCTTAATTTTAGTATATTTGATATGATATTTTTAGATGATATAAACATACTTGTATACATGTGAAATAAAATCCGATTGCACACGTGTGTAATTTGAAATTTTGAAAAAGTTGAATAAAATCTACAATACAAAACGTGCTTTACTCACTCATGCTTCACCTTTCCTCTAGAAGCTGTCGCCTGGATCTTGTTGACACCTATGGCAATAACTTGGGTATCAACACTTCATCTAGAAAATATCTGAAAGAGAGTTGTTGAGAGTGTTCTAGGGAACAATCTATCTTCGAATATTTCCCAACTATACTTTTTACCCCAAAATGTATCAAAAATATTTGGGCAGTCAGGGATCGAATCCGCGACATTCGCGTTATTAGCACGACGCTCTTACTAACTGAGCTAGTCGGCAATCATCTACGACATCAAATCAACATTTCTAATTCAACCCATAAATTCTAAAAAAGTCATAAATCATATCACTAACTTTTCACAAATTAATGCTGGAGATTCGGAGGAGATCTTTTAAGCGAAAGCAATGATCAAAATCTTTGAAGAATAAATGTTTATATGAACAAAACAAGCAGCTCTCATTCAAACATTTGGTTAAATCATCCTTAGCTTCCGCATATTTATCAAAAATATCTAAGATCCAGACGACAACTTCCAGAATAACTCCTGAGAATTACTATTCTTATCTAGAGCGTACACCTAGTCAGAGAGTGGTGTTAGCAAGCGATAATATGAGAAACATTCTGGTGAACGTGCCTTCTTTAAATTTTCTCAACTGTAGTAGATATCACCAACATTGCTTTGCTGTCTTGACCGCTAGAGCATCAATGGGTTAATTGGTGTTATTGATAATGTGCTTTGCCCAATGTTTTCATTAAAACTTGTTTGCCATGTAATAAAAATATATGGCCGGTACGGAGATCGAACCCGCGACATTCGCGTTATTAGCACGACGTTCTAACCAACTGAGCTTAAACCGGCCACCATATATATTGAAGTTATAATCAATTAAGAGTTCCGAAGTGCAGCAGAACAACTGCAATACAGTGACAGCTTAATCATCAGGTGAAACTTCCAATGCCAGTGTATTATCAACATGATTTGCGGTAGCAATCAAATATAGCGTCTACTAACTAGGACGTCGTCTGCACGTCTATTCAAAAGTTTTGGAACACGGGTATAGAACTTTCAAAAGACATACAAAAATACTCAGATATGGTCATACCGACAAATATACATTTTATTTTATTTTTTAATAAGCCAAACTTTACAGGGTGATTTTCATTTACCGAAAATGTTTTTATAACTAGTATTACATACAACAAAAGTGTTCATCCGAAATCGGGTATTGATAAGTATTTTTACAAAACATCTGAAGGAGAGTTTTGACAGTGCTTTAAATAGTTTCCAAACTATACACTTACCCTATATATCTCCATAATTGCCTTGGTGTTTTGGGCACATCGAGCATTAATGGGTTAAATGGTGGTGTTGTTAATGTCCTTTGCCCCCATTTTCATATCAAAATATGCTTAGCATGTATTAAAAATATTAATGGCCAGTACGGGGATCGAACCCGCGACATTCGCGTTATTAGCACGACGCTCTAACCAACTGAGCTAACCGGCCGCCATGTATGCAATACATACCTGTCAACATTCAACTATCCAAAATCAGGAGATTTCACGCGGTTCACTTTAGGGACCTCTTTCGCGTCATTTTTGTTTAGTTTCAATCCTGGCCGCCAGGGGTCAGGTAAGTAGTTTAGCTTAGGAGTGAGCTTTACGTTTCACAAGAGTAGGCAAATTGATAACCATACACATATGTTAATGAAATAACTTTTTTATGTAGCAGATCACACTTGCAGCATGATGATATACTCACAGGTATGAAAAACACACCAAATTAATGTGTTTGAATTGGAAAATATCCTAACAACACTTACATTATCCAAGATCAAATACTTCCATTTTTTGGAATTTAAAAAAGAATTTGAAAATTCTTTTTAAATTCTTTTTGGAAAACTGAAAACTAATTTCTCTGATTTGGCTACTCTTTCAACTTTGACACTAATGTTTACAGCAATCTAAATATAACATTATTAATCAGTTGCTCTATGTTAAATTAGTAAATATGAAATTGTATGATATTTGATAAATTTACTGAACTCCTAGATCTACTGATTCCTCAAAATAGTGTAAAAAGGCCCACTTCTTAACCTATTCACGTCTGGATATTTTCTTGTAAAATAGTCTGGATCTATGATACATTCAAACATAACTTTGATGAAATTAAGCATTAATGGATAAAGTATTTGGAGGATAGTAAATAGTTTGGTTGAGATCAACATTTTTGTCAGGAAGTGTTTTAGTGTTTTCCTCCATTTCCTCTCTATATATCCACACTACATGTCACATAGTAAGCCAAAGAATCACTCTTTTTGCTCCTCCTAACTTCAGAGTATTCTCGAGCGATATTGTCATTAAATTTACACATATACCTGTGTTTTTTATGAGGTGGTGAATTATCCTTGTCAGCCATTGTAGATTTTTTCTTGAGATGCTATCTGATGACGCTAGCCCACATAGTGTAGCAGCAGAGACCCAAAAAGTGGCTTATTTTAGAAGTAACCCCAGCCGGCAGTAGAACAAGCAGCATCATACATCAAATGAAAGCTAAAAATCTCAGGATTCAGAAACTGTGTGATGCCGGAACCAAAAAGTTGTACAACTGGAGATATCGCACCGTTTCCATGGCAACCTTTTTAAAGACGTGAAAACAATGAAAAACTGCTCTTCAATTAAATTCTTGTTTGGTGGCCTTCTTATCAATATTTCTCATTCGGATTACTCTTGATGATTAATAAGGTCCTTATCTAGTGAAAAAACGTAAAATGAAACTTGAAAGTTGTTCCTGCACATAATGACCTCACAATTAGGGTACTTATGTAGAAACGGGTAAAAATTAACTATTTTTGGACTTAAAAGTTTTAATAAAAGACATATACGAAGTTTTTCATGCAGGAAATACATATATTTGAAAAGAAGACACTATAAGCTTTCATTTGATGTATTATTAGACCCCCTTGCAAATTTTTGTATTAAACAATTGGCTTCATACATAGTAGCTATAGTGATGGCTATTATACAGCAACTTGATGAAAACTTACCTAATGAGCACCTCATTCTAGTTTTGTACATTCTCAGCACTATTTTTCATTCAAATTACTCTTGACAGTTATTAAGGTCCTTTACTAGTGAAATCATTGAAGACAAATGTCAAAGATGTGTGTTGTACTGAGTGACCCCACATTTAGGGTAAATATGCAGAAGCATGAAAAAATCGTATTTTTAATTTTTTTGTTTAAATAAAAGTATTATATGAGATTTTGCAGGCTTGCAATATATATCTTCATAGAGACGACACTGTGAGCAATCAATATTAGACCCCTTGCACATCTTTTTGATTGAAAATATGGCGGCATACATGGTAGCAGTAGTATGAGGGCTACATACAGCAACTTGGTAAATCTTTGACATCTGTCTTCAATGGTTTCACTAGCAAAGGACCTTAATAACTGTCAAGAGTAATTTGAATTGAGAATAATGCTAAGAAGGTACAAAACTAGAATGAGGTGCTCATTAGGTGAGTTTTCACCAATATAGCCATCACTATAGCTACTATGTATGAAGCCAATTGTTTAATACAAAAATGTGCAAGGGGGTCTAATAATACATCAAATGAAAGCTTATAGTGTCTTCATTTCAAATATATGTATTTATTGTATGAACAGCATCATATATGTCTTTTATTAAATTTTTTAAGACCAAAAATAGTTAATTTTTACCCGTTTCTACGTAAGTACCCTAATTGTGAGGTCATTCAGTGCAGGAACAACTTTCAAGTTTCATTGTACGTTTTTTCACTAGACAAGGACCTTATTAATCATCAACAGTAATTTGAGTGAGAAATATTGATAAAAAGGCCACCAAACAAGAATTTAATTGAAGAGCAGTTTTTCATTGTTTTCGCTTCTTCAAAAAGGTTGCCATGGAAACGGTGCGATATCTCCAGTTGTACAACTTTTTGAATCCGGCATCACGCAGTTTCTTAATCCTGTGATTCTTAGCTTTCATTTGATATATGGTGCTGCTTGTTCTACCACCGGCTGGGGTCCATCCCAAAATCTGGTCCTTTGCTGCTACACTAACAATGCACCTTCCCTCTTCATCCCATAGAACAATACATGATAATTCCAATTAGTAAGGGATTAGCTATGAATACCTACTGATAGGAATCTATTACTACACACAGTAATTAGGTCACGTGAGATACACTTGATAGAAGGCAGCAGACTGACCAACTAGCTGAGAAAAAGATGGAGGATTTTTCAAAGTCAGCAAAATCAGTAGCTAATCAGTAGATTTCTTCAAATCAGGTGCTCAATCAGTAGACAGCAATTTTGGGGTCTGAAATCAGTAGAGTACTGCTCAAATCAGTAGAGTTAATGTTATCGATATGAGAGCCCTGATTGGGCCTTGTTCCCACGTGACCTCGCGCTGATGCCTTATCTGTGACTCCTGGCATGAGTCCAGCTCTTCTCCGTAGCGCATATAGTAATTGGTCTCTTGCTACATATCCATTCTTTTCTTCATCCAAGATATAACTCATCATTTTGTTTGATTGCAAAACAGCTTGAAAAGGTTGGAATCCAATGACGTCCCTTAAGAATTCCAAAATCCCAGAACTAGATTTGCAGAGCTATCAGGGAACGTGTTATTTAGTTTGACAGTACTAGCCAGGTCAATTGCATTACCTGACTAATTGATTGTTAGTTCCTCAGATTCACTTCCTTTAAAGGTAATAGCAATCAAAAAATGGTGTTGAAATGGCGGTTTCCTGAGCACCTAAAGTTTTATTCCAACATTTGACTTTTTCACAAACACAAACTATGCGATGGCTTAGTCTAGCGGGTGCCTGTCTGGATGGCTGAGTGGTATAGGGTCTTTTATCACTATATGGGTTCGAATCCAGGCCAAGGCATGATATCAGAGATTTGGGGTTAAGCTGTGGTTTTCGCCGTGTAGTCAAGTTTCCTCCCATACTCTTTTAACTGACTGACGTCAGAAATAAGCCTGCATATGACTTAGAGAGTGGCAATAACCGAGAGTCAAATTGGAATTACTATATTTTCAGATTCTAGGTATCGACTGAATCAGAATTTCGAGACAAACTTCCTTTTTCTTCTTCTTCATCATATCATTATCTAAGTATTTCATCAGCAGGCTAAAGACTAACAAGTTGGTTGGAATGCCACTGCGCTCTTCACGTTTCTTTAAAGGCTTAATCATTATTCTGTTATAGTTTGGAAAAGGTGGGAAGTTAGCCCTCTAAACAGAAAAATTGGCATTATAAGCACTTTCAGCGTTCTATCTGCCAAAATCTCTCAAAGATACTATGCATGCAGTCGAATGTTTTACATGATGAATTATTCATTAACTGAAGAGCACATGAATCTTAGGTAAATAAAAACAAGTGGATATAAAACCAGCAGGTCAACCTGAACAGGCTAGCCTCAGCCAGTGCCAACTAATAGCCCAAAATTCTTGCTCAGCGCATGCTCAGTTGATGCTGGCGATCAGGTTTCTCTGTTGTGCAAATGAAACAAGAGCCCTAATTGGTCCTTCTTCCCACATGACCTCACAATGATGCTAGATCAGTGACCCCTGGCATGAGTCCAGCCCTTCACTCTAGTGCATATAGTGATTGCTCTCTCTCACTACATATCCATTCTTTTCTTCATCTAAGCATGAATCGAAACCCCTGGAATCATTCAAATGTATAGTGGCACCAGAAGAATCCTGTCAACATGTGGTCGTATAAAAAAGGCGGGTACATTAAGCAGTAAATCACATCATTTGGCGTGTGGGGTTAATAGTGAACATAGGGTCATTTAAAGATTTTACATATGGTAAAGCCTACGCCTTTTTCCTCGTAATCAGATCAATTGTGAATGTCTAGGCAATCACCGAGCAGAGCGAGACACCATCTATTCCATTAAAGGACAATTCCACCATGGATAAAACAGAGGCCCAAATAGTTTCTTATGGTATTCTCTACTTCAACCCAAGTTCCCACCAGTGCCAACCTTCATACAAGAAGTATATTGTTGCTTAAACACCTCCTAACAGACACAAAATAGAGGCACTGGGGGCGGCCATTTTTGTTGATAGCCTTTTAGCAGGCTGTTGGTGCAACTAAGTCATTAGCAGTAAGGTAGCTGCTAATGACTTAGTTGCAAATCGAAATGGTCATAAAATTTGAACAAAGTAAAAATTAGAATAAATGATACCCTTCCCTTCATATATATATTCCCACCACATTCACATAGTATGTGAAATTTGAACGTCCCCTGTCCATATATGTAGATAGGAATGCTGTGTGATAAAACATTAATTTTTTTCAGTATCTCAGGCGTCAAAAGGAGAAATGTGATGGTGGGACGCGGAGATGAAAGTAGAAGAGTTAGAGGGTAGCAGCGTGAAGAGGAGCAGTGTAACAAGTGATATACAGGAAGGTGGCAGTGGAAAGAGGAAGACAGAAGCCAGCAGTTGGGCAGGGATGTGCGTTGGCACTGGCAGGAGGGGAAGGGGAAAGAGATAGGGAGGTGAGAAGTAGTGGTGGGATAGGGAGGTGAAAGTTTAGGGGGTGGCAGTGAGAATTCGGAGAGGGGGCAGCAGTGGGATGGGCAAGCAGAAGAACAGGGGTAGTAATGCAGAGGGTAGGTAGGAGGGTAGATAGGAGGGGACGTGGTAGGAGTACCTGTAGTGGTGAGGAGAGGTAAGTGGAAGGAAGGGGTGGTAGTGAGGTGAGGAGGAGGGGGGGGGGGTGGAAGAGAGGTAAAGTGGTGAGGAGGGGGGCAGAAGGAGAGGTCTATAGTAGCAGGGAGTGGGAATGGAGGAAGTAGGGGTAGAGAAAGGAGGGTGATAAAAATGGACCATAGAGAAAAAAATACTTCAGGGACTATACTTCCTTTGCCTCTTCTCAATCCACATCATGAGATGGTGCAATGGAACCACTGAGTGCGTATTTGTTATTTAAACGCGTGGAACCCTCAAGTGTGGGAAAAGAGGACAACCAGCAAAATTGCTGGACTCCCTTTTATATAACTTAGGCCACATCAATGAGATGCCTTAGGATCGGAGGGGAGATGAAATGTTTGTCAATGTTTAGGATGATAATGATAAACTTTAAATGGGAAGCTCTGATGATTTTGTAAGCACCAATTTATTGCCAGTATTCTCAAAACCGCACAACTAAATTATATCTGCCCTAATTGCTTTTATTGGGTTTTCTGTCGCTTTTTTCGCAAAAATGGAAATGACTGCGAGTAGGACCTATAAATAACCATCATGTGACTCGAAAACGTGGCCGACGTAATGCCTGCGTCGCCAGAGAGCAAAGACAAGACAGTCTTGTTGCTCACACTCCCTAATCCCTGCTAGCGCTCAACCTGCATCGTTTGGTATAGTCGGATACAGATACAAGACGTGTCGACGCTCCATATGAAAGGGAGCAGGGAAGATGAGCAGTGTTCGAAAGTAACAGGACGAACTATAAAGTTTTGCACTAGTAGATCAATACACTTCACCAATTTACTGTTCCAAAGTGCAGTGGAACAACTGCAATGCAGTGTAAACTTTAGCAACAACAATTGAGACTTTCAACGCCAGTGTATTATCAACAGAAACTGTAGACGCAGTCAAATATAGCATCTTCTAACTAGGAAGTCGTGTGTACGTTTATTAAAAGTGTTGGAGCATAGGTAGAACTTTCAAAATGTTAAGTCAAATGCAGTTCAATGGTGTGGTGTATGCAAAATGTGTTTCAATCACCCATGCTTCACTTTTCCCGCAGAAATTGTTTCCTGGGTCTTTGTTACTTTATATGGTAATAACTTGGGAATCAATAATTGATAAAGCAAATACTTGAAATAGAGTTGTTTTTGGAGTTTTCTGGAGAACATTTTTTCTTCAAATATCTCGCGACTATACATTTTATGCGCCAAGGATTTCAGCAGATTGTCTTTCTGCATAATGTTTTCCCCAGATTCATTCATTTATTCATTTATGCATCAAAATGTTTGGTAGTACGGGGATCGAACCCGGCCACGACATTCGCGTTATTAGCACTACGCTCTAACTACCTGAGCTAACCGGCCACTATTGATGTGCATAGTCAGCAAATCAGGATTCGGCAGTGAAGTGGAACATACGTAGTACAGTGACAATTTTCGCATCAACAGCTGTAACTTACAGTTCATATAATTGTTAGGCCATGCGTTTAATCAAGATACGAATGGCATTACAATTGTATAGCATCCATGGCCTCACATATTTGATCGTTAGTCTGCAACTAAAGCAACATCCAATAATATTTTAGGAGGGATTTAAAACCGAAAATTCTCAGTAGAATGTCTCGAAATATCACTTGGTAATCAAAATATGTCATCACCACTGTCTGACCAGGCGTGCGTTCTAGATGAGGATGGGTTAACCCACTGTCTGGATCTTTGATAATTTTGATATTGGTGTAGAAATTAAGGATAATTCAACAAAATGTTTGAAGGAGCGTTGATGGCATTGTTATGATATACAGTTTTCCTTTTAATTTATGCTTTTGCCTGAAATATTTCCCCAAAATAGCTAAACTGCTCTTGGCCACTGAGAGGGTCCATAATATATGTATGTACTTATGATAGTGTGGCCATATTTGAGTATTTTGAAAGATCTACCTTTGCCATAAAACTTTTGAAATAACGTGCAGACGACGTCCTAGTTTGTAGATGCTATATTTGATTGCGTCTGCTGATCGTGTTGAAATTAGACTAGGGTTGTAAGTTTCAGTTGCTGCTGCTTAAGTTGTCACTGCACTGCAGTTCTTTCGCTGTACTTTGAAATCGTGAATTGATGACGAGCGTAGGAGATATGGTGGCCGGTTAGCTCAGTTGGTTAGAGCGTCGTGCTAATAACGCGAATGTCGCGGGTTCGATCCCCGTATTGGCCAAAGATTTTTAATACATGGCAACCGTTTTAATGGGGAAATGGGGGCAAAAGAACATCAACAATACCACGTGTTTACCCAGGATGATATTTTTCGTAAAACCCTTGAGGCAAAAAGTTAGGAAATATTTTAAGAAAAAAAATGTCCACCAGAATATTCCCAACAGCTCTCGTTCTAATCTTTTCTGGATTAAGTATTGATTCCCAAGTTATTGCCATTTTTAACTGGCGTTCTAAGTTTCAGTTAAGGTGATGGGTACCATTGCAAGCCAGTTAAAAGCCCTGTCCCAAAACACACCTCAAAGCAGCATCAGCCTATAACTAGGTGTATCTCCAGGTTCCTGAGTGTTATAAGGTAGAGAATATCATCGCCAACTGTCATTATTCAATCCATATTCTGTTTTATTTCAAAATTTACAAATAATTTTTCAAATGACATATTCTCATAACCTACGCAAGTGATGGTTACTGCAGGTTCAGAGTTACTTTAGGGATATCATTGACTATGCCCAATAAGAAGTAATTGTTTGATTTTTTACCCCTGAAGATTTTTACAGGCCATACCATTGAAAATTCTAGTGAGAAATCTTGACCCCAAGTGAATAAGCCTCTTACAGCTAGAAAAGGTATCAACTATTTATAGCAAACCGGACCCTCGCCTTTGTTTTAATTGTGACGCGCGACCACTGAGGTGTGTCTTTGTACAGCTGTCTTTTGTTCTTAGCCTACATGGGGACACCACTGAGTTATAGGCTCCACACATACGAGATCTCACTAAAATTTCCAAATGTTATGGCCCGTAAAAATCGTTGGCAGTAAAGAATCAAAAAAATACTTTTTATTGGGCATAGTCAATGACATCCCTAAGATGTCTGTGAACCTGTAGTGACCACCACTTGCGTAAGTAATGAGATTATGTCATTTGAGTGAAAAGTTGTAAATATTGAAATAAATTAGAATGTGGGTTGACTAAGGACGGTTGGCTATGATATTATCTACCTGACAACACTCAGGAACCTGGAAATACTCCTTGTTCTATGAGTATGCTACAATGAGGTGTGTTTTTGGACGGACCTTTTATCTAGCTTGCAATGGTACCCATCACATTAATGTTGCTAAAATTGTCACTGCACTGCAGGTGGTCTAGTGCACATCGGAAACCGTAATTGATAAGTTCGGTGGTACATATGGTGGCCGGTTAGCTCAGTTGGTTAGAGCGTGTCGCGGGTTCGATCCCCGTACTGGCCAAACATTTTGATACATGGGGAACGTATTTTAATGAAAATGTGCCAAAACAGAAATGCAATTTTGGTGACATCTTGGGAGCAAAACCATAGGTGGGGAAATATTTAAATAACACTGCCTTAACTCGCCTTCAGATATCAATACTACGTATTAGTTGTTGCCAAATAATACGGTATTTCTATCGTGGAAACTAGACTAGCAAAACACGTAGTAATAAATAAAATACGTTTCAGTTCATGTTATGGCATGTAAACACTTTAGCAGTAAGGAATCTGAAATTGTCTTCTTATTGGGCCTAGTCAATGATATCCCTAAGGTTACTCTGAACCTGCCGTGACCATTATCTGTGTAAGCATTGAGATTATGTCATTTGAGTGAAAAGTTGTAAATATTGAAAAGAAATAGAATATGAATTGACAAAGGACGGTTGGCTATGATATTCTCTACCTAATTACACTCAATAATCTGGAGATACACCTAATGTTATATGAGTATGCTGCTGTGAGGTATGTTTTGGGATGGGGCTTTTAACTAGCCCCGTCAATGGTACTGATCACCATATTAAAGTTGTCACTCAAGTGCAGTTGTTCTACTGTACTTTCGAATCTTCAGTTGATGACGCTTGAATTTCACATGGTGGCCGGTTAGCTCAGTTGGTTAGAGCGTCGTGCTAATAACGCGAATGTCGCGGGTTCGATCCCCGTACTGGCCAAACATTTTGATACATGGGAACCACATTTTCATGAAAAGATGGAGGCAGGAACATCAAAAAGTATCCCCAATTAACACATTAACGATCGATGCGGCCGAAACAGCAATTCATTTTTGGGTGTGTTTTTTGGGTAAAACCATCGTTTGGAAAATATTTTAAAAAGAAATGTTTACCATATCACTGCCAAAACTCCCCATCAAATATATTGTAAACTACGTATCAGTTCCAAAGCTGTTTCCAAATAATACGTTATTTTATCATGGAAACTAGACTAGCAAGGTAGTCAATATTTAACACTGCCTTACGAACGTGACAAATGTCTTGAAACCGTACATTTTGAACAAACTTTTATAAAATGGGGAGTAATGCCAAATCACTTGAGTTTAAATGGATTTTATTATGGAAAGTAGACTTAATACCTAGCAGGCTAGTCACAGTTTGACAATGCTTTACGAACATAACAAATGTTCCTAGGCCTTACATTTTAAACATATTTTAATCTCATTCATACCTTGATTACGCCAATGGCCTAACGTATTTGATCATAACTCTGCAGCTAGAGCAATATCTTCGAATATTTAGGAGGGTTTTTAAAAACGATCCACTTCTTGTAGAATATTTCTCAAAATATCAGTTGTCAATTAAGATATGTCATCACTACTATCTGACCAGGTGAAGGCTCTAGATGAGAATGGGTTAACCCATAAATGCTCAGTAGTTACTCTGGACATTTTCCTCTGTATCTTTGATAATTTTGATAGTAATGTGGACGCTAAGGATGCTTTAACAAAATGTTTGTAAGAGAGTTGCTCGTAATGTTATAATAAACATTCTCCTTCAAAATTTAAATCCATGCTTTCGCCTAAAAGATTTCTTGAATTTGAAACAAATTCCGCCAGTGTGCTCTTCGCCGCTGCAAACATTGATAGGTTCAAAGATAGTGATAGGACTACTTAGAAACCGTGAATGTCTGAAAGTCCTTGAAATATTTCAGATATGTCTGAAGAACAGGTGTAGTAGGATAGTTCAATTCAATGCTAGTTTAACACATACCGATTAGTTTCGATTAATAACATTCATTCTATATATTGCTTGAATATTTGAAAAGGAAATAATAAACTCTTTGTACGTTTTTCGGTATGGCCGTATTTGAGTATTTTTGTATGTCTTTTGAAAGTTCTACCTGTACTCCAAAACTTTTGAATAAACGTGTAGGCGACGTCCTAGTTAGTAGATGCCATATCTGATGTCGTGGGTAAAAATACAATGGCATTGAAAGTTTCAGTTGATGTCACTGTAGTGCAGTTGCTCTGCTGCAATTTGGAATGATGAATTGTTGACGTTTGAAATCATATGGTGGCCGGTTAGCTCAGTTGGTTAGAGCGTCGTGCTAATAACGCGAATGTCGCGGGTTCGATCCCCGTACTGGCCAAAAATTTTGTTTCGGTGTAAACATGTTTTAATGACAATGGGGGTAAAGGACATAAAACATACCACCAACTAACTCATTAATATTCGATGTAGCCAAAATAGTGATGCTAGTATTGTATTGTATGTTTATTGACAACGTACGAGGACGCAAAATCACACGTGATACATTTTATGCACAACATCAAATCAGAACAAAAAACGGAACTACATATATGAATAGAAACGAAATAATTATCAAACTACACTTTGTCACATATACTTTGTGAGCAAAATACACTATAATACATATTTATATTTATATTCTGGCAAACCGAGTGTTATATGGAAAGCCATACCCAAATACATGTATACGTAAAAACGTATTGCGATCCCTGGAAAAGGGAGCTGTTAACAGGGTTGGACGGAATCTCTATCAATGACAGAGTCATACATCTTACAAATGTGTTTCCCTGCTATAATACATACTTTCACCATCACGTCCATAGGGATGCACTCAGGATGTTTTCCCATTGCGAGACTATAGACATTTCCGGGTTCGCTCATGTATCCTACTAACCCTTCGTGTCCAATGTTTCGTATTTCATCGAACATGCGTATCCTATCCTGTTCATAACAGGGGCACTGCATGATCATGTGCCATGGGTTTTCAATTATACCGAGGTCACAACGAGAGCAGCATTTGGTCATAAAAGAGGCGCGCTTCATCTTAAGGTCATGGCTCTTAAGGAGGCTGCAAGCACATAAGATAGAGGTCATCTTCTCGCACATGCCAATCTTTTTCGGGTACATGTCTGAGATAATCCACCAGATGAGATAATATGGCTGGCTAATCACATCAAACAAATCATATTTCTTTCCTGGTTGTTTATACATAATGGTTACATCGTCCTCCTCTTTCTTCCAGACGTGTTCCCACACAATTCTTTTCCATGAATCTTTACTATGGAAATGGTCATTGACAATCATATTCATACATTCGTCATAGAGGCCTACATCGATACTAGTATTCAGAATGTCGTAGATGGGGCTATCTTTTTCATTAACCCTCCGACTTTCGCCATCTCTAGTAAATTTTTCTGTTCTAGACTTTAAGATCTTTTTACAGGTATTAGTGTCGTCCATAACGGTCATACTTCTCAGAAAGAGGAGCTTTTTAACTTGTATGTATCTGTCGATGCTCATCCATCCCAGGGGGATGTATGCGCTATGGTTTGGCGATCTGGAATTGAATCTCTGGCACCGCCTACCGACGTACCGCTGGAACTTCCTTAAAGATTCAATTTCGTCACCCCTAAGTACCCATACCTCCGAGCCGAAAGATACTATCGGTGCTACGATTGTCCAGAAGAGATCTGCGCATACCCTCATACTCAGGCCTCTCTTTCGGATCCCAACATTAGTAACAGCATTAAAAGCTCTCCTTCCTTTTCTAATTCTGTCTTCTGTTCTAGGGAGATAATTATGAAAAAGGCAGTTTTTAACACCGACATGATCATATTCTTTATACTCCTTGACTTTATCTTTTCCAATCTTGAAATTTCTATACTTAACGCCTTTGCCATGTTCGGTTCGGTTTTCACCGTACACCATTATAGCGCTCTTTTTGGCGTTATACTGGTAGCGCCACCTTTTGGCATAACTACTGACTATATTGAGAGCTTTATCGAGTTTGTTTTTGGAAGTGCTACAGGTTGCCATGTCGTCAGCATAGCCCACAGGGCTAGTAGGTATGCCGACGATAGTGCATCCTGTACCACTCTGTTCAAGCTCACTGATAAGGGGGTCGATAAATGCGGTATACTTCAGGAGGGAAAGAAAACCCCCCTGATGTATACCGCACGTCATGGGGTACCATTCAGAGTATTCGCTATTAACCCTGACCCTACATTGGAAATCTTGATAAGTGGCGTATAAAAGACGCCAAATCTTACCACACACTCCCTTCCTGTATAATTGGTAGAACAGTCCGTCGATCCAGACACTATCAAAGGCCTTTGCTACGTCAAAATACGCCACAAAGACCTTCTTGCTAGTGTCCAGACCGACGGAAATAGTTTCCTGCAACACGAGGGCTGAGTGCACACAAGACGATCCGGACTTACAGGCACCCTGAAGCTTGGATATGACGTTTTCCGCTTCCCACCAATCAACCATCCGGTGCCAAAGGACCATCTCGAAAACTTTGTTTAGACTTGTTAGCAGGGTTATTCCCCTGTAACTATTGGGATCTAGGGCACACAGGTTTTTTCCCTTAAAGAGCGGGATCTGAGTTCCTGTTCTGAAGTTCTGTGGGATATACTCTAAGGAGATAATCTTATTGAATAACCCTGCCAACAAGTCATATACAGCACAACCCGCATGCTGCAGGTGCTCTGCAGCGATAGAGTCATGTCCGGGGGATTTGCCCTTGTTTAACCCTTTGACGGCTTTACGTATATCACCGCTAGTTATCGGGTCATCGAGAAAAGGGCCATCATCACGTTGGGCATACCAATCGTTAACTTGTGCTTTGACATACTGGTAATGATCTTGGTCGTAGTCTGTATTGATCTTTTCAGTGCATAGGTCACTGAAGTGCTTCATCCAGACCTGGACTACCTCACTGATTTTATGGACTACTTTACCACTATCATTACGAATGGTGTTTGTATTACAACTTTGGGATTTTCTGGCACTCTTAATTTTCCTCCAAAATTTGTTCTTATCAATTTCGGCGAATTTCATTATCTCGTTTATCTCATTAAATTCATATTGTCTCTGTACGAATTTAATTTCTGACTTGAAAGTCCTCTTGGCTCTCTTATGGTCTAGCCAAATTTCACAATCATCACCTCTCGGGCGACCATGTGACTTCCAAATTCTATAGTATTTTACTTTATCTTTCTTGAGTCTATCAAGTTTGTCATTCCAATAGGGGCGAATATGCTTCCTATACTTTGATTTAGGTAACGAATTACTGCACTGAGTCATCTTTTCACATAGGTTTTTAATGGAGTCGTCAATATCAGCGCTGGAAAATTCGTCCCAGTTAATACTATGCATGAGATTTCTAATGTACCCGCTCACTGGGTTAGTGTATTTCAGTTGCATAGTTTCACGCTTAATCTTACCCCACTTTACCCTAGCACAGACAGGTTTAGATGTTGGGGTTATAACTGAGCAGGAGATGTCAAGAACTGTTCTGACTACATGGTGGTCAGATGTATTCATGATGTCGTCTCTGATGACGTCACACCTGAGGACAAGGTTACTAAGACACTGCGGTATTGCGACAAAGTCAATGCAAGACGATCCCATACCTCCGCAAAAAGTATTCAAGGGGCCTTTAGCATAAGGCTGCATGTTACATGCGATAAGATCAAATTCCTCAAAAAATTTTGCAACTTTAGTACCTGTCTTTGAGGGTTGTCTATTTGACCGATTTCCTCCAAGGAACCCGATGTCGGCATTAAAGTCGCCGCACAGAATTGAAATTGTCCCTTGTTCGTTACGGTCAATGATATCAGCTACATCGTCCAATACTATGTCGAAATCATCGGATGAGCAACTAGCAGGGAGATATACTGAATATATATTAATCGATCTTCCTTCCTTGGTGTGCAAATTGATCCCACACAGCCGATCGTGAGTAAGCTCAGTTAGAGGTACGACACCAGGTATTGTGTTGCGCCATAGAATGGCTACGCCACCTTGTCCCCGACGTTGACCATATTCCTCGGCGGAGGAGTGTCTACTGGCTCGAGCAACGACATTGAAATCATTAGATAATTCATTCAAAACATTAAGTCTGTTGGCGTGTAACCAATGCTCGCTTAGAGCAATAATATCGTTCGATTTCATCAATTCCCTAAGGTAGGGGATTGATGAAACCAAACCTCTCGAGTTCCACGCAGCTATAGACAATCCTCCGCCATAGACATGGTGATATATTTGGGGTACAACTGTGTGTATATATTGATCTAAGCTGATATGAAGAACATTTTACTGAATGAACCATATTCTACTTGCAGGTGTGAAGGAGAAAATATAGTCTTTTTGGGGAGGCTAAACAAATAACTTGACCCGTCTGCAAATGCGACAGGGGGAGGGTAAAAGAAACCCGACCACTCTAGACGGAGGGTAAATATTTTCGTTTTAACCGGCCACTACACAGGGAGGACAATTGAAACTTTCTAACAGCCCACTCCTCAGCGGAAGGGTAAATAAACGTGTTCGATTTGGATTTTTGGTGCATAAAAAAGTTTTTTATTTACCGCCTGTCGTCACAGTGCAAAACGTTTTTTAATCTTCTTCTTCACACTTGCACCATCGTAAATTTCTTAAATGAAATAGCAAAACAACATTTTTGCTGAGAACTTTTGTTCCAACCTGAAAGGAGAAGTGCAGAAATGAGTATTAACCTAACTACATATCTCGACGAAATAGTGCTACTCAAGTATAAAGGGACATGCTCAACTACCTGACGAAAAAATTGGGTCACGCTCTAAATAGGTCATCTCCTTAAAACAGGCGAGACCTGAAGCCGGACCACAACAGCATTGAAGTGGATATAATAGTGGAAACTCAACATCTAGGCGGGAAAACTAGTATTAAATGCACTTATGCCACGTCTAGAATGAATTTTCGCCATGTGTACCGCAGGCTTAAGTTCAGTACTAGATGGTCGATTGAGAAAGTTTGTCTATGTGCATTTCTTTCCACCATCGCGCTGATATTCTTCGGTTTCAAGATCCCCATGCAAGCACCTGTGACCAAGTACACTGAAAACAAACATGACCCCCTTAAAATTATCACACGGGGTAGTGATAGCGACCGACAGGTGTATGTGGACAGTGGTCAGACTCAGAGAGAATGTCCGGAGCTACGTCCACCTGCAATACCTCTAACTGACCAGCAGGCGTTTCTGAAGGTGACCGGCGAAGCGACCTATATCTACTCGGCTTACTACGACGAGAGACCAAGCAGACCACAGATACGAATACTCGGGATTAGTAGTAGTGTATGGGGTCGGAAATACCTATGCCAGATATGGCTGCAGAGCGGTACTCTTCTTATTAGTCATGCAGTGCCCAAATTACACCCCGAGGGCCATGGACGCAAGTAAGTTCCCGTCATCGTAAGCATAGATTAGATTGAATCACACACTTCGAAATTGAAATTTCGATTATCATCTCTTTTTCTGTCATATCTACGCTAAATTGCGATTTGTCAGTCGTAAGAAGTGGCGGAAACCAGAGTACCCGGCGGAAACCACCGCCTATCCCCAAGTCACTGACAACCTTCTCACATGCCCCTGCTGGTAGTTAAACCCTTGCAGTCGTGGGAGACTGCGAGCAGTCAGTGGCATCGCCTTAGACCGCTCGGCCATCGGGGCAGGCCTCCATAAACAAAGAGAGTGAGGGATTTTTTAACAGAATGTCTGTAAGGTTTGTAAGCATTGATTTAGCTTAGATGCTGTGTGCAAAAGACATGCTATTCACCGTATTAAGTTGGAATTCTTGGCTCTGACTTCGGAATTTCGGTAATCGTCACAAGTTGTGACTAGGCTTATGTGAGTTGTGGATGAAATCGGAGTAACGGGTGAAAACAACCGCCTAACCCCATAAATATTCTTCTATGAATTTTCTCATCAAGAAAGTAAATGTTTATATTTGTTTTTATTTGAATATTTTGTGATCTCAGTTTAAAAATCCTGGCTAAGACCTTGTAGTAAGGCCTAAATAAAGAAACTGTCTGTTTCCTGTAACGGTATGAGAAAAAAATACGGTAGGTAGGTCGGTAAAATATTTTTTTTGATAATTTTTTTGGTCAAAAATGTGTTTTATGCATGTTTTACGTTGATTGGGAGTTGGGAGGGCGGCAAAAACTTTAGTGTAGGGATTTTTTTGAATAAAAATGTGTTAGGGTAGAGTTACAGGAAACACATTTTTTTTACCTAAGTAATACATCTTAACTCTTTTACAGATATTCCACCGTGTTTTACATCTGCCGGCTAGAGCGAAAACACGGAATACCCGAAGCTGTAGCCCTTGTTCAGAAGAAATGCCAAAAGCCAGACAACGTTCTGCCGGTCCAAAGAAAGCCATTTTTTTCACCTCTTGCCAAAAAGCCTTACGTTGTTTGTGTAACCCCACTAAACCTACATTTTAACGACTATCATAAACTGGTCGAGTTCATTGAGGTGAATCGGGTATTTGGCGCTTCAGGATTTACGTTTTATAACCAAAACAGTAGCGCTTTAGTACAAGAAGTCTTGAATAGTTACGTCATGGGTGGATTGGTCGACGTCATCAATTGGACGGTTCCGGTGCACGTGGATACATGGCCGCCATCTAGCGTCGTGGAAGTACACTATTTTG
The DNA here is from genome assembly GCA_963942565.1 of Maea johnstoni. Taxonomy (NCBI): domain Eukaryota; kingdom Metazoa; phylum Annelida; class Polychaeta; order Spionida; family Magelonidae; genus Maea; species Maea johnstoni. The sequence goes on along the minus strand of OZ012688.1, from coordinate 5,630,630 downwards.
CCCAGGCTGCAGCGCTCAACGACTGTCTCTATAGAAACCGCCATTTCTACAAATACGGCGTTTTCATTGATTTAGATGAGATTATAGTACCTCATAAACACACCACGTGGACGGAACTTATACAGGCTGTACCAGCACGTTCTCCACAAAACCTCACAATTGCCTCATACATTTTCAGGAATACATTTTTCTTTGCCAATTGGCCTGACGATGAAGACGCATCACGTGATCAAAATATCAGAAAATCGAAAATAACCACCTTATTGAAAGTGCAGCGTGAAAATCGTATATACCCTGGATTTTCTCGTTCTAAATACATTGTTGACTTGGACAAAGCGGTAGTGGTATTAGCGCATTATGTAGATGAGTTTGTTCATGGTGCTGTGTCACAGACGATATCACCAGAATTGGGTCTTCTTCACCACTATAGAGCGACAATGGAGATACGCCCACAGAAAGCGGTAAAGGACACAACTATGCATCGCTTTAAGCAAGAGATTATTAGGCGCATAAGTTCAAGATTGGCAAAACTAGACCCCATCATCATGCCAAGAGATACCTTGTAGAAGTTTCTTCTGGTTCTAGGATACTTTTCCAAAAAAATATTACAAGATAAATAAAAATAGCGATGATAAAATGTCAAAAAATAAATAAGAATAAGAGTCGTTTTCCAAAATAATTTAAGGAGAGTTGTTGGCTATCTGATGAGCGTATTTCTATCAAATATATTTTCTTTCATCCTTTTAGCCCTAAAAATTCCATCAAACTGTAAGATCTATATTGTCTGCTTCTGGCATGAATAGGTTAAGGTGGATCTGAGCAATGTGTACGAGAGAAGACGAGAAATGACGTGAAACAGCGATATTTAAACGTCTGGCATGGTCTAAACTATTGTTTTGTTTATTGTTTTCAATAAAATATTTCATTTTCAATTTGTTGTGCGTGTCAGTTTGATATTAATCTTATCATGAAAATGCAAACTAATGTAAATGGAAAACACGTGTTCTGCTTATCTTTTACGGATATCTTATTTTACTCTTCCCTCTAATTTTGTTCCATTTTCAATGGGCATTATTCTAATTTTGCAATTTTAGTCCATGTTTTCTAGGTAATATTCTGTTTTCTCTGTTAGATTTTGCAGGTTGTAATTGACAGCAAATAACTACACTACTTCCATTCAGACAATTTCCGAGTTAACTTGTGCAAATTGTAATTAACAGAAAATAACTATAACTCTTATATTCAGACAAATTGTTAAAAGATATCATAATGATTTTTTTGGTATAACTTTTGTTTTGAAATAATAAGCCACCAGCAGCGAAAGGTTAAGAATGTCCTATGCAGAATTGAAACGTTTCATGCAACCATGATGCGTTTTATAATGCTATTTCGGAAACATGCATGCACCCTTCCCACATTTTCTCGGCTTCAACCTTAGTTTTGTTTGGTTTCTTAGGACTAAAGCCACCTTCAACAGGCCAGGTCCTATCGTGATGAGATAGAAATCCGGGTCAGGGAAGAGATAATTGTTCTTTACGACCAGTCCAAGGGGTCTTTCAGTCACACCATCCACAGACAGTTACAACGCTACACATTTGTAAAGTAACCAGGCGAACCCACTAGACTTTAGCCGTACATGTAGAAGCTGTTCTAATTGCGAAGGATGACTGCACTCTGATATCCTATGTTTAAATGTGCGAGTGTAGTCATAGATAAGCACAGTAGATATTCAATTCTTACACTTAATATGCGGGCGGACCGGGCATTCTACACGACTGCATGCCTGATTGCCACTCGAATGCTTGGACATCCATAAGGCTACACACACATGACTTAACGGCTAAAAATGTAATTCATACGCAGTTAAGTAAATATGCGTGCTTCTCTATCTCGACCATGCAGACTGGCACGCCAGGGCAACCGTTCTATCAGTTACTGACAGACTACTGGTCGACTAGTGCATGGATGAAATATAGTTACTGTACATGCACCAGGCCACAAGGGTAATGTAAGTGTAACAGGTATTATGCAGACCGCAGCTGTTGATCTTTAACGACCCTCCTGACTCCCATTGAGGGGTGGATACTCTCGTTAACCCTTTCAATGCTAAGGCTACTTTCGCCAAATCACAAGTACGCAAAGATTTTTGAAAACCATCTAAACCCTGTCATATTGGTATTCCTTAGAAAGCTCTCAGTGAGTACTCTCAGATGAGTACGGTACCCATTTTCCAAGGTTTCAGTCGTGTTCAGTTTTTTTGCACCATTTTCTATTGGTCAAATTAGCCGCCAGCAGCATAACGGTTAACGACCCTCTTGTCGGGGGGTGGATCCTCTGTTTAAGAGTGCCTCTTAATACACGTTTAAACAACTGCCAACTGCCGACCTCTAACGCCATGAATTTTATCAATAACCTTCCTGCGAAGTCTAGAGACCTCAGAAGGTCTTAACTAAATCCTCATTTAATTACATGCTGCTTGCAATTACTGGCACGGATAGCTGCTACAAAAAATCAATGCTTGGAGTTCAACATGAGAGACAGAAAATGTGCAAAGGCGGATAAAAGTTAAATGGTTCGCTGAGACAACTGGAGAATGACAAGAAGTGCAACATGTTAGCAAATCATTGATAATGTTGCATTGATTTTTAACAGAGCGAATACTAAACTATGGTGGTAATAATGGCGATACGTAATAGTAATTAGCATCATTATTATCAATATCAATTTTATTATCATCATCATTATTCATTATATTATTATTATTATTATTATTATTGTTGTTATTATCATCACGGATACACATATGGAGACAACGAATTACTTTTGTACTTTATTGTTTCCAAAATACCTCTCTCTCTATCTCTCCCTCTCTATTTTGTGTCACGTTTTAAGTCATTTATTAGCACTAAAGGTGACTTGTTTAATTGAGTCACTATTGTTTACTATTTAGGTACAATTAATGTCGAAGTTTTGTTTTTCACCCAAACGTTCTCAAATTATAACTAAGTTAATTTTGTACCGTCCATATAGGTGGCGCCAAAGTGGCAAACAACGTAATTTGCAAACAGAGGTGCCACTTTGGCGCTACCTATATGGCCGACATGATTGGTGAGCCCCCTTTCTGATTTTGGAAAGTCAAAGTGGACCTGGCAATGAAAGCTTTTGGAAGGTTTGATGAAATTCTAATTTTCAATTTTAGACGTGAAATTTGCAGATTCAGTGTCACTCTGGCCTCACCTATATGGACGGCATGACTGGTGACGCCCCTTTTTTATGTAGGACTTTCAAAGGGATTCCCACAATGATAGCCTTTCAAAGTTTCATGGTTTTCTAACTGTGGGTATTTTTAAATGGACTTTAATTTATGGATGTTAGTGTCATCTTGTTGTATAATCCTACTATGCCTTTATATTGGTTACTCACTTGCACTTTTACGTTTTTGCATTTAGAGATCATGCATGGCCCTACACATATGGAAATATAGTAATATCAAAGCATTTTACCTGAATGAAAGTGACCGAAAGATGTTCATGATGTGTATAATACCTCATTCTATTCCTCACATATTCCTCTATCCGATATCACAGATCCATGACATCGACACTGCTGGGTCACCATTACCCCACATTGGCCAGCCAGTGGCCATTATCCTCACTGTCCATTTTTCATGCCATTCCGTCATGAAAAAATAATGGCGCGAGATCACCGCTAGTCTGTTTACCTTGGAGGCCTGATGCACCTTAATTAACTCCTGCAAATAAACACCTGCTTCTTCTACCTGTGGCGAAAATAGATCTCTTATTTATGGTTATGACTATACCAGTGGTTATGGTTACGCTGTAGGCGCGGTATCTACCCACGGGATTATCAGCTTATTTATCGCAGCCAGGTCGCAACGTTCTAGCTTAAAGCATACCTAGACGAATGTATAGCATAATAGTACCAACCAACCAAATACATCTTTAAATAATACTGGTTGAAGATAATGTATAAAGGGGAGCACAAAAAATAAATGACACCATTTCGGAACACTATTTAACCCTTATGCTGGTGGTGGCTAATTTTGCCAATACAATATGATGAAAAAACTTCTGACTGAAACCCTGGCACATGGGCACTCATCTGAGAGTACTCAGCGAGAGCTATCCAATGATGACAGGGTTTAAATGGTTTTCATAAAACGTTGCGTCCTTGTGCTTTGGACGAAGGTAGCCTCAGAATTGGAATAGTATATATAGTAGGGTTATAGTATACCTAAATGAATAAATAGCATAATAGTGCCAACTGGCCAAATATATATATATATATATATATATATATATATATATATATATATATATATATATATATATATATATATATATATATATATATATATATATATATATATATATATATATACCGGTATATATATATATATATATATATATATATATATATATATATATATATATATATATATATATATATATATATATATATATATATATATATATATATATATATATATATATATATATATATATATATATATATATATATATGATACTGGGTGAAGTTAATTTAATGAAAAAAATGTATAGGGGGCACAAACAATTAATGACATCATTTCTAAAACACTACTCATATACCAAAGTAAGCCACCATAGGTACCTTTATCAGGCTTGGTTGGAACGCATGCGCAGACGAAGGGAAACAGTGTGCTTTATTTGTAATGTGTGTGATATCCCTTAACCCTTTCAATGTTGAGGTTACTTTCGTCCATGAAAGAAAAATGCTTTGAAAAACAATATTAACCCTGTCATGTTGGTATTCATTGGATAGCCCCCACTGATTACTCTCAGATGAGTACTCACGTACCAGGGTTTCGGTCATTGTTTTTAGTTTTTTGCATCGTTTTTTTATCTGCCAAATTAGCCAGCAGCAGCACAAGGGTTAACGGTACTACCTACTGTGAAGGTATCATTAATCAAGCATTGTCCAGGATCCTAAACATTACTATTCACGACAAATTCATAAGGTAATAGTGGAATAAAGTGTCGCGAAAAGCATCGTTATAATACCATACCGTTCCAATGGTACAGCTACTGTAGATTTATTACTGTGAATTTTGCGAATTTACAGAAAATCGATTTTTGCGTTTTTTAAACTTTGCGAGTTAGCCGCAACATGGAGTGCCAGCTCATACACTTAAAGTGGCAGCAATAATCATTGCACATTTTAATTGCGTCCGAGGCTAAACGCTAAAAACGCAAACATTAAACTAACGGAATATTTTCCGAATTTACAGTACCGTACGTGACCGTTTCGTTCTTAAAGGTATCCATTCCTACACTACATGTACAACCTTCTTGGGGTCTATCTATCACGCGTCTTGAGGTATTCGTTTACTCAACACACCAGACGTGTCATGGACTCTTGTTTCAAGGGAAGCACATCTGACTGTCAGTAATTTCCTGAGCACGCACACGAGACTGAATGTCTACATAAGTGGTCGATAGAGGAGACACACGCAGAGAAAACAAGACGCTTCCCAAAATACATGACCTTTTAGGACCTCATCAATAGGTGTTGGGGGAAGAGGCCTTATCTAAAATTACACGTTATTGTATAGAGGGCACGTGGTTGTGATGGTAAAATTATTGGGTAAGCATTTTGAACAATAAAATAATGTGTGTGCATATAAATATATATATATATATATATATATATATATATATATATATATATATATATATATATATATATATATATATATATATATATACACACACACACATATATGTATATATTTATCTATCTATCTATCTATCTATCTATCTATCTATATATATATATATATATATATATATATATATATATATATATATATATATATATATATATAGTGTATTGTATTGTATTGTATATTGACTGTATCATTGATAATACAAAATTATACCTGTACAACTTTATTATGAATCACTAGGATAAGATAAAATGAGATACAATAGCCAATCAGAACAAAACAAAAAACAACATTCTGGCATGATATTGGGAGCAACACAGTCTGTGAGGTAACAATACTTTTATAAACCTCAAGAATATGAAAAAAATGTGAGAATTACAGCACAGACCAAGTTAAATGTTTTGGCATCTTTTTTATTTTCCAAATATGAATAATCATCACATTCAATGTAGAGTTTGCCATAGCCCGGGAAAACACTGATATATTAAGGCTGTGGTGATGGTGAAGCATTCAAAACCTCCTAGTTTAGCACTCTTATCCCCGTTTGAATAGTTGTTATCCAATCCCTGTGGTCTTGGTGTTTCAATCATAAGTTTTCTATAACTTTGCTGCTTGAACTTACCTGGATAGGACCACAGGTTCCATTGTGCAATAGTTTACATTAAGTGACAATTTACCTGATCCGTAAAGGATACATTTGATTTATAAATACAATGCACGTTTGCTAAATATACTATGCTGGGGAAATTTGAAGGAAACTCTGAAGTTTCTGCAAGAGTATACCTTCCGTATATACGTGATTTTGATAGAATTTTACTTACAAAAGTAGGTCAACAACAGCTAGAGACAGCAAGGAACCCAGCATGAGTGTTTTGCTGTTGCTTTTCATGAGTGTGCTACCAGCACCGCGGCCTTAATGCTATGGTACCAAACCGAAAAGGTCTGCTTTGTTTTAAAAGTTTATTTCTCTCGTTGGATAGGATACAAACATACTTTCTTTAGGGTTTCTATGTAATTCTAGAGTTTTGTTTAGGGCAACTCTAAAACATCGAGTCCTTTGATTCTACTACTACCGATAAATGTATTAAGAAGAGCATATTGGCATTTTCGCACTAGCATGAAATATGCTTGATCAACCACAATTATAGGGCTTGCCCCATGGTCGAGTAGTTCAGCGCACTATGCGTCGACCAAATTGCGTCCAACCTAAGGCATGTGGGCGGGAAAGTTTCTCCGTATATTGAGAAAAGCCGGTTGCTTTTCCTTTTACTCTGGTTTTCCTCACCACCGTCCTCGATATGAAGCGTCACAGTAAAGATATTTAATTAATGTACAAGACGCCCGGTCGCCTGTCAGTAACTGGTAGAGAAGTTACCCTGTCATGGCCGACTGCCTGGTTGATTTAACGAGGCACGCATATTCTCTTAGCTGCATCTGAACACATGACACAGGCGTGTAGCTTTAGCTATCGCCAGGCATCCGAGTGGCGATCGGGCATACGGTCTTGCAGAATGCCCAGTCTGCCCGCATATCAATTTCATGAATTAAATATCGCTACTGTAGTGCAATCACAGGACACTAGTCTTGACAAGAAGTACCTCATGCATAAATGTTAAAATGCTGTATGCCACAAATTTCCACACACGTATTAATGCAATACCAGATAGGCAGGTCATAAGCCACATGCTGTCTGATATGTGTATGATTAACAGTAGTCGATATCAAAATACACTATCCATTTAATGTAATATATCACAGAGAGCTGTTTTCATAAGGCACAGATCCACAGCCATTTTAAATCTAATTTGTTACACATTTTCTAATTCGACAATGTCATTGATAAAGTTCTGAAAGCACAGGGGTTGTTATATCCACATGACGATGCCAGTATCCGCAAATGCAACCAATCCATTATTGCATATACATATAATCCGTACGAGGGTAACCAAGATTAGCGCAGGAGATTATGGAGTGTTTTCCTTTGTGCATAAATACATTGTAATTTCTTTTCACTTTCTATGTTGACAATCAATATGGGCTCCACTTATCTTCGTCCTGTTCCGATGGCCGAGTGGTCTAAGGTATTGCCACTGACTGCACAATGGCTCTCATATTTTGGCCTGCACCGACGACCTAGTGGTCTAAAGTATTGCACTGACTACTAGTTGTCTCTCACCACGGCACAAGTTAGACTATCAGGCGGGGCATGCGAGAAAGTTGCTGGTGACTTAGGGTTAGGTGGTGGTTATGGCCGAGTGCTTCAGTTTAGTCCATCACGTACAACTAGCTGGTTATGATTTAGCCAATAAATCTCACAAAATGGTAACAGTACGAAATGTTGATAAAAGTTCTATTAATGATATATCATCCTTGAATATTTAGTACTTCTTCCCCCACCACCACACAATGGTAGTTTGCATAACGTATGCCGTACACGGATGCCAAATATCAGATACATAGCTCAATGCTCATGCGACATGTTTATGCATGTTCTATGTGCTTTTTATCTATATGTACTGACACACCTTAATAAAGCAAACCATACATTTGGCTGAGGTCTTTATTTGCCCATTCCTGTGTGACCAGGCAGTAGATTCTGGTGTGATAATAAGAATTTAGGTATCCAATGCTTTGTTATCGAAAACTGATATCGGATAAGAAAATTATGCACGCATGTAATGATAAAAAAATTCAAACAATTCTTTAGATGGAATCTCACAGTACTAAATATCCTTAGGACGCAGCGGAATTTCATTTATCATTACGTTTTGGGCATAGCAAGATAAATCCTATTCAACAGTGGAGGAAGCTGGACAGACAGGAAAACACCACCACACCTTAAGTCACTGGCAACTTTCTCACATGCCTCGAGCGAGATTCACAGAAGGGAACATTGACAGTGGTGAGATACTGTGGCAATGTATTGCATTGTTTATTGGCCACATCGACAAGATATGAAAGTAGAATATGATGCATCACCTTAATCAATTCTTTTTTTTCAAATGATGGCACATGTATGGTAGCCTGTTTTTCAGTTGCTTAAATCCAAAAGTAGATATTTATTGTTGTATTCAGGCAAATACATATAGCTATCAAAATTAAACACGTTGAAATTTCCCACTTCCATAAAGAGTGTTTTGAGAAGTCTTTTTCCGTATGGAGAAAGGAAGACAAGTGGATATTTACATTTACTACTTACCCAACCCATTCACAGTCTGAAAAATAATAACAGCGCAACCTTTAGATTAAAAAAAATAACTGAAAGTTGTTGTTCCTGTCTGTTCGGTGTACCATTCCTGTCTAATTTTTTGTCCAAGTATCACTCTCTTTGGTGGATTATTTTCAAAGATGTCTGACTATCTTTACACTTCATATGCATATGAGTTAATCACATACTGGTACATTTCCTTTCTAGATCTTTACTCATATACGAGTAAACGTGTCCAAACCTTTATCGAATAAATAATAATAATAATAATACTAATAATGATAATTATAGTAATAATGATAATAATAATAACAATAATAATAATAATAATAACAAAAATATATGATGACAATAATAATAATAATGATAATAATAATTACACTCCCACATATCTTTTTTCTAACTCTCCACTCCTATACGGACAAACCTTGCCATCATTCGGCCAGTAATGTCCTGTCTGTAACGATGCATAGTCCTATCGACCACCCAGTCTTCTACTGGCCCCATGGGCTTCCGGTAATGGTGGAGAAGGCCGAGGTCACGTGGTACAACTACACCCATGGTTCCAGGACGAAATTCATCAACACTATGTACAGAGAGCAAAACCACTCTGCCTAGGTGTGCGATGTATTTTGAGCGCTGATATGGCCGATAAATTATATTTTCTCGCTTTGTTTTAAGCTGAGATGTGATATTGAAGCGCTTGATGTTGTGATCATATGATGTTTCATTGTCATCCGGCCAATGCTTGTAGAAAAAGGTATTCCGGAAAATATAGGCTGCTACTCTAAGGTTTTGTGGCGACTTAGGGGGCATGAAGTTTATTAACTCTGTCCATGAGCCATGTTTATGAGGCACGATTAACTCATCGAGGTCACTGAAGACGCCATATTTGAAAAAATGGCGGTTCCTGTAGAGGCAGTCATTCTGGGCAAGCACCTGTGCAAAGTAGTGTATTTCCACACCGCCAGATGGCGGCCATGTATCCCCCTTGACCGGAAGTGTCCAGTTTAAGACTTGGACCAACCCATCATCAATGTAGGTTTTCAGTATACTTTGGACAAGATCACTGCTGTTTTGATTATAAAAGGTGAACCCCGTAGCGCCAAGCAGACGATTCATCTCAATCATCTCCACGAGCTCGTGAATCTTGTTATACCTGAAGTTCAATGGACAGACACAAACGGTGAATGGCTTTTTGGTGATGTGCTTGGTTGGTTTTGAGATAACGGATAGGACATTGTCAGGTTTTGCACATTTCTCCAGCACAAGAGACACAGCCACTGGGATGTCCTGAGAACTGTTCATACGGCACAGGAAGAAGACTGTAGAATACCTGAAAAGAAGTAAGAGAAAAAAGTTAAGAAGAACATATCAAATTGGGAGTATATATTGTGTATGATTAACACACAACACATATCTTATCAATTCATTCAATCCTAGTGTGCCAAAAAAGGTACTTGTAAATTAGATCTGTCTTTGATTGAAGGAAATTGCGAGTAGCGTACCCTTGCTTAAACGGTCGACCAAGGCGACCCCATGTGGTAGCAAGTGCTTACTCTTGATTTTCGTCTAAAGAACGGTTAAATTCAATCGCAGTCATAATGACAGAGGTAAACTGGTAATAGGGGCATAATTTTAATGATTACTCTTCGTATGTATAGGCCAAAATAGCTTACTATTATGGTGTTACCTCGTTATCAAAAAAGCATTCCACATCAGACAAAGACGGGAAATTGTGTTACAGAATTCAGGTAATAATTATCCTTCAATTGTTCCTTGAATGCATGCTTTGTATCTAGGTCATTTCCAAAAGTATCACAGACGCAGACGACGCTTATCCAGGGCGATCTCAGGGCCTGAATGGGTAAAGAGTAACCTAATTAACACCACAGCAGACCTCTGCCATCTGGGTTCCAGCTAATTCCAATCAGCAAATTAGTGCTAAGCTATCGGCACAGTAGGCGAGAGAAACAAACCCATGTGGAATACAAAAGCAGTTCAATTATGTACGTATTCGCTCGTTTGTTTAATGTTAAAACAGTTTAACCATATAGTGCCGACATTTAATTCCTGAACTAAATGCACGGGTAGCCCAGGCGTGAAACATAACCGCAAGCCCGATGGTAAACCAGTTTCCTCGGCATGGATGCATGGATGTCCTCACAACTGAACGTAGCTTTGGTTTGCAAGCTACGTGGATCGTTGATGTGCTTGGCTTATTATTTGGCATGTTTTCCACTTTTTGGATTACATAAGAATTAGTCAACAGGTTAAAAGACTAGTAAGAAAAAATGAAAATTACTCTTACAGACCGGGACCAGTATTACCCAAACTACTTTTTGATATAGGATTAACATATAAGGGATGTAGTAGAACTTATAATAAGCTAATGTCATATAATATGAAGATAATCCAAGGGGTAAAAGAAAAATGGGAAGAAATATTAAATGAGGAAATAAATCTTAAAATAGTCGAAAATGCATTTTAAATATTACCAAAGATTATGGAAAGTGCATATCAAAAATATTTTCAATTTAAACTTCTACACTCAAGGACAGCAATAAATGACAAATTATACAAAATGAAAATCACAGATACAAACATTTGCCCGGTCTGTAGTGTAAAAACAGAGACTATAAAACATGCCTTCTTAGAATGCAAATATGTGATATCATTATGGAGTGAAATATAGAAATGGTTCAAAGCTAAGACACGAAAAACGGTAAAATTATCGGAAATAGATAAAATCTTTGGAAGACAAGCCACTAATGAAACGCTACTAGACAAAATTATACTTCATACAAAAACAGTAATCTTTAACAATAGAAAAAATGGAAAAAAACATCATATCAACGACGTTAAAAAGAAATTGTTTCGAAAATTAATTATAGAGGAATACCAAGCAACTTTAAACTCCAACATAGAAAAATTCACAGAGGCGTGGTCCCCAATATATGATGAGTTATACATGTTATGTGGTAGTTAGTGAAAAAAGAAATGTATATACAAGTGTATGTAAGAATGAATACCCTTGCTTAATATTATTAAATGTAGAATGGTATGACATATTTGATATGAAATATTGATTTGTAATATTGTATGTATGATATATATGAAGAAAAAAAAAGGAAAAAATAAAAAACAGCAGGTATTGCGAAAAAAAAAATGTTTTCCATGGATGTTTGCACACCCAGCCAACTGGTGCAGGTTTCAAATATACAAACTCTAGTTGGTGGTGGGCTAAGGATCTGGGCAGTACTATGAGAAAAGAATATTATTTTACTGGATTCTAAGTCATGTTGGCATTTTGGGTAGTTAGAAGGCATATACTGCTGCCAAACCAGGCCTATTAAGAAGAGTTAGATATATTCCCATTCCATATGGTGATTTAAAATAATAAAACACCAATTACCTTTTAAAACGCAAATGGCAGTCCAAGTGGGGTGATGCAGTTAACAACAAATTACATGCAATTCATTCTCAGCTGGGCCCCGGAGGTTTTAGAAGAGTTAGGCATGAAGAAAGTGTTTAAGCAAGGATAAGAATTCTTCACAGCCACTTGACTCACTCCGTCCTCTTCCTAAAAGGAGAATCCTCCCAAATGTAGAGCTTATGATTGTCATTCGAACATTAAACCAGTTCTATGTGATAATGTAGATTTTATCGAATCCAATAATATACATTTTTAATGAAAACCGCCTTACGGCCCTAATTATGAAAATTCCTCCAGACAGGATTTTATAACATATACATTGGATTGGTCTGTTTTAGCGATTCTGACATATCTTAAGAATTTCATATCTTTTTGTACATGCGCTAATCATATTTTGAAACTAATTTGTTTTGTGAACATTTTCATTCATTTATTGCTTTTTTTTTTAATATAATTTATTGTTCTTATAAGCATAACAAAATACAGCTGGTAGTTTTTTCGGTAGCACATACAAAAATATCACAGTAGACATACATTATACAGTAGTAAAGGTTATTTGGATATATTATAGTTTTTTCTTTATAGATAGATACCTAATGTGAAATTGTCTACTAGTATAGTTAGACATTTTTTAAATCATTTATTATAGAGGACCATTTGTCTAGAGCTTTGTTGTTATTTTCAAAATGACAAAGGAACATCAGTGTATAGATTTATGGCATTAGATGAGCTTTGCGTGCCAAAGTGCCTTTAAGCACAACTTGAAACGTTGAAGTACTGTATATTTTGCTCTTTTATGTAAAAAGTTTCGAGACAGATTACAAATGAACTTCCGAGGTGTTCTTGATTGAATATTCTTTTGCTGAATTATACATGTAGACAATTTTCTGTGTGTTTTGGCACGCAATCCCAACACCCATGCAGCGCTCTTCAATAAACAATGACCTGGCCATTGTATTCTTCCCATATAAGGTTAGATATTGCGGTGGTTTTATAGTGATTGAGATTGAGCATAGTGCTTTATGGAAGTTTCTAGCTGAGGTCATGATATTGCTCCATAGGCTGAGACAGCCAAGGCAAAAACGACCAAGAAGCATCAATTGATAAGTAAAATCACCTTACAAAGCTTTTGGTCCAATCTTTGGGTCCTTTAAATGTATATACACACACACCAATATATATATATATATATATATATATATATATATATATATATATATATATATATATATATATATATATATATATATATATATATATATTTGGCTAATGTTTGATAAAAACATTCATTATATCAAAACATTTTGAATATGACTAATAAACCGATTCTATTCATTAGTCAGTGAACCTTTCTTCCATGAGATTTGTACTTGTTGACTGAGACTAGGATACTGAACCATATGGGAAACTCAGCCCTGTATTACATCATAGCCTTGTAATCAGGCTGAGTTCAACAGGTGCGCTGTAACTACTTACCTAAATGGTTAAATGTTGTTATTCAATTCCAAACTGCAACATATATCAGTAGTTTGAGTTATCACAGCTGTAGGTCTTTTTCTGAATGGGGCCTTACCTGTTTTACAATTGTGACATCACAAAAAGAGACAATATATCAACCCTGAGTGTGTTTGAATTGAAAATATTTAAAAACCATTGAGCACTTCATTGCAAATAGGGGATCATTTCAAAACGTGAAGCATGCTCTTCCACTAGAGTAAGCAATTATCTTTGGCTCTACTATCCAATTAAGGCTCAGAAGGCAGCCACTTAAAATAGACAAGTAGTAAGCCTAGTATATCATAGCACTCAGATACCAACTCCATAACCCTGAGAACGGCTATTTAGCTCAAGGTTAGATATCCCGGCTGCCCCTTTCATCCCGCCTGGGGATCAATAATAATATTCCCTCACAATGCTCTTTCTGCAGCGTGTGGCATATTGATTACCAAATAAAACAGCCAGTGTGTGATGTGGGTTCTAATGTTCATACCCTTAATAGGCTAAAAATTGGTACCTTCGGGAGAGATGGGAGTGAACCATAAAGTAGAAATCTTTCTGCATTGCAGAAAATTGTAATTTAGAGTACAGGGCTTGACTTATATGGTATTCCTTTTGGAATTTTTTTTTAATTGTCATTGGGACAAATAAGTCACCCAAAAGCATTGCTTTGCATTTCTGTGTTCATTAACCATAGATCTGATTATAGAAAGATTACTGCAATATTTGCTTCAATTCTCAGAGTGGTCCAATATATCTAATATTTGCAAAGAATTATAAAAAAATGATATTCACTCACTACTGACTACTGACGGAATCCAATGTGTAGATACAACAATTCGGGATCATGATTAAGATGTCTACCAAACCAAGTCCCCAAAATGCCTATATCCACTAGAGCAGGTCTAACGCTAACTCTAAGTCCTTTCAGCGAGTTAGATATATCCGAGCCCGTACCTCAGCCACTGGGTCCAAGGATTGGTGGATTCTTAACATGGTAGTGCTCTGACAAACACAATGATTATATTGATTTGCTGGACAGAATCAGTAGGGTAGTACCTAATATGTAATTAATAATACAAGTATGCAAATGAGGAGTGTGGCTTTGAGTTCCACTTATCATCCTAGTGGGTGATGAAAGTGTACTTAAAATCCACCAGTACGCTATACAACAGATGATATACATTAAATTGAATGTTTTCTTAAGAAGTCCTTAATTACATGATCAAACAGGAGGTTTAGGACTTTGAGTTTTATTAGAGTGTCAACCAGGATTACCAGTGCAGGTGGTAATCAAGATAAGGGATGTACTGTATATATTACAAGGGAATATATTACTCGGGTTACAAGGAGTTTTTATTGATTAGGAGATCTCTTATAGTTATTATACACAATGTGGGAACTAAGTTTTCATAGATTTTCATAAATTAATATCTGTTTACATAACATAACTCTATCACATAACATATGAATGAAGGGTCTTTTCTAATACAACCCATATACACAAACATCCACACACATATATATATATATATATATATATATATATATATATATATATATATATATATATATATATATATATATATATATATATATATATACACACACACCTTCATTTTATAACTGGATATTTCTTGCTCAGTATGCTATAGGGAGATTTGGTTTGGATCATCATGCCACCTAGATAATTGGCTGCCTGTAACCGTTACAGTACCTCCCTAAGAAAGCCAGGGCATGAGCAATGGGTTGTTATATTCTACAGACTGCCAATTGGAATAGATTCCACTCCTGGAGGAATAACCGGTATGTGATACGGGTTCTAACAATCTCCAGGCTGCCAGTCGGGCCTTGATTTATGGCGGAGGGATCTGATAAGCTGCGCTGGGACCAGCGGCCATGTCTGTTTCTTCACAATATCACTTAGAGATTTAGGCGCTCTCTCCTGAAGCGCCTCCCTGGTCTTAGACAAGATGGGCCTATCAAGTCCCAGGATCAACAGGCTCTATCTGCCCAGGAGTTAGGGCATTCTCTGGGGAAATACTCTTCCAAGAAGATACGAGCTGTCTTTTTGCTGCAAAATGAAGAGATTGCTATCTACCTTGTAGAATACATCGTCTTATTTATTTTAACCCCCCTCCCTTTCACGTCATAGTCTTGTTAGGATATCTTAATATCTTAAAGAGACAATTTTTAAAAAGGTAATTATATCAGCTCATACTAAAAGAATAGAGTATTTGATAATATGCCAAACACATACATTCATACGTACATAGGACACACACAGAAACACACACACACACACATATATATATATATATATATATATATATATATATATAAATATATATATACAAACATACATACACACACATTTTTAACATTATATATCCACCTTTATTTCAAGAGTTTCTTCCAAGAGAATGTTTTTAGGAGATTGCACCACAAAATCCCTTAAGTGATTGAAGTACAGTACATATACCTAAATTGTAGACATGCCTATAGCATTCGTGCAATGCGTGACCTATCACCCATTGACCTTTAAATATGGATATAGCGTCTGTGAAGTTAAGGCTGCTTGTCAAAAAACAATCACTTATAAACAAACACTTGGTGTTAAATGCATTCCTTAACACGCTATGTTCTAGTGGTAATAGTCTAGGTTTTGCGCCTATGCCCTTTCCTTTTTATCTCACCTTTACAAAGAGAAGAGGATGTCATTTCTAAAGGTCATTTTATATGGACAGAAGTCGGTTAGCCCATTAATACTTCAGAGTTCCTTAACCTGTTGATGCTTGAGAGCTCCTCCAGAAATTGACGTCTGGATCTCTGATACTTTTGAAAATAACCTTGAAGTTAAGAATGGCTTTACAAAATATTTGAAGGAAAGTTGTAGGTAATGTTCTTACTGATATTTCTCCATCAAATATTTCCTGACTTTGATTTTGCCGGCAAAATATCATTAAACTTGTGAGACTGCTTTTTGTTGCTGTGGGCATTTATGGGTTAAGAAACTGTCTGGATCTATGATACTTTTGACAATAACTTGTACAGTGAGAAGAATCCTACGGAATATTTGAAGGAGGTCTGTTTGCAATACACCATTGAACAATCCTCTTTCAAATATTTTTCAAATATGCCTTCACCTGTAATATTTCTTCAAAAGAGTCATCCTGCTTTTGGCCGCTGTGAGCATTAATGGGTTAAATCACACTGCATTCAGTAAACAAGCAGCCACAAAAATTCCATTCTTCACATGAAGATACAGCTTAATATATGGTTTCATCGTCATCCTTTCTCAAGTGCATCTTAAAAGAGACCTTTGCGAATATTCATAGGGAAATTCATTGCATTTTCACTCTATGAATTACAACATTTGTATGGTTACTTGAATCGCAATGTGTACTCACTGAAATAAACAAGTAGGGAACATGACAGAAAGTTGAACACTTCATAAATCAAATGGACCAACGTTGCCGAGCTAGGCCATACGTCCATGTTTGTACAAAATAAATTGTTTTCATTGGATTTTCTTTGACGAATGCCCTAATATCCTTGTTATCTTGCATGTCAAAAATGGATGCTTTTTAGATTGAAGTCAAAACGTAGTCAACATTCTACGCCTTTTGGACTACATGCCGGATATTGGTCTTGTAGTTTACGACATTGATTCTATCTCAAGTACATCAATAGCATCTTAGAATGAATGACCATCGCTACAATTTCTGTAAACAATATTCAGTTAAGACCATACATAATCTGTTTAGACTTTTATATATTCCTTAGTTACTCTAATCGGACACAAAATGAGAAAAGAGGCTATCATGAAACTGAATCGTGTATATCTTGGGACCCATTGCGAGCATGTACAGTAAAGACACTTAATTTGTGCACTTAATTTGCGGGCAGACTGGGCGTTTTGCACAACTGCATGCCCGATTGCCATTCAGATGCCTGGGCGTAGATAAGGCTCCACGCCCGTGACGTCACGAATTCGTGTGCTGTTAAGTGAACATATGTACCTCATTATCTCGACCATGCTGTCGGGCATGCTGGGCACCTTTTCTACCAGTTGATAACAGGCGACCGGTCGATGGGTACAGAAATCAAATATCTTTACTTTTAAATGAATAAAAGAATGGATGTCCAGCGAGAGATCAATTACTATATGCGCTATGGTGAAGCGCTGGCTATGCCAGGGGTCTCTGATCTGAAATCAGCGTGACGTCACGAGGTGAGAAGGATCAATCAGGGCTCTCGTATCGTTTACATAGCAGAGAAACGTGCGCGCCAGAATGCGCAGAACACGACTTTTGGGCTATTCGCCGAAGCCAGCCTATTCAGGTTGACCGACTGGTTTCATATCGACTTGTTTTTTTCATCTAAGCTTTAAGTACTTTAATCTTGCACAAAACGACGTCGCATTTCTCTGTCACCTGTTTTCTCTCACATGGAAGCCATACTGCAGCGACACTGCTTCCCATCATCAGTGTCCTCGTGACGGGGTATCGGAACATGATTTCCCAGAGGGCCAGCGTGAAATTGTTCTGTGTAATTGGAGATTTAATGACATAGTTTATAGTGTGGCTGTTATATGCTAAGCTGCTCTATTGCCTAACTCTGTTATGAGGTTGATTTATCTGACTGCATTGTACAGGCCTGCAAACATGGATTTCCGTTACTTTTAATGGCATACAATATCGTCCGTATCAATGATACTTTTGACATTAACTCTAAAATAAAGTATGATTTTACAAAAAAAAAATGAAAAAGGGGTTTTGTTAGTGTTACTATTGTCAGTTCTCCTTTATTCTTCCCGTTTTTGAATGGTTACTTGTTACTTTTAATGGCATACGATATCATCTGGATCAATGATACTTTTGACACTAACTCTAAAATAAAGGGTGATTTTACAAAATACTTGAACAAAGGTTGTTGTAAGTTTTATTATTGTCATAACTCCTTCAAATACTCCGTTTTGCTTTAGTTACTCGTTATTTTCAATGGCATACGATATCGTCTAGATCAATGATACTTTTGACATTAACTTAAATTAAGGATGATTTTACTAATTATTTGAACGAGGGTTGTTGCAAGTATTAGTATCATAATTTCTTCTTCAAATATTTTTCCGTTTTTGCTTTCGCCTGAAAGATTTTATCAAATGGTGTAGGCTGTCCCTGGTCGCTGCCAGCGTCAATGAGTTAAGGTAGTTAACTTGCCAATTATTTCTTTAGGTAACATGAGCACAAAAGAAAACAAGCGATATACGTCAAGTGATTAGCATACTTACGTATAGTGGGTAGAGAAGAAGATTAACCTTGGATTACGTATATACATTCCCCATGTTGGATTAAGGTGGAGACAAGTTCGATCTCTGTCAGAAAGATGGCGCCACGTGATGTTTTAAATGTTAACTTTTGTAATACGAGGGGATCCCGATAACAAGATGTATAACCTATCAATATCTTAATCCTTGATGGGAAAACTCTATGCACTTATCATATGAAGTTTTGTGTGAATCTGTTAATTCTCATATGTTTGTTATGATCAGTTATATTTACTTATTATCATAATCGTGTTCAGCTCGATTTTGTGCATGTAACAATATGCAGTCAATAAACATACGGCCACACCAAATACGTCAAATAGCATTGCGTACAACCACTCGTCCATGGAGGCCGCCCACACACGATTTTATGGAGGTTTCTCAAACAAATGATGACCTTTTATATTACAATATCAAAATCCCAATTCTTACAGTCTACGAAAATGTTATATAAATCAGACAAACAAAGAGTTCCAACCACAAATATGAAAGCAATTGACATTTACGATACATAACCTCAACAGGCGTAGACTAAAGAGTGATACCAACGACTAAAATTGCGAAAATAAAAAACTAGCATTTGTATTTCAAGGTAAGATTGCATTTAGTATATGAAACAAAGAAATGGATATGAGAAGTTTTTTTGTATATATAATTACGATAACAATTTTGAAGATAAAATCACCAAGACAGAACTGAACTAAAATTGCAAATACGGGATGTTTTCAATATTGCCCATTATTATTTCTATTACGAGGGTAAAACAGCATGTGTCAAAAATAGAGAACAAGTTTGATATTTGGAATTTCGATTGTCGTCACCTTTTCTGCCACATTTAGGCGAATTCGTGACGAGCCAGTTGTTGCTTGGGTTGGGGAAAAAGAGGAGTACCCGGCGAAAAACAATACTTTACCTCAAGTCATTGGCAACATTCTCACATGCTTGCAAACTAATGAAAAAGAAAGATTTTCCACGCGAAAAATTGCAGTTGTGAGATTTTGTGCAATTTTCAGCGCAAAATCAAAATATCCTTTGAGACTGTACGCAGAAAACGAATGATTTTAGGAATTTTTCAATCTCAATTAAAATCACGAATTGAATTCTACGGCTTTACCTGTCCTGATGACCGCGTGGTCTAAGGTGGTGCCACTGACTGCTATCTGTCTCTTACCACTGTCTGGGTTTGAATCCCACTCGGGTAATGTGAGAAGGTTGCCAATGACTTGGGGTTAAGCAGTGCCTTTTCCGGGTGCTCCGGATTCCTCTACCAGTTAACTTAGGCTAGTCACGACTGAGCCGCAGTATGGCAGAAAAAGTGACAAAAAATAAAATTCCAAATCCAAAACCCATGGCTTTAGCAGTAGTGTTCTTCTTTGCTTGAATATTGGAATAAGGGCCAGGATAAATAATATGGCGGTATGCAGACAGCTGCCTCTGGTCTTTTACGACCCTCCTGCCCCACATTCAGGAAGCGGTTGCTCCCTTTAAGAGGGCCTCTTAATACGCTACTAAATAACTGACATCTGCTAGGCTCTAACGCCAAGCTTGTCTGTTCAGAAACAGTTCACAGCGGCCTGCCAGGAACCGTGGGATGACTGAACATTCTCCATCCAGCTGCTATATCTAGTAAAGGCTACGCCTAATTAATAAGCGAGAGTTTAGATGTAATTTGTGTCTAGAGTATAACAGTACCTCAGTAAACATAGGCTTACAATAGAACCGAAGTGACATTGTTATGAGTATGTAAAACAAATTATCATTATATCATTGACACACGTGCATATATATATATATATATATATATATATATATATATATATATATATATATATATATATATATATATATATATGGCCTAAAAAAGTTGTTTGTTTCCTGTAACTCTACCCTAACGAGTTTTTATTCAAAAAAATCCGTACCCTAAAGTCTTTTTCGCCCTCCCAACTCCAAATCAACGAAAAGCATGCATAAAACAGACATTTCTGACCAAACAAAAAAATAATGCAAAACAATCTTTTTTACCGATCTACCTACCCTATTTTATTCGGACCGTTACAGGAAACAAACAATTTCATTTTTTAGGC